>JAJEJO010005621.1:291846-338123 GCA_020662805.1 Glaucomys volans | reverse complement strand
TGACTCTTTGTTGCTTGCATTGATCATGGTCTCTGGTGGTCTTCTTGGGGGTCCCAAGCCGCGGGGCACAACAGTTCCCTTGGCCTTCCAGTTGCACTCTCCATTACTGATCTGTCCATAAGTCGTGTGCACCACAGACCCCCACCCATTCCATTTGAGCCTGGTAGACTGTGGAGACGTCCCAGCCTCTGGCTAGCCCCTGCCCCCCCCCCTTTTCTATCCTGGACCCCCATAGGCCAAGGAGACGTCCTGGCCTCCAGCCCGTTCATTTTCTGTTCCTCGGGTGATCATGACCAGAAGTTGGGATGCCTCTTTCTGCTCCTGTTCACCCCCTGGGTAGTACGGGAAGGCTATGGGAAATGCCAAGTCCTCCCTAGACCCCAAGACTCCTTTGGGCCATCTGTACCTTAATTTCACTAAATTAGGACTTGCCCAAGACTTACGCCATAAGCAGCTGATCTTTTACTTGACTGTGGCCTGGCCCCAGTGCGTATTGGACAATGGCTTAAAATGGCCACCAGAGGGAACATTTATTTTTCAAATCCTCAATAATTGGACAATTTCTGTCACAGACAGAGGAATGGTCACAAGTGCCTTATGTCCAGGCCTTTTGGGATTTGTGCCTTTGCCCCTCCCTTTGTTCTACCTGTTCCACTGCCCAGGTTCTCCTAGCCAGAGATGGCCCCAAGCCCCTCCCCCACTGCTCTTCTGTGTCCCCTTCCTCATTTGAAGATCCACCAGAGCTGCTCTCGGCTCCACCCACCCGTCCTCCCCCTCCTTACTCAGGCCAAACATCCTCTTCTCCTCTCCTCCCCACTTCTCCACCACCCATGCCACTGCCAGGCCTGCCCACTTCCACTCCTCCTCTCTTCTCACCCAGAAGATCCCTTCTCCCTCCCTCCCTCTCTCCTCTCCTGTTAGTGCTCACACCCAATCTCATCGGGGCCCTCTCTCACCCAACTCAGAACTCCTCTGTCCTCTCCAGGAAGTAACAGGTGAAGAAGGCATTATGCGAGTCCATGTCCCATTCCAGACCTTTCCCAGATCGAAAAGCACCTAGGGTCTTTCTCTGCTGACTCCTCTACTTATATTAAGGAATTTAGATACCTATCTCAGGCTTATGATCTCACCTGGCATGACGTTTATGTCGTTCTTTCTTCCACACGCACCCCAGACAAACGGTCCCACATCCAGCAGGCAGCACAGGATCATGCAACCAAGTCCACCTAACAGACATAACCCTACCCACAGGGGCAGCAGCAGTCCCAACAACTGAACCTGGTTGGGACTACCAAGAACACCAACCGGGTCGCCGCCATTGTGCCCATATGATCCAATACCTCATAGCGGGCATGCAGGCAGTCTCCAACAAAGTGATTAACTTTAATAAATTGAGGGAAATTATGCAGGATCCTGATGAAAATCTGACTTTATTCCTTAATCATCTCACAGAGGCCCTTACCAAGTATCCTAAACTGGGCCCTGGGTCTCCCTCTGGGGCAGCAGTGCTGGCAACACATTTTATTTCTCAATTGGCCCCTGATATAAGAAAAAAGCTTAAATAAGCTGAGGAGGGCCTTCAAATCTCTATCTGAGATCTGGCAAAAATGGCCATTAAAGTCTATAATGCCCAAAAGAAATCAGCCAAATTGGTGAGGCAGGCTCATTTACAGAAAAAGGTGACATGCCAATCACAAGCCTTGGTAGCTGCCCTGCAGCCTGCAGCTCCAGCAAGAGCTTCAAAGGGGGACCAGCAATCCTCTCTGCCAGGGGCTTGCTTCAAGTGCAGACACGAAGGTCACTGGGCTCGTGGATACCCAAACCCATGGCCCCCCACCAGGCCATGTCCCACCTGCAAAAAGGAAGGACACTAAAAGAGTGACTACCCTATGGCCAGCCCCTCCCTAGCACGTCTACATGGGGGAGTGACCAGCCAGGCAGTCCCTTCCCCTGAGCTGTTGGGATTTGCAGAAGACTTAAGGAGCCCAGACTTGAAGACCCCCATCACCCTAGCTGAGCCCAGGGTAATGCTCCAGGGAGCACGTAAGTCCCTAACTTTCCCTGTGGACACGGGGGTTACCTGTTCTGTTTTGCCTGCTTACTCAGGACCTGTTTCCTTCCCAGGTCTCCATTATGGGTATTGATAGGACACCCTGCTTCCCAAAAATAACAGCAAAATTCACCTGTACCCTATAGGGACACCCTTTCACACACTCTTTCCTGGTCATCCCCTCCTGCCCAGTTCCTCTTCTGGGCAGAGACATCCTCCAACACCTTGGGGCTACCCTACAACTTCTCCCCAGGGATCCTACTACACACCTCCCTCTACCTCTGATGCTTACACCCTCTAGCACTTCTACACCACCTACTCTATCAATGCCCCCAGACCTAGTCAACCCCCCAACTCTGGGACACCTCTAAGCCAGTCGTAGCCTCCAATCACAGGTCTGTCCTTATCCAACTGAAGCCTCTTCTTCAATTTCTCCAGCCCCTCTTTTATCTCCCAAGGATGGGAACTATTCTCCAGCAGGTTCACTCCATCTGCCCCGTCTGCTCCATAGTATCCCCCAAGGGGGTATCAAATCCAAACTCCCAACATGCCAAATGAGGGGTCACCAACCAGGCAACAACTGGTAGGTCAACTTCACCCACATGCCCCGACACAAAAAACTCCATTATTTACTTACTCTGATATTTTTTCAGGCTGGATAGAAGCCTTCTCCACCACCAGGGAAACCATAGACACCATTGCTTCCATCCTCATCAAGCAGATCATTCCCAGATTCCGACTCCCCACATCTATCCAGTCTGACAACGATCCACCCTTTACCTCTCAGATTGTCCAGCTGGTCTCTGAAGGCCTCAGCATCACTGGAAGCTTCACATCCCATACCGTCCCCACTCCTCAGCCTCATCTCCAGCCCAACCACAAACCAAATCAGCCACTCGCCCTTTTCAACCAGGTGACATGGTTTTGCTTTGGGAATTCCATCCTCAGATGCTACAACCTTGCTGGACTGGGCGTCATACGGTAATTATACTCCCATAGCAGCCAAACTTTTGCCCCCCCTCCCGTGGTACCATGTCTCCTGCCTTTAAAAAGCACCCTTCCCAGAAACCCAGCCCTAGACTTCCACTGTGCCGGGACCCACCAAACACAAAATCTCTCGCCAACCCTCTACTTATACTACTACTTGCTAACGTCTCTCAGGTATCTAGTTCAACCTACAGGTGGCGTTTCTACATCCAAGAAACATGGGAGCAGGATGGTGCCACCCACCCTCAGTTTGTCGGTCAAGGTGATTGCCCTGATATTAGCTGCAATCAGGCAGTCTCCCTTCACATCACAGGTTTTAGCCAAGTCCCACCTGCATACATGTGTGCAGCTATGCTCTGCTTCTTATTGGACCAAACTGAGGATTTTTGTGAACAATGGCCTAACACCTATGGTGGATGCCCCTATCACTCATGTACTCACGTACAAAATGCTTCCTAGATGAGCCTTGCTAGAAGGACCAGGCACATAGCACTTATCGTTAATACCAAATTAACAATTAAGGACCCCTGGGATCCAAAATGGGCTTCTGGTGTTGATGGTAAACTGTATTCTTGGGGGTGGGCCAGGCTCCCCTCAGCTTCAATCAGAATCTGGAGACCTTACCTACAGGTGTTCCCTCAGGTTCATATAACCATACAAGAGCAGGAGAGGGAACTCCAACACCAGCTCGATACCGCTTCCCATCCTGAAGCCGGTCCTTTCTCGTGCCTTGCCCTGATATGCCAAGGCCTTCAGCTTCTCAACCTGTCGAGTCAACAACATCTCAGACTGCTTTCTCTGTGCAGCTGTTCCCATTAATACCCCCCTCAATACTTCTTCCATACCTCAAAAGACCCCCTTTCCATTTTTGGAGGGAGTCCCTCTTTTCCACAACTCTTCAGAGAATTTTCTTACTGTTACACTTCCTCTACTTCATTACCTCGCAACCAAAGTATTCAGGTCTCTTCCTTGATGTTTGCCCCGCCCCCTGGGATTCTTCTCCTCGTGCAATGGTACCCTGACAAAAAATTTAAGTTCCAATGTGTCCTTCACCTTCTGTGTCCCCTCTACTTTGGTTCCTCAGCTAACACTGTACAGTGAAGCTGAACTGGCCTGGCTTGCTCAAACCTCCCTTTCTAGGACAAAGCGGGCTACTTTCCTACCAGTAGTGGTTGGACTCTCCCTGGCTTCCTCCCTTGCTGCATCTGGGTTGGGGGCACTGCCCCCCAGAAGCTACAACAGCAACTCCAAGAGGCAGTAGAAGCATCTGCTGCCTCCCTGACCTCGTTACAAAGACAAATAACTTCCGTTGCCCAAGTTGCCTTACAGAACCGTCGAGCACTAGATCTCCTGACCGAAGACAAAGGGGGCACATGCCTCTTCCTAACAGAAGAATGTTGTTACTACATCAGTGAAACCCGTTTGGTGGAAAAGAATGTTGAAACCCTCAGACAGCTGAGTGAAAGATTTAAACAGCAGCAGTTGGATGGTCCCTGGCCAGGATGGCTAGACTCCACTCTTGCCACCTGGCTGGCCCCCATCCTCACTCCTATATTAGTTGTAGGACTCCTATTAACAATCGCTCCATGTCTCCTCAGGTTTGCCCACAACCGAATCAGCGAAGTTGCCCAAGTCACTGTCAACCAGATGCTCCTGCACTCCTACAGCCCTCTCCCCACGATGCCCCCTAATAAGCAGGAAGTAGCCAGATAGACTTTAGCACCACATGTCATCAAAAAGGCTGGCATGTTAGGGTGGTTCAGGGGGACTGGATGGGGGCAGGGCATCAAGCAGCCTGAGCATACACAGAGAAACAATGTAACCTGCACGTGCCCAAAGAGGCAACCACTCAGGCGCTGACAAACGACCCCAGCCAATCCCAGGAGGACACAGAGTTCTCAAGCTTCCCCTCCCCAAACCTGGGCTTAGAAATACCCAGCCCCATAGGGGCCACTCGACACTTTGGCCCAGCACCCTGCTGGACCAGCGAACCTCGCCCAAGAGCCATCCCTGAATAAAGTTTCTTTTTTATTTACATCTGGCCTGTCTGTTCTCCCGTTACCATCATCTGATCAGTTTACCCCACCCTGATTTTACAAGAAGAAAGCACCATTTCAAGCCAAAATATATAATTCTGTTGCTTTTTTAAAAAAAAAGTTAATGCCTAAGAGGGAATTGAAAATTGAAAAAAGTGCCCAGGAAAACCATTCTGGACACAGGAACTCACACAAGAGATTTTATTAGGCAGACTAATAGTGTCTACTCTGAAGAGAGAGAGAGCGAGAGAAAGAGAGAGAGCATGGCGGGGGAGCTTCTTTTAAGTTGTTTAATTTGTGGGCAAAGGATGGGAGCCAGTTGTTGAGAAGTTGAATTGGGTGGACTAGAGATCAGCCAATGGCTGGCGAGGACAGGCTAACAAATGGCCCAACGGCAGGGGGAGGTAAGGGAAGAATGGAGGAAGGATGGATTGTATAGAGGAAAGTAAGGGGAGGGGGACGGGGAAGGAAAGATAATAGAATGTGACAAACATCATTATACTATGTATATCTATGAATATGCAAATGGTGTGATTCTACTTTGTACACAACCGGAGAAACGAGAGTTGTACTCCATTTGTGTACATTGAACCAAAAATTAAAAAAAAATAAAAAATAAACAAATGGACCAATGGCTGGACAGCTGCAGCAAAGGTGAGGGGCAGAGCTGTTATCCCCCCTTTCCTTCCCGCAGGGGTGTCCTGGGCCCCACGACCCAAAAGGGAGCCCAGCGAGTTTGGACAGTGGGTTGGTAGGCAGCCCAAGGCAAGAGCAGGGGTGCAGGGTAGACCCAGCGCCTTCCTGCTGCCTGCCATAGTGAGCCAACATGGGGGAGGGTCCACGCAGACAGAGCGCTGCTCCGACAGCTGGGGACTTGGCATGTTGCATCCGTCTGCAGGGTGGCCACTGCAGCTTTACCTTATAGGAATCATATGTATTTGACTTGTTAAACAGCATATTCCTGAACCACAACACCTGTCAGCACTACATACTGTCTTCAAGGCTTTAGTCTCCTATTTAGTGTGGAATAGTTTCTCTAATAGGAAAACTAGCACTTAGATTGAAATAAACTGAAGTCCTGAAGCCATCTCAGAGGAGTTTTCTAAGAATACAGCTTTCTCACCTAAAGCTCAGGCTTCACAGTGATAGATGATTCTGGTGCAGAGGAAATACAAAGTAAGGTGCTAATTCTGTGATCATCATCATTGGCTGTGAGCTAAAAGCAAACCCTATATATATTCACTATACCCCACAAGTACCCAGCTGTATAATCTTACTCTAGGTACCTAAAACATAGGATCACTGCCAAGTTCTGTGATAGAACTGAGTCACAAATGATAGGACACTCTTCCCTACTCCCCCTCAATTCCACATATCCTTTTCTCCCATCCAGGGAAGAAAGAAAAAAATAAAAGGCCTAGTGTAGTATGCTTCCCTTTTACACACAGGCTCTTCTCAAAACAACTTACCTCCTTTAGGTCTCTTTACTCAATGGATAAAATTAGATTCATGTCCACCATTTCTGTGATTCACGTAATGACTTACCCCTGCCCATCTCATGTCCTGTCTGTAAGTTCAAAACATGGCAGTGATGAGGGGCTGGCGTTGTGGCTCAGTGGTGGAGCACTTGCCTTGCACATGTGAGGCACTGGGTTCGATTCTCAGCACCTCATATAAATAAATAAATAAAAATAAATAAAGGTCCATCAACAAATAAAAAAAATTTTTAGAGAATACCAAAAATGGTAGTGATGAGTTTAAAGGATTTCCCCCAACAAGCAAAATAACAGAAGTAATCCCTAAATGTTGGACTCTCCGCTTACTCAAATCAATTTAATTAGGGGAAAAACACTTTATTAAGAATGTAGCTTTCACCTTAACTTTGGGAGTACAGTAATAGTTTTCCCAAGCTGTTTAAGCTGACCTTAGATGTGGATGTTAGAAGAGGTGGGTATTTCTAAGAAGGGAAAAAGCCAAGGTCTCGTCTGTGAACGACCCTGTGTGGTATGGAATTAGCTTTTTTGTCCCCTTACTCTTACAATCCACATAGTCACCTTCTCACTAGTCTAGGTCCTAAAGAGGCCTTGCTTTTACTCTCCTATGCCTTTGAAGAATTCTAAGTAGAGGATATCTTATCACCAGGACATAATGCTATCACCCAAAACAGTAACAACCCACTTCTGGTCAATCAGCATCACCAGCAAACATGAAAAAGAAATAGTTTTCTTTTCTAAGTCTTCCTCGACATTTCCTCACTGCTGCATGGTTGCCTGCTGTCCCTGCCCTGCTGGGGACTCAGACCCCAGAAGGGTGTGCATGCCACTCTTCACTTCCTAGGAGGTACTATGGAGGGCCAGTTCTTCTTCCGCTCAACTGTACGGCATCCACATTGCCCTGCCTGCCACAGGGGCCAAGTTTGATGCAAACTTGATTCGTTCTCTTGTCAGCACTTACTTTCACGGAGCTGCAGCTGCCGCTGTCCCTGTTCCACATCTCCATTACGCGTTCTGTGGTGATAAGGACATGGTGCATCTACTGAACTTCCTTATTCTAGTGCATGCTTCAATAGTACAAGGAACTCAAAGGACACTGTTCTTCTTTCCCCTTATTCTGTCCCTATCTTTACTCTTCACACTTGCTGTGAGATATTAGTAAAATAAGAAATTAAAAGTCACATAAATCCCACCAAAACAAAATAGGTGAAAGACCTAAGTGTAAAGTCTCAACCTGCAAAATTCCTAGAAGAAAATATAGGGGAGAAGGTTCTTGATATTAGCTTTAGCAACAATATTTTGGAAGTCACAACAAAGACTCAGTCAAAAAAACAGCAAAAGGAAGCTAGAGAGACTACATCAAACCAAAAGGGAACAAAACAGCAAAGGAAACAATCAACAAAATGAAATGCAACCTATGGAATAAAAGAAAATGTTTGCAATCATATACCTATCTGAAAGGGGGTTAATCTCCAATATGTAAAAGACTCATACAACTCAATAGCAAAAATAAATGAATAACCTTATTTTTAAATGAACAAAGGAGTTAAATAGACATTTTCCAAAGAAGATATACAGATGGCCAACTGGTATATGAAAAATTCTCAACATCACTTATTCTCAGGGAAATGCAAATCAAAAGCACACTGAGATGTCACCTCACAACTGTTAAGGTGGCTGTTATGGAAAAGACAAGTGATAGCAAACGTTGGTGAAGGTACAGGAGGAACTAACCTTTGGACTCTCTTAGTGGGAACATAAACTGATAAAGCCATTATGGAAAAGAGTTTTGAGGTTCCTCAAAAACATGAAAGTAGAACTACAATATGATTCAGCAATCCCTCTGCTGGGTCTGTACATAAGGAACTGAAATCAGTACCTTGTAGAGATATCTACACTTCCACATTGCTGGAGTACATTGCCAAGGTACAGTGCTGACCTCAGTGTCCAACATTGAATGGATGTAGGGATAAAGAAATTGTGACAGAGGATAATGAAATATGTACATATATATATACATATATATACACATACATACAAGTTTATGCATATGTATAGAATAATGAAATATTGATATACATACATACATGCTTATTATATATAAAAAATATCATTTGTCCTTTGGAAAGACACAGTGCCATTTGTGACAACATGGGTGAACCTAGAGTACATTACACTAAGTGGAGTAAGTCAGACACAAAGAAAAACATTGCATAAAATACACAGAAATAGAAAGTAGAACAGTGGTAGTCAGGACCAAAGAGGGGGAGAAAACAGGCAGAAGTATGTCAAAGGGTACAAAATTGCTTTTATGTAGGACGAATAAGTAAGTAGATCTAAAGTACAGCTTGAAAACTATAGCTAATAATATTGCGTTACATACTGAAACTTTGCTAGGAGAGTACATTATATTTTAAGTGTTCTTGCCACAAATCAATAATAACTAGAAAGATGATAGATCAGTTAATTTGCTTGATGGTGGTAATCATTGTATTATGCATACGTATATCAAAAATAATTTTGTACACCCTAAATATATAAAATAAAAATAAATTAATCTTGAAAAAAGCATTGCAGGAAAAGGGAGGGGTTCAAATTTGAGAGAATAGTGAGTGAGTGGTCTTGATAGATTCTTGCTTGATTCTTTAACACTGCATATGGTACGTTTTATGTACTCACAATTTTTTTAAAACTTCTCCATTTTACAGCTTAGATACTGTTCAAGAAATGCATTGTTACCAAAAAAATAAACTAAAAATTAGTCTGGGTGTGGAATATATTACTAATATCATTATCAATTAATTTTTACTTCATACATTTATTTTAGTAGACTTCAGGAGTTCTAAAACAGACAAACTGCTTTCAAAAATGATGTCTGACATTATGTAAAGTGAAATATAAGGAAGAAAATACTGTATGATTTCACTTTTTCAAAGAACCTAAAAATGTCAAATTCATTAGAAACAAATTAGAATAGTGGTTACCAGGTTCTGGGGCAAGGGAATATGGGAAGATGTGATCAAGATGTACAAAGTTTCAGTTATGTGAGATAAATAAATCATTGAGATGTAAGGTACAAAAATGTGACTATAGTTAACAAATAGTGTATTGTGTACTTGAAATTTGCTAAGATTGTAGATATTAAGTATTCTCACCACAAAAAAGAACAGTAATTATGTGAGATAATGGATGTGTTAATTAGCTTAACTCTGGTGAATATCTCATAGTAGGTACAAGCTGTATACCTTAAATATATACAATTTTTAAATGTCAACCATACCTCAATAAAATTGGGGGCAATTTTTTAATAAAATAAACGGTGTTTTAAACTGTTGACAATTTTAAATGCCTATACTTGGAAAGAAATACTAATCAAGGTGAATGCATAACTTTACTCCATGGCTAGCTGGAATTGTGTCCATCCATCCTTCCCACATGACTTACACAAGCTTGCTGTGCCAGAGAATTTGGCATCCCAGAGCAGGACATCCTCCAGGGCTGCTGGCAAAGATGCCTTTCAGAACTACAGTAAGCCAGTCCAGTAACATTTCCACCACCAAACTGGTTGTTGATACTGCTCAAACAAGCCAAAAAAATGAATAAAATGATCCAAAATGGAAAAGATGATGTGGTGCCACAAATGATGGTGCCGCCATATTGAAACAAATACAAGTGTTGCATGCAGAAGCCAAAATGCTGGTGGATTCGAAGGCTCAGGATGCAGAAACAGGAGATGCAGCCACATCCATGGACATCATGCTGGCTCTCTCTTAGATTCCTGTACCAAAATTCTTCAAAAAGGGAATCATCCAATCATCATTTCTAAGTCATTCCAGAAGGCTTTGGAAAATTGGGGCAGGGAGATCTTGACTGACATGTCTCTCCCTGTGGAACCGGGTGGCAGAGAAACCATTAAATGGAGCAAGCACTTCGTTGAACTGAAAGATTGTCTCTCACTATTAAAGTCTGCTTTCCCCAGTGAGTGCACTGTGGTGATGAAAGCGATCTACCTGACCACCTCTAGTGGTGCAGATCACAGAAATACTGAACTAGTTGACAAGTTTGATGGGACAGTTGACGAGTTGGTGGAAGGGCTGGTTCTCACCCAAACAGTGCCAGGTTCTGGCATAACCAGAGCTGAAAAGGCTGAGATCGAGTTTATTCAGTTTTGCTCATCTGCTCCCAAAACTGATATGAACAATCAAACAGTAGTTTGTACTGTGACTGAACCAAGGGCTGCAAGACGAGACAGCCTATATTTTTAATTTAGTGAAGCAAGAATTTTTAAAAGGACATAGTATCTTCGAACACAGAAGTCTACCCTAAGACATGCTCTTAATGATCTTGCAACCCATGTTCTGAGCAAAATAAAAATTATGGTGATGATTCTCTGAAAGAGAAGACACCGAATTCACTTGTAGGATACCTTGGAACCAAGCTAGTTGCTCATATTGGCCAATTCACTGCTACCATGCTGGGTTCATCTGAGTGAGTTGAGAAGATGGATTTAAGTGATTCTGGTAAACATCTCAACATGACAGGTGGGAACAAGCCCGGTAAAAACAGTTATAGTTGTTTGTGATTCCAACTAGAGGTTACAGAAGCCACACACTCTGTTCATGATGTCCTGTGTGGTATTCTCTGCTTAGGGAAGAAGAGACCTCTTATTGTAGGAGGTGGTTCTCCAGAAATAGATTGGCCCTGCAATTAATTGTGTGGAATTTCACTGCACAGTGTGGATTTCCATGAGTGGTGTGCTCTCCCACTGCATTCATTCACACTTCTGCAGGAGCTGTGGAGGTCATCCCATCAACACTGTTGAAAACGCTAGCCTCAATCCCATTTCTACAGTAACAAAACTAAGAGACCAGCATCCCCAAGGAGGAAAAAACTAGAGGCAATAATGTCTGAAAGGATGGTATTTCCAACATTTGGAGGAAATCGTTGTCCAGCCTCCATTGGATCCCATCAATGCTGTGACCCCAGCAAATGAAGCTGTCTGCCACACTCTGAAAATTGATAATGTGGTAAATGCTCAATTATCTGGACTGGCATCATTATGGCCACCAGCACTGCAACTGGAGTGGAAGATCACATGGAGGTCCCTGTTGTTCAGAAAACCATTTCCTCTATGAGTTCCTGGTCTTAGCCTTCCAGGTGGCACTTGCTTGAAGTCATACTGAACCTGCTTAAAAGACTATATTTAATATTTGGTTTCAAATGTCAGATTAATTCACCCCCACCATTGTATTATTACTGGTACTTTTTAAATTATATATAAAGTGTTTTTTATTGGTTCTTTCAGTTGTACGTGACAGTAGAATCCATTTTGACATAATTATACACACATGGAATACATCTTATTCTAATTAGGACCCCAGTCTTGTGGATGTACATGATGGTGAGATTCCAGGTGTACCCATATATGTACATAGGAAAGTTGTGTGAGATTCATTCCACTCTCTCCTTTTCCTCTTCCCCTGCCTTCTCTTCATTCCCCTTTGTCTAATCCACTGAATTTCTATTCTTCACTTCCTCCACCCTTATTGTAGGTTAGCTTCCACATATTAGAAAAAAAGAAGAAAACATTTGACCTTTGAATTTTTTATCATTTGTTCTGTTTAGTTATACATGACAGCAAAATGCATTTTAATTCATTGTACACAAATGGAGTACAACTTTTCATTTCTCTGGTTGTACACAATGTAGAGTCACACCATTCATGTAATCATACATGTACATAGGGTAATGATGTTTATCTCATTGCATCATATTTCCTTCCCCCTGTCCCCTCCCCCTACACTCCAAAGTTCCTCCATTCTTCCTAACCCACCCACCCCCATTATATGTTGGCATCCACCTAGAAGAGAAAACATTGGGCCTTTGGTTTTTCAGGATTGGCTTATCTCACTTAGCATGATATTCTGCAGCTCCAACCATTGACCTGCAAATGCCATAATTTTATTCTTATTTATGGCTGAATAATATTCCATTGTATATATACCACAGTTTCTTTATCCATTCATCTATTGAAGAACATCTAGGTTGGTTCCACAATCTAGCTATTGTGAATTAAGCTGCCATAAACATTGATGTGGCTGCACCACTGGAGTATGCTGATTTTAAGTCCTTTAAGTATAGGCCAGGGAGTGAGATAGCTGGGTCAAATGGTTGTTCCATTCCAAGTTTTCTAAGGAATCTCCATACTGCTTTCCAGAGTGGCTGCACCAATTTTCAATCCCAACCAACAATGTATGAGTGTACCTTTTTCCCCACATCCTCGCCAACACCTATTGTTGCTTGTATTCTTGATAATAGCCATTGTGATTGGAGAGAGATGAAATCTTAGAGTAGTTTTAATTTGCATTTCTCTAATTACTAAACTTGTTGAACATTTTTTCATATATTTGTTCATAGATTGTATACCTTCTTCTGTGAAGTGTCTGCTCAGTTCCTTATCCCATTTATTGATTTTGTTATTTGTACTTTGGGTGTTAAGTTTTTTGAGTTCTTTATAAATTTTGGAGATTAGTGCTCAGTCCGAAGTGCATGTGGTAAAGATTTTCTCCCACTCTGTAGGCTCTTTCTTCACATTGTTGATTGTTTCCTTTGCTAAGGAAAAAACTTTTCAGTTTGAATCCATCCCAATTATTGATTCCTGCTTTTACTTCTTGTGCTTTGGGAGTCATGTTAAGGAAGTCTGGTCCTAAGTCAACATGATGAAGATTTGGACCTAGTTTTCTTCTATTTGGTGCAGGGGTGTTTGGGGACTGGCTTATTTCACTTAGCATGATAGTCTCCAGATCCATCCATTTACTGGCAAATGTCATTTTTTTTAATAATTGCATAAGAATTTTAAAAAATAAGTTCACCTTTATGTCTGGCTTTCTATGGCTTAGCCCTGAGTACTTCCCTTCACTTTGTACTCTACACAGGCATTTGCCCATTCCTTGAATTGAGCTTTCTTTTAATGAGAAAATTAGCCAAACCAGTCACAGTATCTACAAATAGCACCTGTTTTCATCAGCCAGGGCTAGAAAATAGTGACAGCCACGTGACCTCAGGGACTAGGAGCAGTGGGGCACATGCCTGAGGGTTTCCTTTGGTCCTCACATTTTTTCTAAATATTTTTAAAACAAAGAAGTATTTAGAAGAAATGTGGTCCAATATGCTGAATACTAATAAATGCCCACTGGCATAAAAAATCAAAGCACAATAATATCTGCTATTTTAGAAATTAACAGTACGGAAAGATACAAAGTAAAAGATGAGATTTCCCCTTACCATACCCTCCTAATTCCTTTCCCTAAGAAAAACCTCTGTTGGTTGAAATGCCCTCTTCAAGTAAGTGTATGTACATGTTTAGCAAATCTTACTCATACGAAAAATAAATAAATGATAATCAAATTTAAAAGTCAAAAAAGAAAAAATAGAACACACTTATAACAAATAAGGTTCATGCATAACATGAAAGAGCATCTATAAATCAATAAGAAAATATAGATAATGTTATGGGGCGCAACTTAATAACAGACCGTTCACCACTGAAAAGTCCAAATCTGAGAGTCTTTATTAAGCCAGTCAGCTGACTGTCTCACACAATGCCCCAAGAATTGGCTATTGGGAGAACAGCCCTGGCCACAGTGTTGCAGGGTTCTTATACCAAAAATCACATCAATCATAAGTGTCTGTTGCTATGATTCAAAATTACAAAGTAACATCATGAAATCATTAGCAGAGGGGAAATGGGTCAAAATGACCCTTACCTAGGTACAAACTAAAGAATGGTTACTAATGGTTACTAACATAGAAATCAAAAGAGAACAATTTTTCATCATATAAGAATCGCCATTTTGCCGGGCGTGGTGGCGCACGCCTGTAATCCAAGCGACTTGGGAGGCTGAGTCAGGAGGATCGCGAGTTCAAAGCCAGCCTCAGCAACTTAGCGAGGCCCTAAGCAACTCAGTGAGACCCTGTCTCTAATAAAAATACAAAATAGGGCTGGGGATGTGGCTCAGTGGCCGAGTGTCCCTGAGTTCAATCCCTGGTTCTAAACAAAAAAAAAAAAAAAAAAAAGAATCGCCATTTTGCATTGTTAAACATGTCATGCTAAGTGACTGATGATGGGCACAGAGGAGGGGTGTTCCCAGGGGAGAAGCATTTCCTACATAACAGAGAATCTTAGAGCAAAACGGAGTCTGTTTAGTCACTTCCCATATAGCCTGGCCTGTAACATTTCTATGGATCTAAATCTGTCAGCCCGTCACAGATAATTCAGTTTTTTAAAGTGAGAATGGACATAAGGCCTAATTTAATAGAAAAATACAGTGCAAATGCCAATGAACATGAGTAGATGCTTAACTTAAAACTAACCAAAGAAATGCAAAAGGAAAGATTCCAATTGAGGCAAATTGATAATATTAGGAGAAATTTTCCTTCTCAGAGAGAGAAGGGGACTTCCCTTTTCTACTCCCTTGAAGGAAATACTAATGACTTCCCCACTTCCATCTCTTTCCATCCCTCACCCATTCCAGTATGGGTGAAGGTTAGACACTCTTCACTGGACTAAGCTAATCAGTATTTTTTTAAATATGCCTAAAATCTTTGCATTGTAACACTACAAATATCACTAGACTGATATTAATAGTTTAAACTTTGTGTCTCTAAAGCATAAGAATAAAGACAGTTTTAAAATGCTATTTTCTCTCCATCGCAGGTGTGGATAGAATTAATTCCCAACGAACGAAAAGGCAGATTGGATGTAATCGTTTCTATTTTTTCTCTCTTAGCCTTGGTTTTCAAATTGTTTGGGACATCTGGATATGTGTTATGTGAGAATTGTGTTTAGATAATTTCGGTAAAGATCTAGTTTAAATCATCTTGAAATAAACTTGCAAAAGTATTATCATTATCAGACTCCTTATTAACATGTATTTCAACATCAATTTCTCCAGTGCTTTCCGTACTTGACCAGCAGTCAATTGTGTGTATGAATTGAACAATGTATGATGAAGAGCAAACAAATTAAAATTCCAGTCCACATCTTCATCCTGCACGCACTTCAACCAAGTGAGAAACCCACTCGCTGACGAGCTTGCTCATCTGATCTTGACAAGCCACTCTCCTTTCTCATGCAGACTTCTTCGTGTTCCATTTTAAGGGAACAAATATTTTTAAATTAATTGGTTAATTTAGAAAGAGGAAAATTAAAACAGCTTTCCAGTTTTAGACAAGCTGTGAAAGGAGCATGAGGTATGGGAGTCTTTGCTAGAGCCCAACTAGAGATGCCAGAGGGGTGAGAGGGATGGTCATGGGTAGAGGGATAAAGGCCTGCAGAGCCTCAGAGAACCCGGAGGAGGCAGAAGTGGGTGGACCCCAGAACAGCCGCCACACAGGAGCGGGGTCCTCCCAAGGGAAGCCTCCAGGCGGGTTGGTCCCCTGTCTCTTATTACTCAGGTTGGATCATTACTCCTCTCTCTTCCCATCTTTTTTGTTGTTGTTGTTATTTAATTTTTTAAATAAAGTGAGAGTCACATAAATTAACCATTTTAAAGTGTAAAATTCAGTGACATCAAGAACATGCACAATATTGTACAACCCTTTCCTCTATCTAGCTCCGAAATATTCTGCCACCCACAGAAGGGACCCTGTGGCCCACCTCCAGCTGTCAGGCGGGCGTCAGGCCCGGCAGGGACGCCCGCACCCTGCCCGAGGCTGCGTGGGCCCCAAAGCCGCCGGGAAAAATCCACCTAAGGTCCAGCCTAGCCCCGAGTCACCGTTGTCGGACGGTGACCTGGGTGAGGACGAAGGCCTCCACCCCCTGGAGGGGAAGAGCAAGCGCAGGGGGAGCCCGTCCAGGGGGAATCCGTGAAGATCCTCGGGACCGGCTGGATTTGCACCGCTGCAACGCCCGCCCTCAGACCAGGAGAAGCTGAGCCTTTCTGGACAAACCGACCTCTCGGTGCTGCAGATAGGCAACTGCTCATCAAGGCCCGGCGGCGGCTTCTCCCAGACGTTCTTCCCAAAGATGGCAAAGACCCTAAATCAGTTCACCACTTCCCGAAGTGGCCCTGCCCCTGGTAACAGCCCCTCAGTGCAGGCTGTTTCTGTACCTGCCCCCGCCAAGCTGCTCCCTGTGTGCTCCGAGCCGCCCCACACAGGCCAGGGGAAAGCCAGCAGCCCCTTCCCACAGCGGGGCTGGAGTCCCCAAGCCCCTAGTGACCCCTGCTAGTACACTCGCCCTGCTGCCCAGGGATGAGGTTGGGAGCCCCACAGGGGGATCTTCAACACGCCACTGCCCACACCCCAGAGCAGGACAAGGAGGACTTCAGCAGCTTCCTGGAGGCACTGCAGAGGCTGCTGAGAAGGAGCTTCAGAAGCAGCAGGACCCGGCAGCCCCATTACTGCACACTCCCATCCCTTTGGTTTCTGAGGACCCCAAGTAGGCATCTGCCACCAGGGTGCTCAAGGCTCAAGCCAGCTGTTCTGGGTTCCTGGTTCACTTCCCGTCCATCCAGAGGGTTTTCTATGGATCACTGCCAAGCATCAGGATCATCCTCTCTGTCCGGAAGTCTTTAGCAGGAAAAGGCCCACTGGCATCATGCATTGTGCCAGGGACCTCTCTGGTGACTCTGTCTCCAGGCCTCCTCACTGATGAGACCAAGAGATCAGAGATAGGCATGGTGCTGCTGCTGCTCCTCCAGAGAATCCTTGGGATCCTTTGTTCCAGCCTGCTTTCCTAGGCTGGGCTCAGGAAACCTGCCACGTTCACACCTATGCTGGGTCCATGCTTCTCCTGAGCTGTGCCTCTTTCTGTCAAACCAGGTGTGGACATTCCAAGTTCATAAGTGTGGGCAAAAGAAAAGAGGGACCCAGCACATGCAGCAGCACCAACTTCGGTTGAATGTCCAGATTCTTGCTGCACTGATTATTTTTCCTGCTTTCCTGTGGTTTGCATTAATGGCAGCAGTTAGCCCAGGTGTGGGGAAAGAGAGTGCATTGCAAGATGGAAGACAGAGTCTCATCCTCCACCCAGAATGACCTGCTGCTGCAACTGGGGACTGTCGTGCAAGGCAGGAGTATTTTTATTTGGGGGACCAGCTAAATCTCTGCATAATGAGAAATTCCAAATGGTTGTTTTATTGTTCCTTTGGTTTACCAAAAAGCTGTTTGGGGCAGAAAAAGAAACTTGGCATTGGCTCTTTTGCATCAGGCACAGAAGGGCATGGCCACAGCCAAGGGACAGTCCAGCAGAACCTGACTCAACCTAGATATGGAGCAGAGAAGGGTGATAAAACCAGACATTTCTGTTTTTACTGTTTTGCCTGGGGGTGGGGGAGAAAGCTAGACTGATGCAATGGGCCTTTTTTTTTTTTTTTTCTTTGTTAATATTTTCCCCATTTTTTCCTGAAGACTTTGCCCTGCAGCCTGAGTTTTAAAATTCCTTTCGGATCTTGGAACTAGAATGTTAGAAGCTCCCAGCATCTCCACTTAGGGAGCAGTGAGCCATCTGCTGGTCAGGAAGCCTGGCTAGCTACTGGAACAGGCCCCTTTCCCCACAAAGGTGGTAGGAAGCTACTCCTGGAGGAAGCAGGGAATTTCCTGCAGTGGGGCTGGAAATGGGCCAGAGCCTGGAAGCTGTGTCTTTGTTTCACCTTTCCTTAAACTGAAGCTGCACAGGCCTTGCCTGAGTTTCCCAGTGAAACATCACATTTGGTCTTCACCCCACCCCTGCTTTTATTTTGCTGTTTCGTTGCTGATGGTGTTCAACAGCAGTGCACCCCGTCTTTATATATCTTAGTAAACACTAATCCTAGATTTTTATTAGCCAAAACATTTTTGTTCTGAATAACATTGTTACTGGGCCAAAAGACAGGCCAGGAGCCCTGGCCTGTTGTAGTTTCCTGATGTTGCCAGGTTGGGCGTGAGGGGAAGGGGTTCCTGGGTGCTGACTGACTTGGCCGTAGCAAGGGCATATGCTTTGTCATTTCTCAGAAGATCTGACACCCTCAGGGAGGCCTCCCTACCTCTCCTGAGTGTCTTGGCCAATCCTCGCAGTGGGCATGGGAATAGGTTGCTTACAGAAAGGGTGTTCTGCCCTCTGTGGATGGGCAGGTTTCCTAAGCTCTCTGCTCTGCCTCCTGCTGGCCTCTCTGCTCTTCACCCTCGTGCCACCCAGTTGGGGAAGGTCAACATGGCAGCTTCAAGGTTAGCTGAAGTTGCTGTGCTTCCACCTCTTCCACCCCAGCAGAGTCTGTGAGCCCAGGTCTAATGGAACTGTTGGAGGACACCTGTTGTAGGTGACTCAGAGTATTAGGCTGGGGTGGGATTTTCCTCTCCTACAGTGCTGAACTGGGAAGGGGCAAGGGGAGAGGGAGCCATGCTGCTGAACTGTCTGGATTCCCTGCTTATGTAAATGGGGCCTCTGGGGGTGAGGGGGTGGGCGGCCTCTGCTTGGGTTTGGTTGTAAGATGAACCTGGAGAACAAAGCACAGTTGTCCCATTGAATTTTTTTTTTTTTTTGGTTGAGCTGGGGATTGAACCCAGGGCCTTGGGCTTGGTAGGCAAGCACTCTACCAACTGAGCTAGATCCCCAGCTGTCCCATTGAATTATTTGAGCAACAAACTACTGTAAATAACTTTGTTTTTGTCTTTTGTGAAATAAAATTGTTCTGTTTTATTTTTAAAATAAAAAAAAGAGGAGAGACCCGGTGACAATTCCACAATCACTTACCACTTCCCTTTCCACCAGATCCTGTCAACCATGAGTCTGTTTTTGTTGCCTGTTGAGGATTGACCTACTCTGGGTATTTCATATAAACTGAGTCCTATAGTACGTGATCCCTTGTGTCTGGCTTCTTTCACTTAGAACAATGCCTTCGTAAGAGTCATCCATGTTGTAGTTTGGATTAGAACTTCGTTTTGCTTTATTCTGTTTTACTGGTTGAATAATATTCCCCTAAATGGATATACTGCATCTTGTTTACCCATTCATCTATGGATGGACAGTTTGGTTGTTTCTACCTTCCAGCTATTGTGAATAGTACCATGATGAACATTTGCATACATGGGTTTTTTTGAACAGTGCAATGAGGCAAGAAAATATATAAAGACCTAATGATCTGAAGTAAAACAGAAAAACTAGTTTATTCATAGCCAGCATGATCGTGTATTGCAAAATCTACAAAACAACTGCCGGAACTCATAGGTGAATTTGTCAAAGTCACCGTGTACGAGAATAATATGCCAAGTTTGTTGTATGTCTGTATATACTAACAGCAAAAAATTGCAAAATGAAATTTTAAAATTCCTTCAATAGCAACACTTCGTTCTAAATTTTACAAAACAGATGGAAGATTGCTACACTCAAATAAAATCATTAAGAGAAATTGAAAACCTAAATAAGCAAGAGATGTCCATGGATTTGAGGGCTAAAATTGCTAAGGTAATCACTCTGACTCAATGAAACCCCAAACAAAATCCTTCCTAATAGGTATTTCTAGAAATTGACATATTGATTCTAATATGTGTATGGAAATGTAAGGGATATAAAACCACCATTATTTTAAAAGAACAATAAAATTAAAAGTCTTATGCTGCCTGATTTCAAGACTTACTGAAAGTCACCATAATGAAGATAACATTGTATTGGCTCAAAGACAAATAGATCAATGGAATGGATAAGGAATCTAGAAATAATCCCATACATACAAGATCATAGTTGACTTTCAACAAAGATGCCAAAACAACTCCATGAGGAAATGAAAGTATGTTCAAAAAGGTGAAATAACTGGATAAACAAATGAGAAAAAAAGAACTTGCTTGTACCTATTGTGCTTATTTAACCGTTTTATGCCCTGTGTGGTTAAATTAACACAATACACTGTTTTGCGATTGTTCTTGGACGTTCTAAGAGTACTGGTCTCTTAACACATTATATATTTATCATCACACTTCCCTCATAGAAAAGAGCCAAGAGAAACTACAAAAGGTAATTGTTGCAATAAAAAGGCATCCTACAGAAGGAAGATGAAATCCATGACTTTCGTTTCAAAGTTGAGATTGTGACTATTTTTCCAATAAGACTGATGATAAATAATGATAATAAATAATGATAATGATAATTGTTAAAGTCGATGAAGTATTAGATTTCATGGAATAAGTACAGGTAAAATACTTAGGTTGCCACTACAAATAAGTAAGTGTTGTGTGGGTATCAACCATTACTATAATTATTTCATGTTATCATCTTTATTAATTATTACCACTCAGGTATGGCCAAGCAAATGCACTCCTAACAAACAGGCCATCAGAGAATGCACATCTTTTCAAACATTCACAAAAAATGACAGTCCTAAGACAAAGAAGAAATCTCAGCCAAAAGTCCTTCAACTTATGTTTATTGAGCATACTGGAATAAAATTAGAAACCAACTAGGATAAGTGATGAGAAAAATCTACACCTGGATATGCTAAGAAACACTCCTAAGTAGCGATTAAAGACAATGAAAATGACTAACTACTCAGGACCAGATACCAATGAGAATGTTGCCTAATTAAACTGACGATGATGCAAACTTCACAAGGGCAGGAATTTTTGCCTAATTTTCTGTTTTTTTGCTTCTGTATCCTAAAAGCCTAGGACAGTGCCTGGCATATAGCAAGTGCTCAGTAAACATGATTATGGAATTCAGTTGAGGCAAAGCTTAGAAGAAAATGTCTAGTGCTCATGCATTCATTAGAAAACAACAGGGTAAATAAAATTAAGCTTTCAACTCAAGACAAAACAATATAAACAACATAATTGTTTATTGTCAACATCATTTTCTTCTTCTCTGTTATAATTATGATTTAATTATGACCCACCATATGCATTCCTGACAGGCATGCCAACAGAGAATGCACAGCTTCTTCAGATACACAGGGATAAGGTGATAACACACAAACAAGAAAAAAAAAGGGAAATAAAATCAATGCTAATTTTCAAAAAGCAACAAAAATAGAGATAATCACACATCTGGCTTCTAAATAAGTAAATAAAATAGATAAGCCTTTAACAATCGTGATTAAGATAAATTAGAGAGTTCCAAATGAAAATCAGAATCAAAATGGGAGATATAACTTTTGAATAAAAATGGAAATACAATTGTAGATAAGGAGGAAATTTTTTAAATTTAAAAAGGATACAGGGCCAGGGTTGTGGCTCAGTGGCATTTGCCTAGCATGTGTGAGGCACTGGGTTCAATTCTCAGCACCATATATAAGTAAATAAATTAAATAAAGGTTCATAAAAAATATATATATTTTGTAAAATGAAATATTTTTTAAAAAGGACACAGTGTACAATTTATGTATGTTAACCTTATATGAAATAGGCAGTTTTTGGAGAAAAATATGAATTACCCAAATTGGCATAGAGAGAAAAAAATTGAATAGATCAAAATTATTAGAAAAACATTGAATAATAAAAACTTCTATTTCTCCCAAGAAACAACACTATACTTAAGCATACTTAATTTCATTTGTTAGAAGCTTATATTACCTCTGAAAGGTAATCCCTGGTAATCCCAAAGAAAAATCCCTTTTTCTTTGTACTGGGGATTGAACCCAGGGGCATATAACCACTGAACCACATTCCAGCCCTTTTTTATATTTTATTTAGAGACAGGGTCTCTCTGAGTTGCTTAAGGATCACTACATTGCTAGACTGGCTTTGAACACACCATCCTCCTGCCTCAGTCTCCCAAGCCACTGGGTATAGGCATGCACTGCTACACTTGGCTATGTAATGTAATTAATTCTAAATAACATAAAATTTTTTTAAATTATAGTTCTCTGAATAACCACTAGGTCTAGTTAAAGGAATTATGCAAACAAACTTTCAGATCATAGAAGAAGTTGAGAAACCACCTAAGCAACTTTGTGAGGTTACCTTAATTCCGAAAACAAACTACACAACAGGACATAAAAATAAAACTTCAGATCTCCCGGCATGGCTGCTCTGGAACTCTGGTGATGAAAGTCTCAGTTTCTCTCTCCATTTCTTGGCTTTGTTTCCATCATATTGGCTCCATCCTTACATAATCTTCTTCATCTGCCAACATCGTCTGGAAATGCATGAAGACTCAGGGGAAGACAGTCTTTGACCCCAAATAACTAGCCCAACTTTCATTATATTTCACTAGCTCTGATTTGCCAATGCCCACCAAGGAACAAAACATTGCAGCTGGATATACATGACTGGCTTGAACCCTGATGTCAGGCATGAAGTCAACAAATTAGGAAACACATGGACCAAGAGTGACTTCTCACAGGAAAGTGGAATAAAGGTTCCAGAAGTCTGAATGGATGCACAGGAGTTCATCTCTTCCTGAAAGAAATTAATTGCACCTACCAAGACAATACTTCTCAATTGAAAAAAAATGTAAATCAAATTATGTTGGAGAGTTACCCAAATCAATGGTAAAACCAATGAGAATCTAACAATTAGTATTACATTAACCTGATTTAGGAAATATCAGTATTTAAAGACAATATTTTCAATACAAAAGAATAGGACTTCTCTTATTCTTTTGAAGAATAAGAGAAGAAACCCTGTAATATTTTGAAAAATTGCCTTTTTCCCATGTGATCAGCTTCTTTATTTGTAATTATGGAAAAATTAAAGTCACATTGCTAAGTTAGCAGATAAGGCTTTCTCCTTTTTTCTTTATGAGCATATCCCAAAAGATAAACACTGTGAAAGTTCCTAACCTTAAATATATATATATATATCTCTCTCTCTCTCTCCTTCCTGGTGTGATGGCCTGAGCCACTTTCCTCTGCCACATCCTTCTGCCATAATGTTCTGACTCAAGCCCCCAAGAAATAAAGTCAGGTGTCTATGAACTGAGACCTCTGAAATTATGAGTGCCAAATAAACTTTCCCTCCTCTAAAATTGTTCTTGATGGGTCTTTTGCTCACAGCAATGAAAAAGCTGACTAAAACAGAAATCAGTGCTAAGAAGTGGGGTCATTCCTGTGACTAACCTGATCTTGTGGTTCAGAAGCTTTTGGAGCTTTTTGGAATTTGTAGGAGGAATTTTTAAAAGTTTAGAAATGAAAGCTGGAAAAACTTTAAATTGATGTAAGCAGAGCTTCCTGGGCAATTCTGGTGGGAGCTCAGAAGACCAACATGCCAATAGGACTGTGGACAGTAAGGACTGGGCTCACAGGGTTTCAGAGGAGGAGAACTCCACTGGACATTGGATGAGAGGCAACTTGTATTATGTTCTGGTTAAGAAGTTGTCTATATTTTGCCTTCTCCTGAGACTTTGTATGGGGCTCAATTTAAAGTTGATGGACTAGCTAATCTGATAAAGGAAATTTCAAGGCAACACAGTCTTCGGTGGGTGGTATGGGTATTGCTGGCAGTTTCTAGCTAAGCTTATTATGATAATTAGGAGCAGAAAACAGAGCAGAAATATTTGAAAAGCTTGGATTTGAGAAGTGGGAGTGAAACTGTGGCTTGTTGAAGACATTATAACCACTAAAGAGACTGCTAAATACTTGACCTAGAAACAATAGAAAGAATGGATTAAGGGTATCTCGGGAGGCAAGAGCACACTCACCTCAGGCTCAAGGATAGAAAAGCAAAAATTCCTTGGAGAAAAGACCATGGGAGCACCCTGCTTGTAAAGGGCTGAGTGCCTAGGAAGTTGTTTTACCATGCTCAGCCACTGGGCACTCCGAGGCTGCTGCAACCGTGGTCCCAGATGGTGGCCAACCTTGGTGGCAAGTACATGGTGCTGGTTATGTAGGAATACAGGATTCTGAAGCTAGGGCATCATGGAAGTTTCCACTGACATTTCAAAGGAAGGTCTGGGAGACCAGGCAAAGTGCAGAAGGGTCAGAGTCCCTGTGAACAGCCCTTGAGAGTGTCATGTGTGGAAATGTGAGGAGGAAACCAAAGCTGCAGCAGAAGCCACAGATTAAGAAATGCCAGTACCGAGGAGTAACTACTGAGAAAATCTGCAGGAATAGAGCAGAAACAAGCCAAGAGAAAGGTCTTGTGGGCTACAACTAGCAAAGTCATAGGGGCAAAGCTACACAAGAACTTTGGAGAAACCACCACAATGCCATTTGCCCCAGATGCTGTGCCTGGAGTTACAGGACTTGTTTAGGTAGCTGGATTTCTTTGGTCCCATCCCTTCTTCCTATACCCCTATTTCTCCCTTCTGGATTGGAACTATTCACTCTGTACCTTTACATATTGGATATGTGTAACTTGCTTTTGATTTTTCAAGGGAGATTTTTACACTGAGAGTTTACCTTGAGTCTCAGAGGAGATTTGGACTTGTACTTTGGGACAATTCTGGAACTGTTAAGAGTATGGGGACTCTTGGAAATGGACTAAATGTATTTTGAATTGTGAGATGGGCATGAGATTTGGGGGGACCAGGGGTTTAATGTTATGGTTTAGATATGAGGTATTCCCCCAAGAAGCTCAAGTGTGAGACAAGGCAAGAAAGTTTAGAGGTGAGATGATTGGGTTACGAGAGCTTTGACCTAATCAGTGTATTAACTCCCTGATAGGAATTAACTGGGCGGTAAATGCAGGCAGGTAGGGTGTGACTGGAGGAGGTGGGTCATTGGGGGCATGGCTTTGGGGTTTATATTTTGTCTATGGTGAAGGGAATTCTAGCTCTTCTCCCTCTCTGTTCCCCCCCCCCGCCCCCGCTTCCTGAGCTTCTTTCCTTCCTCTCACCTTCTCTCATGCCATCCTGACTCACCCAAGCCCTGAGGAACAGGGCTGCCTATGGACTGAGACCTGAAACCGTGAGTGCCAAATCAACTCTCTCCACTCTAAAAAAGAAGAAAGAAAGGTCTCTTCCAGCCTGATCATAGCAGTCGACCAGCGCAGCACTTCTGCCCAGCACAAGCATTTGTGCCACCTCCCTTCCAATCCAGGTTTTAATCAGGAACGCTGCTTGCTGCAGAAAGGACCCAGGCCTGATTGGAGGAAGTTTGCATTGAGCTTGGAGACAGGAAAGATCCATGGAAAGCTTATTGTTGCCCAACAGTCATGAGGCTGTTATAAATAGGGACACAACCAAGGGGCCAGTTTAAAGGGGCTACCTTCTTACAGTGGTGAAATAGTTCAGTGTCACGGAGAAGCACCAGAAGGAGGAGAATGCAAAGAACAAAAGAGAAGGGTGCTTAATTGAAGGAAGTTGCGTGTACAAAATTCCAAGAATTCATAATAAGATTCAAAAGAGGAAAGTTAATACAAAGTATTCAAAATAGGGAGTTAAAATACAAACAAAAAAACAGTGAATGAATGATTATTGTTGATTTTTAACAAGTAGAAGATTATTATTTGGGGGGAGAAGGGTACTAGGAATTGAACCCAGGGCCACTTTACCTCTGAATTGCAACCCCAGCCCTTTTTATTTTTCATTTTGAGGCAGGCTCTCCCTCAGTTGCTGAGCCTGGCCTTGAACTTGTGATCCTCCTGGCTCATCCTCTGGTGTTGCTGGGATTACAGGCATGTGCCAATCACATGCAACTGAAGAATATTTATATATTTCTGCCTTTTGTTTCCTCTAGTAAGTTTATGTCTCTCTGAAAGTAATTAATATGCATTTATTTCCATTTGTGACTGTAGAGAATAGCCTGGAAAGAGCAGGAAGTGTATAAAAAACAGGAAGGATTTGTCAGCATCGATGATAAATCAGGCAGATCAGAACTCCAACAGCAAAGCAGCCCCAGTGGTAACACAGAATGGCCCAGTGGAAGGGATAGAGTCAGTAATGTGTTCCAAAGTGATTAATCAGTCAAACACACACACAAAAAAAGAGAGCTGACTACCCAGACTTCTCCACTGGTCTCCTGACAAATGAAACTTCCAGATGGCCCTGCTAAATATAATAAGATGCTAATAAGGCAAACAAATTTTCTAATAACCCTAACAGACCAGTTCAGCAGAATCTTAATAATAGGAGACCAGCCAAAGAAGATTCTAAAAGAATGTCACCAGAGGAGGCTTTGAGTTGTAAAACCCAAAAATCTACTTGATGTAACCAATTACATTTAAGTAACGTAAGAAGGAAGCTAACCCTAAGGACTTGTGGCTTGGGGCTGAATCACCTTGGGGCTTGGGGCTGAATCACCTTGGAAGTTCCCCACCCTAATTAAAAATCAGTCCATTTGTAATTCAGATATTTTACCCTCAGTTGGTTTAAGGATTTGTGGCAGAAAGTAACAGTTAACTTCCAATATCCATTTTCCCATTCTTCCATAATAGATTTTTGGCCACCCAGGAAAAATAAACACTATATTTCACAGCCCCTCTTGCAGAAAAGAGTGGTCCAGTGACTCCCCAGCTGCAGGACCTTCTGGAGAATGGGGTGTGAGCAGAAGTCATGTGTGCAACATGCCCCTTCCCATTCCAAACCCCAGTGGAGAAGGGGCTGGGTGTGCTGACCGCTCAACCATCCTGCCCAATATGCTACTTTGCCATATGATCCGGCTTCCTCTTCTGCTGTCCCTAGGGTGTCGCCTTCATCATCGTTTCCAAAATGATTTACTCTCCCACCCGCAGGCCACTCATCTGGAAGGGAAGAGGTGTATCCCAGCGAGCTGGCATCATATTCCAAACTCCTAACTCTATGCTGTACTGCTCTGTAGTGGAATGAACCGGAACTTGAGTCACTGAGTAACTGCAAAAGGCTGATAGCTGTATGTGTCAAGGGCCACCAGGTGTCACTATGTGATAGGAACAATATCCAGACACACCAGACTATGGATGGA
Source organism: Glaucomys volans (assembly GCA_020662805.1). NCBI lineage: Eukaryota > Metazoa > Chordata > Mammalia > Rodentia > Sciuridae > Glaucomys > Glaucomys volans. The sequence goes on along the minus strand of JAJEJO010005621.1, from coordinate 310,768 downwards.
GCCTGGCTCCTTGTTCTGTCACCTGGCTCAGGACTCACATCCCTTTTTAATGAAAAAGATTAAAGGTGTTTACCAGAACTGAGCACAAAATAACCACGGCTCCTTGTCTAAATGTCTGAATCTGTCCTTCACACTGGAAAGATAATGACTGAGCACCCAAAGTTACCAGGCAGGGCTCTGTCTCTAGTGATCAAGAAAAATAAGGTCCCTGCTTTCAAGATGTTCATTCTCATGAGAAAAAGAAGGACATGGTCAGGGGAAGGAAAAGACAATAGTAAGAATCAAAGCAAACCAATAAATGTTGACCATTAAATAGGGGCCAGATTGTGTAGAACCTTGAACGTCAAGGGAAGCAAAATTGGAAGGTTTTGTTTTGTTTCTTCATCCATGCAACAACGTCTTTTATTATGTAGAGGCCTTTAAAAATCATTTTCTCAATCTCTCCACACACAGGCAAAAATAGTATGCTGTTTAATATGTTGGAAACTTGCAAGCTTGATGATCGTTGACTGCCTAGAAAAGGAAAATGTATTCCAAAATTATGCTTAACCAGGCAATCAATTATCATCAGCAGACCTCCAAGGGCATGGAGGTGAACATGGTGGACAGTCTGGCCCCATCTGGACCTTCAGTCACCACCATTTCATGCCATTTCTTCATTTCTTGCCAATAACTGTTGAATGTTCAACAAGACTTTCATCATCTGCTGCGGCTGCAGAAATCCAGGATATGTTTCTCAGGTATCAACAGAAAATGTTGTGGTGCTGGACGGGAAATATCACAGAAAGCAAGACAACAGTGGTCCTCAGAAGCAATTTTGGCCAGGACTCTCTGGTGGACGATCTTCCCAAAGATTATGTCACCAGCAGGTCCCATCACCTGAGCACTGATCATCTGCCAACGCAGATCTCCATCTCTCCATGGGGTCTCAGCCAGCTCAGCCTCCGTCCTGCACATAAGCCAGGGAAATGACAATCAGAGAGTTTTGGGGGGCGGGGGTTAAAAGATTTTTAGATGTTGATGGACTTTTTCTTTTTCTTTTTTTTTTTTTTTGGAACCAGGGATTGAACTCAGGGACACTCGGCCACTGAGCCACATCCCCAGCCCTATTTTGTATTTTATTTAGAGACAGGATCTCACTGAATTGGTTAGGGCCTCGCTAAGTTGCTGAGGCTGGCTTTGAACTCGCGATCCTCCTGACTCAGCCTCCTGAGTCGCTTGGATTACAGGCGTGCGCCACCACGCCCGGCTTGATGGACTTTTTATTTTATTCATTTATTTATATGTAGAAGTAAGAATCGAACCCAGCGCTTCACATGTGCTAGGCAGGTGCTCTACCACTGAGCCACAACCCCAGCCCCAATCAGAGACTTCTTCACACAGCATCACATGGATTCAGGTTTCTAAAACACCACTCAGCATCTTGGCGGGAATTGGATTGTAGGGAACAAGAATAGAAGGATATTTGATCCAGTGGAAAGGGGAAGGTGACTTGGATTAGACAGAAAGTAGTAGATTGATAAACATGAAAAAGTTGGTTTCCATTGAAGAGGGAAAGCCAACAAGACTTGTTGATGGGTTAGACTGGGGAGAGGGATGTCTTAGTCCATTTCCGCTGCTATAACAAATAACAGAAATTTATTCTCACAATTCTGGAGTCTAAAAGTGCAAGATCAGATGCCACAGGTTGGGTTCCAGTAAACTCTCTTGGGGGGTTGAAGATTGCAGTCTTTTCATATAGTAGGAAAAGGTCTAGAAAGCTCTCTGCAGGTTTCTTTTGGAAGAATAATAATTCCACTTCTGAGGGCTCCACCCTAGTGACTTAATCACCTCACAAGGCCCCACCTCCTAATGCCATCATGCTGGGGGGTGGGGATCTCAACATATGAATTTTGGAGGAGACACAAGCATAGAGTCTACTGTAGGGGAGCTGAATAAAAGAAAAATTCAGAATTTATACATAGATCTCATTAGAGACCAGACGTTCCACCATTCTCAATGCATCCTCTTTGTTCCTTAACAGATAAAATAAAAGAACTGTCCAGGTGACTGATCTGGATGAATTCAACCAAACACCCAGATGATTTTTTTTTCTGGCATTAGGGATTGAAGCTGGGGTGCTTTTCCACTGACTACATCCCCAGTCCTTCTTATTCTTTTATTTTGAAGTCTCCCTAAGTTGCTGAGAGTCTCACTAAGTTGCTAAGGCTGGTCTTTACAAATTCACAATCCTCCTGTGTCAAACTTCTGAGTCATGGGACTACAGGTGTGCACCACCACACCTGGCCCAGGACGATTCTTGATTCAAGAACAGGCAAAACTGGTATGTTGCTATGCAACTGCCTGGTGAGTTTATAAGTTCCTGGCCTGGAGTAAAATAAGATAGGCAAGTTCCTCAGCATCCTTCAAGCATGTGGGGCCGGCAGTCTTTCGTCCTCAACCCCAGAACCTGAGAGAACTTCAGGATGCTTTGGAAAATCCAAGTATGAATATAACACAAGGAATCCCATATACAGATAAAGATAAAGATATGTAAATATAGATAGATAATGCACCAACTGAAAGAAAAACAGAAGGGAGATAGTAGAGCAGAGCAAGCACAACAGTGGGGAGGGAGAAGGCAGGAAAGGAAGGTCCGGGGGAATGAAACTGATCAAACTCTGTTATAAGCATGTGCAAGTATGGCATAGTAATTCCCACCACTGTGTATGATTGTAATGCACCAATGAAAATTTTTTATTTTAAATATGGCTACATTTCCTTTTCAAGAAAAAAAGTACTGCATCAGGTACCAATAGGCTATGATAGTATTTGCTTCCCTCTCCCTCATAACACTGTATCAACATTAAAATTTTTTATTTATGTATTGTTTGCTTGCTTTTGGTACTGGGGATTGAGCCCAGGGGGTTTTACCACTGAGTTACATCCCCAGCCCTTTTTTTTTTTTTTTTTAATGTGGGATTTCTCTGGGTTGCTGAGGTTGGCCTCAAACGTGTGATCCTCCTGCCTTGGTCTCCAAAGTTGCTAGGATTGCTAGCATGTCCCACTGCTCCTGGTTCTACATTAAAAATTTTTAGGCCACACACACCCAAAAAAAAAAAAAATGAATGGCTTGGGAAAAGCACTCCCCTGAAGTCCCAGGGACATCCCCTTCTGCCAGTCTGTCAACAGCCCACGATTCTGTCATCAGTGTCCTTATAAAGGAAACACCCCTCCAGCCTCAAAGTCTTTGGTCCACCCCAGGGTGCAGGTGAGCTGTTGGCCCCCTGCAGCAGCCCAATTAAATGCCTCCTGTGGCTACAACCGGAACATCCTTTAACCTGCCCAGGAAACCTCAGCAGCAGAAGTGTTTTTTAAGACTTCAAACTGAAGGAATCACTTCACATGCCTTTTTTATTAGGTAAGAAGAGTAGTTTTTTCTAACTTTCTTTGAACCTGAGTTCAAGGTAATGTGCTAAGTCCTACTCTTTTCAGTTCATTGGGGTTCACTGGGGGTTCTTTTTAGCACCCCCAAAAATGGCATAATGAAATCCTAACCTCACCTCAGAATGTGAACATATTTAGAAGCAAGGGTGTTGCAGGTGTAATGAGATAAAATAAGGTCCTACCAGAATACAGTGGACCCCTAACCCAATATGACTGGTGTCCTCACAGGAAACACAGACACACGTAGGAATGTCCTGAAGGCCGAGAATTAAAGTGATGCACTGACAAGCCAAAGAGTGCCTGGGGCTCCTAGAAGCTGGGAGAGAAGCGTGGAACTGATTCTCCCCCAGAATCCAGAAGGAGCCAACCCATGATTTTGGACTTCCAACTTCCCAAACTCTAACATAATAAGTTTCTACTATTTTAAGTCGCATGGTTTGGGATACTTGGTTATGACAGCCCTCGGAAATAAATACAGAGTCAACAGAGTGGAGAAGCTGAGAGCCAGCATACATTGAAGGTCCCATTCGTCCATTTTGCTGCAATATAATGAAATACCTGAGACTAGAAAACTTTATAAGGAAAAGAGGTTTATTTAGCTCACAGGGACATAACGCTGGCATTGGTTCAACTCTCATGGCAGATGGCATCACAACAGCAGGAGTGTTGTGTGTAAGGAAGAGATCACAACTCCAAACAGGAAGGCTGAGTGTCACTGGGGTCCCTGAGTCCCTTCTGAGGACATGCCCTGTTCAACTTAAAGGCCTTCCACTAGACCCCATATCTCAAAGGTTCAGTGCCATCTCTCAACATCACCACCCTGGGGACCAAGTTCCCACCCATTGAACCCTTGGGGGATAAATTCAAACCATGGCAAGAATTCCCCATAATATTGACTCTCCCCTCAGAAAGCAGCGTGACCCAACAGAAAGATCACATCGAAGAGGTGGAACTCAGCAGACCTGGGTTTCAAGGCTGTCTTACTGCTGTGCTTACCCAGAAACATTATGAAGTTCTCTGAGCCCCTTCTAGAAAAACAAAGGGAGGAGGGAGTACTGCAATCCAACTCAAAATCCCGCTGAGGCATCTGATGGGGGTTTAGTTAATGATTCAGGAACATAAACATTAGTTTTAAGATCTTTGGGTTGATTACCATAAATTAGGAAACAAATCCACTATTAACCTTAAAGGTAATTTGATTCATGCTGTGTCTTCTGTCTATTTGATTTTGGAAACTGTGGTAGGAAGCTTTGAAGATGCCTGCAATGATCCCCATCTCCTGGTATTGGAACTCTGGTGTAATTCCTCCTCTGAGGTGTGTGCTGCGTTGATTGACGTGTGTCCAACAAATGAAAGTGCTAAGCTAGCATTTCCAAGATTAGATTGGTTTCCATCTTGAAGCTCTCTCCCCTTCCCTTTCTCTCCATCACTCACTCGAGAGGAAGCCTGCTGCCATGCTTTGAAGGAGCCATGAGGAGGCCAGTTGGAAGGGACTGAAGTCTGACCACAGCCACAAAGAACTCGCTGCCGGCAACAGACCTTCACATAAGATCCAGTCAGAGCCACTGGCCAGACTGTAACCTCAAAAGAGAGACGCCTTGAGCCAGAGGCGCCCAGCTAATCCTGGCTGGAATCCTGATTCAAAGAAACTGGGCTAATAAAAGTGGGATGTTTTAAGTCTCTTAAGTTTAAGGAATATTTGTTGCACAGTTATAATCAACTAATAAATGTTCCAGAATAATGTGAGTTTATGGAAGAATCTGGAATGTGTGTTTCAGAGACTAGAGTTTGGATTTTCCTCGAATGGTATGGAAATTCAGAGAATGGATGGAGGCTCAGGGCTAATTTGAACAAAAGGATGAATTGCATATGCTTTCCTCCATTAAGGAAAGTCCCCGAATCTACATCCTCCTCCCCAGTGCCCACCAATATTAGCCGGTGTGGTGAAAGACGGTGTGGTGATTAAGGACTCTGAAAGGAGGAGTTTGTCCTGGGTATCTGAGCTGACCCTAAACCCAACGGCAAATGTCCTCAACAAACGTAGGGTGGTTCCATTGCCAGAGGAGAGAGAGACAAAGTGACCACTGAAGCAGAGACTGCGGTGATGCGGCCACAGGTCAAGAAATTCCAGGGGCCACCCCAAGCTGGAAGAGGCAAAGAACTGATTGTCCCCTCCAACGTCCAGGGGTGCGCCAGCGGACCCCTGGGCCTAGTCCTCACCCTCGCCCTCCAGGAATGAAGCAGAGCTCAGGAATGCCCGTAGCACCATCCCTTGGGGTTCAGGAGACGTGACATGACAGTCCAGGCGGCCGATCAAGCCCCAAGCGGCCGCATCGATCCCTCTTTCCCCCAGAGGCGGCTGCGGCCAGGGGTCCAGCGCGGCCGTCAGTCTGGCTTCCTTGCTCGCTGCGGGGAAAGAAGCCGCAGTCCCGCGGCGACTGCTGGGCGCTGCCACACGAGGTCGCTGTCGAGCCAGCCCCGCGCCCGCGCCCATCCCGAGGCCAGCGTCGCCCCGGGGCTGCAGCCACCCACCACTGTGCCGCGGCGACTCACTCAGGGCTCCTGACTGGGTATCCCCAGCCCCGCCAGGCTCCGTGGTTCCCGAGATCCTAACCATTGCCCTTCCCTCCTCAGTCACTCACAGTGCGCCCTTTCCCTGTCCCCGCCTCATCCTCGGAGAGGCTACCTCACTGACTGCAGGACCGCAGGCTGTTCCCGAGGAAGACACAGTGGTCAGAGAGGCCCGCGACCACCTCAGAGCGAAAAGGAGCAGACTTGCTGCCGCCTGTGTATATATAGAAAAGATGACACGCACACACAAAAATCTCCCTGGAGGGCACCTGCCAGGGAAATACAATTAGACAAAACCTTCTGCCAACCCAGAAAACTGTGCAAAAGTGAAAGAAATGGCCGTTCATTAGTAAATAAGCATTAAACCAGAATGTGACGTGCATGGCAGAGTGTGCGGAGACAGAAAGAGCTCTCGGCCTTCCACACAGCCAGCTAGAAAATGGCCCCTGCACAGACGTCATAAAATAAATAGATAATGATGAGGATTTGACAGTATCAGCGGTCACACAGGTTCTTCAGAAATATACTGCTAGAGTGGCCACCTGTGTCTGCCAATGGTCTTCATGCAAAGGAAAAATGCCTTTCTTCTATCTTGATGATGGGATAAAAGTTTGCATCTTGATGCAGACACCAGCTGAAGTCAGGCTCCTTCCGCCCACAGAAATTAGGCCATAGGGCACTAACTTCCTTGATGGCTGCCTTTGAAAGAGATGCCTTACGGGAAGCCTTCCTGGGATGCGGAGCTGGAGAGAGGTTTATTTAGCATTTGAAAAGATTGGTGTGCAGTTCACAAGGGAAAGCTTGTCATTAAAAGGGTTCAAAGTTAACACTCTAAGGGAGTGAGCAAAGGCGCTTCCAATTAAACACTTTTTCTCCTTAGCGTTAATTTTTACTCATCCTCACACACCCACAACAACAATAGTAAGTAGAGGAGGCCTCCCCTTTTCTTTTCCTCTCTCCTCCCCTCCCAGACTCTAACTGAGCTGGAAGGCCCTGCAGAAAGTAGCAGAGGAGGTGAATCCAAGACAGGAAGAAGGCAGGCCCCCACACCACACAGCCAGGTTCCAACCTGCTCAAATAGAAGCTTCATATGGGATGGGAGACAAATATTTTTATTTGCATAGGATTGGTTATACTTTTTGACTTTGCAAAAAAGTTTCCTTTTTTTGCCCAAGTATTTATAAGACTTTTCACACATACAGAGAAGGTAAACGAACAGTACAATAAACACCCATAGGTTCATCTCTTAGAGTCAAAGATTGTCAACATTGAACTTGGAGAGTCTGTGTATATGTATACAGTTGTCCTTTGGAATCCACAGGGGATTGGTTCCACCACCCCCTGCAGATATTAAAATCTGTGGGTGTTCAAGTCCTTTATGTAAAAAGGCAAAGTGTTTAAACATAATCACATCCCCACTCATGTAAATGCTCTGCTGGTCGTTGTTACACTGTTTTGTTTAGGAAGTGGTGTGAGGAAAAAGGCTGCCCACGTTCAGCATAGGTGCGTTCTTTTCTAATGTTTTCAGTATGAGGTTTGTTGAATCCTAGGATGTGAAACCCAGGGATACAGAAAGGCAACTGTAGGTGGTTTTGCTGAAACACTTGAAAACAAGCTTAAGATATCATCACACGTCACTCCTAAATCGTTTGATGTCTTTTAAAAAAAATCAGACTTTTTAATGCCTGAAATCAAAATTCCTCTAATACCTGAAAGAAATGGGTAAAGCTACCCTATCTGAAACTTTGTCGAGAAAAAGGAAAAGAGAAACAGAGCAAGTACAAATGGGAGAAAATAAAACGACTTCCTGCTCTGTGTCCTACAAAATCCAGCCAATTGAATGCAACGGTTCCATGCAGATCATTTCAGATAAGGTCAGATGCTATGAAGAAACTAAAACAGGGCAGAAGGGACTAGACTGGAGTGGCGGGTGAGGAGTGAAGTCCCCTGCAAGAGGAGGTGACATGTGAGCTCAGAAATGAGGAGAACCCAGAGAACAGTGTTCAAGGAAGAATAACCTTCGGGTAAAAGGCTTGGAGGCAGAAAGGAGCATGGAGGGATAGCCCGATGGGGGACGGAGGACACAAAGTCCTGAGGAGGAGGGGTGATCAGGAGCCAGATTCGTCTGCCAAGGGGAGGAGTGTGGGGAGAATTTTAAGTTAATTTGATCTGTCCTAGCTTTTTAGATACTCTGGCTGAAGTTGGCTTTTTCTGGTTGAAAAAGTCTTGTTGGGGGAGGCAAAGTAAAGCTGGGAGACCATCAGGGATGCTGTCTGCAATCCTCTGGGGAGGGAGGATGGTGGTTTGAATGGGGTGGAGGCAGTGAGGTAGGCATTATTGCTTCCCATTTTACAGATGAGGAGACTGAGGTTCAGGGAAGTTGAGTTAGTTTGACAGCACGTAGCTTTCATATATATATATATATATATATATATATACACATATACATATATATATACTTTTTCACTGTAGTAAAATATAGAAAACATGAAGCTTGCCATTGTAACGATGTTTATGTGTACCTTTGTTAAGTAGATCCACCGAGTAGGAGGGCCATCAGCATCATCCACTTCCTGGACACTTTCATGATCTCAAACAAATTCTACACCCATTAATCAATAACTCCTCCCCTCAAGCCTGCGACAATCTTCATTCTGATTTCTGAGGATCTGAATTTCCTACTCTAGGTACCTCCTATAAATGAAATTAGGCGGCATTTGCCCTTGTGCCTGGTTTATTTCACTTAGCGCGTTTTCAAGGCTCCTGGGTGCTGTAGCTACGTCCGCGATTCCTTCCTGTTTAAGGCTGTATGTAGATTCCACAGTGTCGTTTCCATTCATCTGTTGATGGAGGTCCCGGATTTTACCAAAAAGTCTGAGTCTAACCCCCTCCGGGTTGAGGCTGCTCCAAGAACACCCGCGGAGCCCGGCGCAGTGCCCGCTGCGGCCACCAGGGGGCGAAGAGGGACCGCCGGGGGGCGCGCGGCCAGCAAGGGTGGTTTGAGGGAGGCCGAGCCCCCCCAGCCCAGCCGTTCGCACACCCCATCCTACGCAGAAACGTGAAAATGAGAGACCAGGGGAAACGACTGGACTATACGATGGGCGGCAGGTGGAGAAAAGCAGGGACGTCAGCGAGCGGGGAGGCCACCCCTGTCACCCCAGTGCAATTCCCGAAATGGAAGCGGACGCCAGCGGCCACCCACGGCTTCCCAGCCAGCTGTCCTCCAGCGTGAACCGCCCGGTGGGGGGAGCTCAGGGAGGAGGGTGGGGCGCTGAGTCCTGCCCTTCTCCAGCAGCTGGGTGACCTCCAGCGCGGGGCTTGCACATTGTACAGATGAGAAAACTGAGGCTGACTCCACCTGGCGGCTTATGTGAACTCTCTAGGCCCAGATCTCTTCCACCGCACCTCGTGACACGTGGTTGCTCACCGCGCCTTTGTCCCGTTTGGCCTCCCCACAGGGGAAATACAGAATGGTGTGAGGGTTTTGAGGCTGCCTAGCCACTGAGGCCTCCCTCTTTCTGAGCACAGGGCCTCTAATAATGCTACCCAAGCTTGCCCCGGCTGCTTTTGGCAACCAGCGCCTGTTACCCAGAATTTCCACCCGTGTAAGTTCCTCAGCTTTTCTCACATGTGCTGGTGCGAAGCCGGCCCTCCCCCACTGCATCGTTGTGCAGCTGGGTCTTTGGATCCCGGTCCAGGAACTGACATTTATCCCTGTCAAATTCATCTTGTTCATTCATCTGACAAACATTTGTTCGGTGCCCACGCAGTACCAGGCACTGGGGATACCAAAATGAAAGACAAGTCCCCTGTCCTTAAGAAGCTCACGCTGGCATTAATCACAGGAGCGGCCACCCGTTAGAAAGGGCTGACCATGCGTCAGGTGCGGGTCTGGGTGTGGTACCACAGGTTGTCTCCTTAGCCCTCACAGCACAGCAGATGATCCTGATTTGCAGATGGGAAAACTAAGCTTCAGAAAGTTTATGTGGCTGAGCTGGGGGTGTAGCTCAGGGGCAGAACACTCGTTTCCCATGACTGACTCCCTGGGTTCCATCCCCAGCACCCCCCCAAGGAGGGGAAGAGTTTAGGTGACTTAAATGATGTGGCATTGCTCCAAAGTAGCAGGTTCAACCTCCAACTGCTCTGGATCCTGATTCTGTCCTTCTACTTAGACCACCCTCTAACCCCGCATTGGGTTCTCTGCAAATCTGACCAATTTTATTTCTCTAAATTTCATCAACAGTGATGGTGAAACGAAGATGAAGCCAGAACCCAAGGTGGGCAAAGTGTCCCCAGCCCCATCTCATCTACGACTCTCATCCTGTCAATTGCAAGGCACCTGGGTACAAACCAGCTGACTCTTCTCCCACCGTCAGCCCCGGTCCCAGGCACCCTTCCCCAGTCTGAGCAGCTATGTGTCTTGTTGTTGGTGTCTTTACCGTCAAACTGGTTCCCATGGCCAAATCCTCCATGTGCAGGAGCCCAGCTGTGCCTTTCCTACTAAGGTAAAGCCGCCTCTGCCAATCCCTCTCTCCAGGAGGGAAACTTAAAGCCCAAGAACAAGGGCAGGGCAGTTGAGTTGGGCTTCCACAGGCTCCGAGCCTCTTCCCCTGCATCTGTGGCTTCTTCTCTCCCAGACTGTCTGTTCCTGGAAGCTCAGCCCATCTTTGTCACTCAGCTCTTCTATGCTGAGGGAGACCAACCACAGAGCAGGTCTGTGCAGTGGCCTTGGGCAGAAAACAGAAGGCAGAAAAAATGTCCCAGTCTGTGGAGGAGGAGGGTAGCAAATGGGCTCCAAGCTCCAAGCAAGAGCCAGAGACACAGGGATGCCAGGCCCCGTATCAGGCTTTGGGTTCACCACCCCCCAACACCACCTACACCCACTCCTGTCACAGCCCTGTAAGAAAGGAACTATTGTCATTGCTCCCATTCTGTAACTGAGGACACCAAGGCCCAAAAAGGGTCAAGGGCTGAACACCAGCTCTGCTAAGACTGCTTCCAGAAAGCAGATGAGCAGCACCCAGGGCCCCCCAAGGATGGGAGAAAGCAGGGTCCTGCCATGAACACCCCCACAGAGCTGAAAGGACTATGCACATGGGAGGTGATTCCAGAGTCTTAAGACCCTCGGGACGTGGTTTGAAACCTCCAGTTTAGCCAGGCGTGGTGGCACACACCTGTGATCCCAATGACTCAGGAGACTAAGGTAGGAGGGTCACAAGTTCAAGGCTAGCCTCAGCAATTTAGCAAGACCCTAAGCAACTTAGTGAGACCCTGTCTCAAAATAAAAAACAAACAGGGCTGGGGGCATAGCTCAGTGGTGAAGCACCCCTGGGTTCAATCCCCAGTACCAAAAAGAAAAAAAGAAAACCTCCGGTTCAGTTTTTGTCCTTCAGTTTTTGTCCGTGGAGTGCATCTGCTAAATGTGAACCCAAGCTCTGACCAGAAGCCCAAATAGCAGTCAATATGTCAGAGCCAGGGGCTGGGGTTGTGGCTCAGTGGTGGAGTGCTCGCCTAGCATGTGTGAAGCCCTGGGTTTGATCCTCAGCACCACATAAAAATAAAATGAAGGTATTGTGTCCACCTTCAACTAAAAAATATACATATTTATATATTTTTTTTTAATGTGAGAAGCAGGCTCGCCCTTCACAACCTCACAGTCAGTGGCCAGGGGCCAGGTAGTAAATGGGCACACTACTCCAGGCGTGGAGGCTGCTGTAAAGAGGGTGAAGTCAGGCAGAGAAAGCACTCCTGAAAGTTGGGGTGCAGCCGAAGCTCTCGTGGTCTGAGAAGGCCCCTCTGAGGAGGTGACATTCCAGGAGAAGAGGATAGAGATGCTGGGGGTGGGGAATGAGTGCAGGGTGGGACCAAATCCATCCAGCCCCACTGTGGGTGGCGTCACAGGGAGGAAGCCACGCAGCTCTAAAGTGTGACCTCAGAAGAGAGGACGTCGGTACCTGGGAAGGTGTCCCCAGGTGCCTGACACCTGGCCTGGGTTCCATGGACTCCTGTCCACTCTGTGCTCCCTCCCTGGGTCTGTGAAGCCCAAAGCAAGGCTGTGTCTTCTCCATTTCCTCCCAGCTTCACCAGCATCCGCGTCCATTTCTGCACAAGGCCCAGCCCAGGGCAGGTACGGGATGAATGTTTGCTGAATCAGTAAATTCCTGAAGGCCAGCAAGAAGGAGGTGTGAGGACAACTCCCAGGCAATCCTACCTTTCTCCACCAGGAACCACTTGATGGAGCCTGGGTCCCCTCTGGGTGGAAGAAGCAGAGAAGACAAAGGGATTCCAGAAGGTGGGAGGAGGGGTCGCCTACACAATTGGAAAATTTTCACACAAAAGTCCAGATTTCAAGCTATTTTTAAAATATCTGAAGATCTGGCAACCCGGAGCCTGCATATCCCCATGGCAACACCAGCTGGCGCTGAGCGGCCCCTGCCCCCTTCAGACTGGACCTGCGCTCTGCGGTTCTCTGCAGACCCGCCACCTGCTGTTGTGACATCTGGCCCACCCTACCCATCACATCACCTGGCCCCTGGGTATTGGGATCCATCAGCCCCGGCATAAGACAGTCGATGATCAGAAAACCGTGCTGGGGACATCGGGACTGTGGCATCTGTCCCATCAGCTCGCAGCTAAGGAGCAGCAGCCTGGGGTACCCCCCCTCGAGTTCTCAGGGCCGTTTTCCAGTGTGCGGGGGTTTCCAGATCCACATAAATCTGTTCCCTGTGCTGGGCTCCTGAGGGTGGTGAGGGGGCTCCAAAACAGCCACTCCATCTTGAGGAAAGACGTGCAGTTTGCGATACAAACCAGAAGGGGGCGACTCTCCCTGTCATTCCTTCAGAGCTGCCCATGCGAGCCATTTCTAGCCTTGCTCAGCTGCCAGGTCCCAGATGCAGGAGCACAGCCCCACTGCCCTTCTGGACCAGAGCCTATCCCAGGTGCCCAGGGACTATCAAGAGGTCCAGCCTCCTCAAAATCCATCCAGCCTGCACCCTAGGGGCCAAAGGTGCCCTCCTGCCTCCCTTTTTCCCCGCAGCCTTCCCTTCTCTTTCCAGGGGTGCTCAGCCCTTCTGAGGCACATTCCCTCAGAGCTGACCCTCAAATTAAACACGGTGTGCTTGACTCACTGTTCAGGCTTTACATATTTTATATATAAAATCTCAACAATCCTGTATGCCCATTTTTACAGGTACAATTGGGGCTTAAGAGAGGGTTATCACCAGCCCAAGGCCAGCTAGCAGGTAGGAGAGTCAAGGTTCACATCCAGTCCTGAAGAATCCCCTTCCCTGAATGACGTGGTTCCCATGAAGGCAGTTTTAGAATCAGTCCATGGTGGGGGATTTGGCCTTGAGGGCAGAGGACCTCCTCTTACTGGGTCCAGCCTGAAGTCTCCCCACACAGGCCCCCTGTTCTGTGGAGCTGCCCAAGGACTGGGGCTGAGTCTATGGTCTCTAATAAATCAGTGATGAATTCCAGGCTGAGAGGCCCCTGCTCAGCTACCAGGGAAGAAAAGCTCCTTGGGAATTTACTGAAGGCTTCGCCATCCGCATGGGGGGCCATTCTGAACAGCAGGACAGAAGCCCCAGGTACCACAGCTCCTGCCTTGAACCCTTGAGGAGTGGAGAGCAGACAGGCAGCAGCCAGGACCTGCCTGGTGGAATCTTCCCAAGGAGTGAGAGACCCAGTCTCTGCACAGTGAGCCTGGGTACCACCGAGAGTGACTCAGTCAATCCCTGGTGCCTCGTTGGTCACAAACCTCAGGAACTCTCTCTCTTCTACTCCCAGGGCGGGACAGAGAAGCCCAGTGAATCATCAGCCCCTCAGGCTGTCACAGAGATGTCCAGCCCCTGAGACCAAGGCCACCAACCAGGGAGAGAAGATTCTGCCCGAATGAATCCATCATTTGATCTCCCATTTCTCCAACCCATCATACACTCGCATCCTTCTCCCGTTGGACCTGTTGACCCCAGTCCACTCCCTGTCACCAAAGGCTGGTGCCAAAGACTCCTTCTGCAGACTACTCCAATCCAGTTCCTCAAACCTGGGGGTGACGAGGTCAGTCTCCACTGTGCTCCTTTGCTTCTGGATTGCTGTCAGCGTGGTCAAGCAGACTGGACGGGAGGACCAGCTCCATAACACCCAACCTGGGGCCTCAGAGGCACAAGCCTATGGTCTACATTGGATAGATGGAGGGCTGGATGGATGGATAGAGGAATAAGTAGTAGAATAATAATAAGCCAGGGCTGGGGTCGTGGCTCAGGGGTAGGGCACTTGCCTAGCATGTGTTAGGCACTGGGTTCGATCCTCAGCACCACATATGAATAAATAAGTGAAATAAAGTCCCCATCGACACCTAAAAAAATATTTTTTTTAAAAAAAGAATAGTGGCCCACAGAAAGTTCAGTGAGGCTCCCTGCTCCCCCACCCCCACTGCTCCTGGGGAGCATGATTCCTCTGCCTCAGCCTCTTCCTGTCTCAGAGAATATAAGACTTTAAAAGGCTGTCTACAGCCGAGGTGCCAAGGGAACCGGGACTCAGACCTGCGCCTCTTCTCAGTGGACCTCAATTTCCCAAGGATAAGATGCGGGCACTGGACTACACGATTCCTGGACCTTCCCAGCTCAAAGCACACATCCCTCCTGGGATCTGGCAGAAACGGACTGGCAACAGGGAAACTCAGCTGAAAGCCGGCTCTAGAAGAGTTTAGACAAAGAAGAAAAGGAAAAAGAGAAAGTCAGAGGACGAGAGAGGAGAGAGGGAAAAGAAGCAGACAATTTCTATATCTCAAATTAAAATGCATTTAGCATGTAAGATTTCCCAAGTACATAATTTATTTTAATGCAAAAGTCAATTTGAACATATTCAATTTAGGATCCCCTAATATAGTGGAGTTGCCTCTCTCTGGCAGGGCAACCTGGGCAGAGGATGCCAGAGGGAAGGGTGAACGTGGGGTAGGTGGGGAGTCAGGTGATGGAGGGGTGCCCTTCTGGACACCTTCTTCCCACTTCAGCCAGAGCATCTCTTCTATTGTCTACCTTATATATTGATTTTATGAACCCAATATATTGTTTGAACAAGAGGTTCCTGATGCTTTTTTTTAAAAAAGCCATTTAACTAATGAAGAGAAGCAAGAGGTGTGATTTTCCCCAAGGTCACACAAGTGCAGTAGCCTTGATTCAGGTATCAGGAACCCAATCACATCCGCTGGGGACTGGGGGTGCTGCCCGGATGGGGCCGCCCCTGACTGGGCAGTTGGGATGTGTATACTCTGGCTCATCCCCAGCAGCGTCAGGGAAGTCCCCAGGCGCCTTTAAACAACATTCCACTCGAAGGAACAGACGCATAACCCAGGCCAATTAAGAACCAGAAAATCTCTAAGAGGGCGAATACCCAGAGCAGGGGGGCTCCGAGCTGCCGCCCAAATCCCTGCAAGCGTCTCAGTCGAAAACCTTCCTAAAACAACCCCTTGGCTGCCTTGGAGCATAATTTAATCTTCCTTTGATGACTCCGGATCTTGCCCTGCCTCAGGCCACTGGGAGAACATCAATAACCGCTGAGCCCAGGTGGTAAGTGCAGAGGAGGGGCTGGACCCGGTTCGCGCTGAGCCTGCCCTGCAGTAGGGCGCAAGAGCCGCGGGCACTTCAGCGGGAGGAACCCATCCTGAGCGCTGGGGCTGGATGCCGCCTTGGTGGACAAGGGAGCCCAGGAAGACAAGAAGGGGAGCCAGGAAGGTGAGCCCTAAGTGGGCCACTCCCTAGCCCCAGAGCCAGCAGGATGGGGCAACCCCCAGGGGTCCCTGGACATAGGAACAGACAGTGTAAGTCAGACAGGAGTGACGATGGAGACCAAGCTAGGTGACTCTGCAAAGGGAGAAGCCATACAATAGTGCCCCACAGACATAGAAAACAGTGACCCTGAGGATCAGAAATGGGCTTAGAGCCACACTGTCCCTGCCCTGCTACTTTTCCTGGCTGGGGGACTCTGGGCAAGTTACTTAACCTCTCATTTTCATAGTTGATTATGTCAGAGTAACATGGCTGACATGAGGGTTAATTGACCCTAAAATTGGCTACTTGAAGACCAGGTCTTAGATGAAATTGTCTGCGGAGGAAAGGGCTAGAAGAACACACCTGAACTCTCCCCGTTGACTCTCCAGTGAACACTAGCTATTTGGTTTGGTTTGATTGGCTTATCTGTATACACTCTATTTTGTGTAAGAAACACGTTATTATCCACTTAAAATTATATTCAGAGAAACAAAAACTATAGAGACTGTAGTTGGTCCTCAGAGGGAAGCATCCACTTGTGTCCGTTGAGAGTAGGATGGAAGGCGTTGCTGTGTCAGAGTCTCGGGCAGGGGAGGCTGGTTGATCTAACGGGCCAGTGCATGGCAGCCCTGGGCCCAAGGACAGATGTCAGGGACATTATCTGCCTGGATATGTCCTGATACTTTCCTGGGAGGCAATCTCCACACACCTACCCGGGAGGCACCAGGCAGAAACAGGTGATCTGGTAGAAAATGCTGTCAGCTCACAGGGAATAGCTGCTCTCCCATTGGCCGTTCTCAGAACATCAGAGTCGAGGAACCCTGGACCCTGGACTATTAGGCTCAGGCCAGACCCCCTCCCAGACTCTCCATTAGGTGAACCTGCCTGGGTTGCCCAGCCCTCTTCCAGCCAGCACCCTGCTAAACTCAGCCACACCATTCCCCTCCCCCTCCCCCACCCCCACCCCCTGCTCCCATCAGCCTTTGCTGAGGCAGCCCTTTCTGGAGAGCTGGGCTTGGTGGGTCCAACAGCACTCTCCCTGCCAGTGATGTTAATCCTCCCAAGAAAGTCAAACATTAGCCCAGGAAACAGCTTATGCCTTATATAAGGCCCCCTGAGGGAGGCACAAACACGGCTGGCTGGAGCTGAGCTGTCCAACCACAGCCGCTGCCGGACCGGGACAGAGCAGGGGCCTCGTCTGCATCCACCTCCAGCTCCTCCAGAGCCAGACTCAGCCGCCAGGTGAGACGGGGTGGAGGGCCCCCAAGCCCAACACCCAGGACCCCAGCCCCAGCCACCGCAAGGCCAGACCCTACTTCTCCACCACTTCTGGTCAAGTCTCTAATGCCCTCTGGGACATACTTAGGCTCTTTCTGATATTCGGGCATGGGGACCAAGCCCCAGGGAACAACCGAAAGTCAGGAGGCTGAGAGCTCAGGCTTGGGGAGGTTCTTCCTGACGGGTAACCTAGCCCTGTGTGTCTGCCTGGAGCAATCAGGATGTCCCCACCCATCCCCACCATCCGTCCTGGGTAGCCGACTACCAAGACTGGGCCTCTTGGTCCTTCTGTGTGGCCTGCACTGTCCCATGCACGCAGAGCCACCCAGCCGTGCCTGTATGCTCCTACCTACATACCTGTAGACGCCTGTGTCCACGCACCCGGGCACACGCCCACACCTGATATCCCCCATCTCTCCAAGCAACCAGCACCTCCTAGTACATCCACAGCTGAGTCTACGCACACGCCTGAGTCCCCACATCTTTGCACACATAAACGCGGGTGCTCACACACACACACCTGGGCACGTCCTCGGTCACGTGCTTCTGCACTGTCCTAGGCCCACGAGCACACACCCACACACCCCTCTCCCCGGCCTGTTGCCTTGCCTGCAGTTCTGGCTCATCTTGCCTGGCACCATGACCTTCTCCGAGATTCTGGACCGAGTGGGCAGCATGGGCCCCTTCCAGTACCTGCACGTGACCTTGCTCGCCCTCCCCATCTTCGGCATGGCCAACCACAACCTGCTGCAGATCTTCACAGCCACCACCCCCGCCCACCACTGTCGCCCGCCTCCCAACACCTCTGCAGGGCCCTGGGTGCTCCCCATGGGCCCGAATGGGGAGCCTGAGAAGTGCCTCCGTTTCGTATATCTGCCCAACACCAGCCTGCCCAATGGCACCCAGGGGGCCACCGAGCCATGCCTGGACGGCTGGGTCTACAACAGCACCAGGGACACCATTGTGACAGAGGTATGCCTGGTACCCCCCTCCCTCAACTCACCTCGGGTACTCCCACAGATCCCGTGCCAGTCATGGACAGGAGAAGCAGCAGGGGGCCTGGGCTCGCTAGGATTCCAGGACAGGGCACTGGGCTGCAAGAGGAGGGGCTGGAGGTAAACACAGGCCAACGGAGAGGTCTGGCTTCTCCCGCATTCGTTTCTCCACGTGTTCACTGACTTTCTCATCTGCCATGTGGGGAACTGCTGAGTTAAATCAGACTCTTCAGTGAACTGACAGGCCAGTCAGGAAACTGTGATAAGATGAAGATGAGGAAATGGGAACTGGCATTTGCTGAGCATCTACTAACCGCCAGGCACATTTTGGTGCTTTGCAGACATTGTCGAATTTGATTCCAGTGACAATCCTCTGTTGAGGGTGATCTCTATTTCCCTTCACAGATTTAAAACACACACACACACACACACACACACTAAGATTCAGAGAAGGGAAGTGATTGTTCAGTGCCACACAGCCAGTTGGTTTCAGAACTGGAATTTAAAGCAAAAGTGCATGAGAGGTGCAGGGGTTATGAGAGTTCAAGGAGGGCAAAATCATAGGATTCAAGGGATGTTCATGGAGGAGCAGGGAGCCCTCAAAGTCAGGATCCAGATTTTGCCTCTATAGAAGAGCTACCTGGCAACAGCCTGCTACACCCTATGGATGTGGACTCTTAGAATCCAGGAGATGTGGTCTCTTAGAGGGAAATATTATTATCTCCAGTTCACAGATGAAGAAACAGAGGTTCAGCCTGGCTCCTGTCTTCCTTTGCCAGCAGAGGGATGAGTTGAATCCAGGAATCTGGATCTACATTCAGACTCTGAATCTACATTCAGAGTCTCTGTATTATAATTCCTTTTTTTTTTTTTTTTTTTTTTTGG
>JAJEJO010005621.1:239327-281741 GCA_020662805.1 Glaucomys volans | reverse complement strand
CAAAAAAAAAAAAAAAAAAAAAATGTTGAATTGCTAGAAATGAGACTAGAGTAAGGTTGGCAGGGGCCTTGGGGGACCTGGAAGGGAGCAAGTAAGTGGGGTACTCGTCAAGAGATACAGACAGCATCAACTTTCAGCTAGACAGAGGAACAGGTGTTAAGATCTACTGCACAGCAGGGTGACAACAGTCAATAATAACACGTTGTGTATTTCAAAATAACTAAGGTGAAATTTCAAATACCACCAAAAAATGAGTAAGTGAAGGGATGGATAGGTTCATCATCTTGATTCAATATCTCCACATATATCAAAACATCACACGGTTCTCCATGAATGTAATACAATCATAACTCATCAATTTAAAATAATGTAGATTTTTAAAATATGTATTTTTAAAAGAGAAAGTTGCCAGTCACTGAGATTGGGATCTTCCAAAGGGTGAGGTGACAAGTCCTCCTGAGTCTGAGGTGTGAGTGACATCATCCCGGTGGTGGTTTCAAGTAGGCCGCAGAATCTCCTGGTCTGTAGGCTAGAAGAGAGATTGGGCTGGAGACACGGATTTGGAGTCTTTGGTGTAAATAATAATGGAAGCCATTGGAAAGACGGCATTGCCTGGGGAAAACAGACAGAGAGGAGGATCCAGGAGGAGCTAGTCAGAGGAAAAGGTGTCCAGGGAGGGAAAGGAGGAATGGTGAGGAGCAGGAGGGTGGGGGGTGGAGGGAGAGGTCAGCAGTGTCCTGGCTGCAAAGGCCAAGCCAGTTCAGGACACAGAAGGTCCCATTTTGTTGGTGAAGAGGGAATCACAGGGACTTTGGCGAGTGCACAGTGGCTGGTGGGGGCAGAATTGAGAAACGAGTAGAGACGAGGACAGGGAGGTACAAGGGAGAAGAGAGATGGAGTGGATGTGGAAAGGAGAGAGGTGGTAAGTTGCAGAGATCTGAAGACACAGGAACGCTGGGGAGGAGTCAGGAGAGAGGGAGAGGACTGAAAATGGGGGATGGAGGGAAGTGGCAGGGCTACAGCACACGGCCCATGTAGGAGAGCGGGTGAGGTCAAGAATGCCCGCAGAGGGACTGGCCTTGGGTGTCTATAGGAGTTGAGGAAGCAAACAGAGGCAGAGAGACATGGATGAGGTTGAGGGGAGAAGGAAGGAGGTTGGGACAGATCTGAATGGAGCAGCTGAGAAGACTCTAAGTCGTGTGACAGGTCACACTTGCTTGAGGGATGTTGTCATCATGCAAGCATGGATCAGGGACCCACGAGCCACAGGCAGACCCAAGGATTCCCCCCTGCCAGGTAGAAAGAGGAATCAGGGCTTGGGAGGTAGGGGCCAAGTTCAGGGAAGCCAAGCCAGGGTGGCGGGAGAGGGAGCGTGTATCAGGGGTGGGTCTGCGCTGAGCTGGCCTGGCCCTGCCTTGTCCCCATGCAGTGGAATCTGGTGTGCGGCTCTGGCAAACTGAAGGAGATGGCCCAGTCTATATTCATGGCAGGCATCCTGGTTGGAGGGCTTGTGCTTGGAGAACTGTCTGACAGGTGAGACCTGGGGCACAGCCCATGGGGACAGCCTCGCCCCACTCTGTTTCACCCACGCACCCTCAAAAAGAAAAGATCTGGGAGAGACAGGAGGGATGGGTCTCTCTGGGGGGCCTTGGGCAGGTTCCATTCCCCTTCTAGACCACAGCCTCCTGTCTGCCCCACAGCCTGACAGCTGCAGTCTTGGGGCCTCCCCACACCCAGAGGCAAAGCCTCCAGGTTTCTGGACACAGCATCATGACCGCATGAAGGCAGTACAGATGGACTGCTTAGAGATAAGTGGTCCTTTGACCCCTGCTCAGTCAGCTAAGTTAGGAGTGGAGGAGATAACTCATTAACTCAACACTTTAACTGAAAACTTGTTGAAAAACAGCAATTACAGCAAGGATTTGTCTGGGGAGGGAGTTATGTGCTCTATCTGGTCCTTGAGCAGCAGTGGGGAGGCAAAGGAGGGGTCCAGCCCTTTGCCCCAAAGCCTGCAGAGTCACTCATCTTGGCAGGCATGCAATGGCTAACCTGGCCCTTCCTCTCCTTTGAGCTGCAGGTTTGGTCGGAAGCCCATCCTGACATGCAGCTACCTACTGCTGGCTGTCAGTGGCTCAGGCACAGCCTTCAGCCCCAGCCTCCCCGTCTACATGGTCTTCCGCTTCCTGTCCGGCTTCAGCATCTCAGGCATTGTCCTGAGCACAGTCATCTTGAGTGAGCCACAGGGGGGCCGAGGAACAGGGTTTGGGGGTGGGGGGCACCAGCCAGAAGCTGAAAAGGTGGATATGAGCCTGGTTCAACCAGAGGAGTCCCTGGGATCTTGGTCAAGTGCTGCCCCTCTCAGGATCTCAGAGGCCCCCTCTGAACCTAACTGCCACAAGCATAACCATGGAAGCTCTCCATACTGAGGACTTCCCCTGAGCCTGGCACTCCACTAGGTACAATCTCATTCTGCCCAGAGACAGGAGTGACTGATTGTTTCTATTGTACAGACGAGGAAATTGAGGCAAAACAAGGGAAGTCACCTGCCACTGGAGAGGCAGTGGTCAAGAGTGTGACCCAGAGGGGCTGGAGATGTAGCTCAGTGACAGAACACCTGCCCAGAGTGTGCAAGGCCCTGGATTCACTTCCCAGCACTGCAAAAACATGTAATTAAAAAAAAAAAAAAAAGAGTGTGAAAAGAAAGACCATGGTTTGAGTCCTACCTCCTTAGGCCTCAGGTGTAGGTACAGCATTTGCAAAGTAGGGATGGTGAACCCCTTGGGATCAGGAGCAGGTCATGTAGCCATTGGAAGGCAGGAGCTGGTGCCCTTCACAGGGAGGTGCCTGGGCCCTAACAGGACCCTAATCTGGTCCCTGGGCTCCTCCCACAGATGTGGAATGGGTGCCCACCTGGATGCGGGCCATCTCGTCGACAGCATTTGGGTACTGCTACACCACCGGCCAGTTCATTCTGTCCGGCCTGGCCTATGCCATCCCCCAGTGGCGCTGGCTACAGTTAACGGTGTCTGTTCCCTTCTTCATCTTCTCCCTGTTGTCCTGGTATGTGGTCCTCTCCTTTTCTCCTCCCTCCTTAGGCCTACCAGGGCCAAACGGGGGGAGCCCAGCCAAACCTGGCCGGCCAACTCTGTCCATTCCCAGCACTCTGGTCCCAGAGGCAAGGAAGGGCACCCAGGATGGGGTAGTTACATAAGCAGGGCATGCTGCAGGAAGGATCAGGTAGGGGCACTTAGGGCTGCCTGCGGCTAAAGAAGGGGGTGAGTTGAGATGGATGGGATGAGGCCAAGCTATGTAGAGCACAGAAATCCAAGGAGGCCTCAACTTCATGTGGAGGGAGATGGAAAGGTTTCTGTGGGGCTGTCCAGCTTAGTCGATGTTCTGTTTGTGAACGAATGGCCCCACATGTGTGGAGACAAGCAACAGAAAGGAAGGGACTATGCATGCAGGAGGACTCTGGGGGGTAAATATGAGAAGCATTTTGAAGGAAAAATCTGCAGAATTTGGGGACTTCCAGATTTGGAAGTACAAAGAGTAGGAATGTCCAAAGAGAAACTTCAGCCTGGGAACCAAGGACAACTGAAGTGCCTGGGTAGGAGTGGGCGGAGAGCTCTATAGCTCATTGTCAAAGCCAAAGTACTGAAAATCACAAATGAGCCCAGGAAGAGTTATGAAATCTTGGAGCAGTTTTTTTTTTATTTTATTGAACATTTATTAAGCGTAAGGCCTCATTCCAGACATCAGCCTGTGTTGTCTCTGATTCTCATGGCATCTCCCAAGGTGACATGAAAAGGTGAAGAATTGAGATAGAATCTCAACTTGGAAATCAAAATTGAAGTCCTTAGAGGGTATGGGCAATCTGGGGATAAGAGAGCAAAAGAGATGGTCAGAAGGCCCCAGGTGGAGCCCAGAGACATGTCCACAACCTCAGATGGGAACAGAGTGAGAGTAGTCAGAATTAGGAGAGAAAATAGGAGCAGGAGTCAGGAGAGAAAAGTCAAGGGCTCAGGCCACCTCATCGTGTGACTTACCTACTCTGAGACTCAAGATTTCTTAGATAAGATGGGAATGATATTGATTGTTATCCAGAGTCCTGGTCTACAGGAAGTTTCACAAATTGGAAGCCATTGCTGCCATTCTTCTCAGGGAGAGGAGGAGTTCAGGTCCTGCCCGTGGTGTGTGTGTCCTTGATAACCTTGGGGACAGCAGACTCAGAAGATAACCAGGGTAGAAACCAAACCCACAAGACTACAAAGATGAATAGCAATAGGTCCAGGAAGCCACCACCACCAGCTGAACTCAGTGGTCTGAGGCCAGGAGACCAATATCCATTCCCCAAGGACTTCACCAGAGCCAGGCCCTGAGAACCTTCTCCAAACACCACTTCTTTTTCCCTTCACATGGGGCTTCTCCATTCCTCTTCACCTAGTCCCTCAGGTGACTGCTCAAAAGCCTAGCCTGGGGCACAGGACAGTAGCCTGCACACACATGTGCATACACCACACACACACACACACACACACAAAGTTGGTCCTTTGCAGAGGCGAAGGATCCTTTAGCCCAATCCCTAGGCCATAGCCCTCACTTTGGCCTCCAACCTCCTTCCCAAGCTGTTCTGAGACTGCAACCCTGCTCCTTCTTCAACAAAGAGTTGGGAAATTCAGCCCAAGGAAAGCTGGAGAGATGGACGTGCAGGACCTTCCATCTGTCCAGCCTCGAATATGCCATTCTGTCCCCAGGCTCCACCTGCCTTAGCCTAGGGCCTGGGGCTCCCAGCCAAGGAAGACACCCAACAACAACAAGAAACCCAGGTGGGGGGCAGAGGAAAGTCTCTTCTGGAAGGGGAAGAAGAGAATTCCGGAATTTGTGCTGGCTACAGGCAACCCAGGTGCAAAGTTGGGCCAAGTTTAAATTCCATGGAATCTGCCATCAGGCAGCTCAGGTTTCTAGACCTCCTACCCTTTGGCCCTGGCTGCTGATGTTCTTCCAGCTTCTCAAAAGGGACTCTGGAGTGGGAGAAGCAACTGTGACTTGACTCTGGTCCCCAGGTGGATACCAGAGTCTATACGCTGGATGGTCCTAAATGGAAGGTTCTCCAAGGCCCTGAAGACACTCCAACACGTGGCTGCCTTCAATGGCAAGAAGGAGGAGGGGGAAAAGCTCAACTTGGAGGTAGGGGCAGAGATGGATTGTAGTCAGGGGCAGAACCCTGTGCTCTGCTCTAGAGTGGCCCTCCACTTGCCTCCGTTTCTTCTGGTTACAGCCCACACCCCATTTGAACCCCCAAATTAATTCTTCTAGAGGCACCAACTTTGCACCTCCTTTCCTTCCTTTATTCTGCCCACCAGCTGGTCCACTAACAGCACCCCTCATCCTCTGTCCCAAGGAGCTGAAATACACCTTGCAGAAGGACATCTCCGAGGCCAAGGTCAAGTACGGCACAACTGACCTGTTCCGGATACCCATCCTGCGCCACATGACCCTCTGTCTTTCCCTGGCCTGGTAACGCACCGACGCTCCCCACCCACACCTTTGCAAGGCAGGGGTGATGAACAAGGCCTCCAGTGGCCTCACATATGGGCAAGACCTAGGGCACCTGCAAGAGAGGTCAAGGGACCCCCTCCCCTGAGCACCACAGTCCAGACTCAGTCCCAGATATCTGCTGCATCCTGCCCCACATCCAGGTTCACCCCACAGGGTGTGCTTCCCTCCAAGGTCACACAAACCCCCTCCACCACAGGGCATATGCTCCAGACCCCTACACCAGAGTGCATTCCAGCAATGGCGGTTTCCCCAAGCTCTGATCTGCCATTGAATCTGCCCTCTGGAATCCCACAGGGCAAGGCTGGCCCTCTGGGTTTCAGGTTTGCTTGTCTCCCAAGTTTTCTCTTCATTCTCAACTTCCTCGAAGCCCTTTCTCTGACCCGGTTGTGAGATCACACTCCATCCTGACCATCCTCATATGGATAGTATCAGATTTGTCCACCATCCTGCAAAGGGGATTCCACAGTTCTGAGAGGGGAAGGAGAGGCACTTGACCCCCATGCAGTTTGACTTTTATCTTCCCCAATCCAGATGTTCAACATCTGCCTACCAAGAAAGATCATTTATTGCCACCTTTGGTCTCTGAGAGTCCCTCCAGTCCCTTCGTTCCCTAGAGAATAATATGGACACCTGTGCCATGACGCCCTTGACCGTGCCCCTGGCGACATGGCCAATCAATCCCACACATTCTCACTGAGTGCAGACACGATTTCAGAAACCTCAAAATTGACTCAAACATTCCCCACCAATCAGCTGCAGATGGCACAGGAAGTGAAACTATTCATCATTTTGGTGACACAGTGACCAGTATGGGAAGAGGCCTCAGCCTGACTGCAGATGTTAACCAATCCCTCTCCGTCCCTCAGGTTTTCCACTGGTTTTGCCTACTACAGCTTGGCCATGGGGGTGGAAGAATTTGGAGTCAACCTCTACATCCTCCAGATCATCTTCGGAGGGGTCGACATTCCAGCCAAGTTCATCACCATCCTCTCCATAAGTTATCTGGGCCGGCATATCACTCAGGCCTTTGTCCTGCTCCTGGCAGGAGGGGCCATCTTGGGTCTCATCTTTGTGCCTTCAGGTGAGAGACTGGGGCTTCCCCAGAATCCTCTGGAAGAAGATGCCACAACCTGGAAAGTGGGTGACTGAGACTCCAACTCTTGGCTCTGCCTCTTATTCACTGTGTTGCTTTGAACTGGTCCCTACACTCTCTTAGGTCAGGTCTCTGCAACTGAAAATAACTCAGCTGGTCTAGGTGATATCCAAGCTCTTTTCCAGATATAACTTGCACTGGGCAAAATATGGTGGAATTGCTGAGGGACTGAGGGTGTC
This sequence comes from Glaucomys volans, assembly GCA_020662805.1. Taxonomy (NCBI): domain Eukaryota; kingdom Metazoa; phylum Chordata; class Mammalia; order Rodentia; family Sciuridae; genus Glaucomys; species Glaucomys volans. Next base: position 274,850 of record JAJEJO010005621.1, on the reverse strand, counting down.
CTAGGCAACATTACTGCAGAGAATGATCTGAAATGGGGAAACAACAGAGTTGTTTTGAGAAAGACCAAAGAAAGACCATGAGAAAGACCCCACAACCTATTCCACTATAACCTTGGAAAAAACCACTTTTATTTTATTTAGATGTTTATTGATACATGTATATCCTTCCAAAAGAACTTGAAGCATTTTAGAACAAGCACATATGCAACAAAATTTAAATGGGAATAGGAATTGTAGCCAGGGGAAAACACAACACAGTAGGACATGTGTCAAGCAAGCAAAGCATTAGGAATAGCAGAGGGGCTACTACCTCTAAGTGTGGGTCTGAGCTTCCTGGCAACCAAAGCAAAAAGGGAAGAAGTCTGCTAAGGAATAAGAATACTCAGGTTCTCCTGAACTCGAAGGTCCTCCGCACTTTCTTCCCTCTACAGACATGCAGATCCTGAGGACAGCATTGGCTGTGTTTGGGAAGGGATGCCTGTCTGGCTCCTTCAGCTGCCTCTTCCTCTACACGAGTGAGCTCTACCCCACAGTTGTCCGGTAGGTGCTGGATCTGGGACAGGCCCAACCAAAGGACACAGGCCCAGACAGGAGTGTGGCATCCTCCTACCCCCCACCCAGGTGTCCCAGGGCCATCCTTTAAGAACCCCACACACAGGCAGCCAATCCCTCCTCTGAACCCTCCCAGGCAAACAGGTATGGGCATTAATAACCTGTGGGCCCGCGTGGGAAGCATGATAGCCCCCCTGGTGAAAATCACGGGTGAGGTGAAGCCCTTCATCCCCAATGTCATCTATGGGACCATGGCCCTCCTGGGAGGCAGTGCTGCCTTCTTCCTGCCTGAGACTCTCAATCGACCCCTGCCAGAGACCATTGAAGACGTGCAAAACTGGTGAGTCCTCTGTCTCTCCATGGCTCCTCCGTGGGAAAACAGGTCAGGGCTCAAGGCTTTTCCTGAACATTCTGTCTCCAGGCGCCACAAAGGAAAGAAGACAAAGCAGGAGCCAGAAGCAGAAAAGGCATCCCAGAGGATCCCCCTGAAGCCTTGTGAAGCAGGCCAGGACCCCAGCTGAGGACAACAGATCCCCCTTTCCCAGTCCTCCAGAGACTGATCCCAGCTGGGATCCTGCCTGCCTCTGGGCTTCTTGGGCACCCTGGAGGTTGTGGGGAGGCCCTGGATGGGTCCATGCTGCCAGGACAAAGCCTTTTAAGAACCCAGTGAAGGCATCTCCACTACCACCTCCTCCCCAGAGCCCCCAGCCCTTCCCTGGTCAGTTCAAAGTTCGGGCCACAGCCCCTCCCACACCCACCCCTGAGCTCATCCTCCCTGCAACCCAGGCCCTGCCATTCTTCTGTCTATCCCTTCTCTACTATGTCCCAGCCTTCCCCCTGTGTCCCAGCCTTGTTCCCCTGAGATCCCCCAAATCAGTCCTCAAAGTTTCCCCTTCTTGTTCCCAACTCTTTTCTTCAATGAGAAATTTCAATAAACAGCAGTAAAGAACTTAAATCTTGTTGCTCAGAAATAGAGGTGAGGAAGGGCGCCAGCTACCATGTGAATGAGAGCACACACTCTGTCCATCTCTATATGAATGGACATACAGATGTGGACCCCCGGTTACATGCAAGTTGGGTAGATGTGGACATGTGCACGTGTTGAGTCTGTTTGTGCTGTTGTAACAGACTCCCAGAAACTGGGTAATTTATAAACAACAGAAGTTTATTGCTTGCGGTTCTGGAGGCTGGGAAATCCAAGGTCAATGCACTAGCACTCAGGGTCTAGTGGGACCCTTCTTGCTGCATCCCCATGTGACGGAATAATGCAAGAGCAGAAATCCAAATCTGGGAACAGATGTCAGTCAGCTTTCCAACACTGTGCCCAAATGCCTGAGATGAACATCTTAAAAGGAAGAAAGATTTATTTTGACTCATAGTTCAGAGGTTTCAGACCATGGTCACTTGGTCCTCTTGCTTTGGGGCCAAGGTGGAACCTCATAGCTGGGAACACATGGTGGAGCAACGCTCACCTCATGGAGACCAGGAAGCAGAGAGAGAGGAAGGGGCTGGGATCCCAACATCCCCTTCCAGGGCATGGCCCTGTGACCCAACTTATCTCCTTGAGGCTTCACCTCCTAAGGGTTCTACCTTAGGGTCCCAGCGAGCCTTCAGCACAAGGGCATTTGAGGGACACTTAAAATCTAAACCATAACAGCATCCCTCTGACCTCGTCACTTCCCCAAATGCCCTGTCTCTTAATACCATCACAACGGGGATGAAGTTTCAACCCAAGTTTTGGGGACATTCAGGGCACGGCAGCATGACTATGCCAGTGCTTTGAGTTGTGTATCCATCTGACCTGTGCTTGGAAACTCAGTGTTCCTCGAATGCATGTGAGCAGATGACCAAACAAGCCCAGAGCGGCTGCAGAGAGAAGCTGGGGCTCATCTGGTCTTGACTCTCCTCCCCCGTGTGGCCCAAATATCTGACCTACGTCCCAACCTCATGCCCTGTGGTCAGCTTTATCTCCTATTTAACGGAGTCCACTGCAGCCATCGCAGACTGCTGTCGATGTCTGATGTAATGTCCCCTGGTTCTCTCTAGTCCCCGCAAGCCTCCTACTGGGGCTCTGCATCGAGCCTCCCCCACCAGCAACCACTCCCTTTCCTCTGTGGGTCTCTGTTCACTCCCTCTCTCCATCCCCAGTTAAATGATCTCAGGCCTCTTCCATCTTAACAAAATCCAAATGCCTCGCTGGATGCTGGAGCTCCCTCCAGGGCCCACACCATCTCTTTCTCTGCTCTGAAGCCACATCTCATAAGGGAGACATCTGCCTCCTCCACATCTCCTTCCTAACTACATTCGCTACCCTCCAGCTCCTGCCCCCTTCTTCTCTGACACTGCTTTCGTGAAGGACACTCATCCCTCCCCTGTGCTGAATCCACACGTCACTTTTTATCCCTCCTCTTACTTGACCCCTCAGCAGATTCAGTCCCATCTCCTTTTTTTGGAGGTGGGGGTACCAGGAATTGAACTGAGAGGCACTCAACCACTGAGCCACATTCCCAGCCCCATTTTGCATTTTATTTAGAAACATTTTAGGGTCTCACTGAGTTTCTTAGCACCTTGTGTTTGCTGAGGCTGGCTTGGAACTCGAGATCCTCCTGCCTCAGCCTCCTGCCTCAGCCTCACGCTGGGATTACAGGTGTGCGTCACCACACCCAGCTGGCCCCACCATCTTGGTTTCTGAGATGCTACATGTTTGGCGCTCCCTCCCATGAACTGGCTGCTCCTTCTTACTCTCTTTGAAGTTCTGATAGATGAGAGTCACTTGGCCACTGTCTGTCCTGATCCCACTCCTTCTCCAAGGGTCTGCTAATCCAACAGTTTCATAACCCTCCACTTCTTGTCATGACTAACTAAACCAGAAAGCACTCTAGATCCAAATCTCAGTGATCACATGCTCCCTCTTGATCTGTGTTCTGAGATAGAATGTATCAGTCTATTTTCTGTGGCTGTAACAAAATTCCAGAGGCTGGATACCTCATAAAGAAAAGAGCCCTATTTATCTCAACAGCTTTGAAAGCTGGAAGTCTAAGATCAGGTAGCCCCATCCATTTAGCCTCTGTAAGGACCCCAAGACAGATGACTGCACAATAGTGGGAGCACATATAGATGAGACCTCTTGGTGAGAGGGGGAGCCAGAGAGATTCAGGGGCCAAAATTGTTCTTTTTATAAAAACCAGCTTCTGTGGAAACTAACCAGGGTCCTGCAAGAACTACGTGAATTCCTTCTGAAGGCAAGACCCCCAGTGACCACTAGGCTCCACCACCTCCAAACCACTACGGACCCATCTTCCAACACATGAGCCTTTAGGGAATAAATCACATCCAAACCAGAGCAGAAAGTTCTAATCCATCTCTTGGTGCTTGCTCTGGGAAGGCAGGTTAGCGTGAGTCTGGGCTGGCCCGGAGCAGAGAAAGACAGTGCATAGAGAGAATAACATAGATGCACAGAGGAAAAGAGAATAAGAGGCTCCAGGTATAGAAGAAGAAGGAGAAGAAGAAGAAGAAGGAGGAGGAGGAGGAGGAGGAGGAGGAGGAGGAGGAGGAGAAGAAGAAGAAGAAGAAGAAGAAGAAGAAGAAGAAGAAGAAGAAGTTGTTGTTGATGAAACTACCTACAATGGTTTCTAATGAATTCTAAGCCTCTACTCCTCATCCTCCCAGGAGGCACTTTCTGTCACTGAGTTCTGTTAAGTAGCCCTGAGTTCTCCAAATGAATCTCCCTTCTTGTTTAAGCTGAGGGGGGTTTGTTTCCTATTATTAAACAATTCCAAAAGCAGCAATTCTTCCATTGCTTAAGCACTGATGTTCTTCAGAAATCTTTCCCCAGGAATTCTGCCTCTGACATTCCAATGGAAACCATCTGTGTAAATTTTAACTTAAATTTCCTAGCAGCCATTTTTTAAAAGTGAAAAGAAAAAGGTGAAAATAATTTTAATAACGTACTGTATATGAAAATATATATTTTATTTACCCTAACAAATCTAAATGCTACCATTTCAACATTAACTGATGTAAAAGTTATTAATGAAATATTTTGTAGTTTTCAGTTCATGCTAAGCCTTCGAAATCTGGTATGTGTTTTACATCAACACTATAGTTTGATACAGACCAGCCCAATTCAAGCACTCAGTAGTGGCTCTTGGCTACCCGAATGGACAATTTCAACATGCTCTAGAGCTTTGATTGTCAACCACAGAGCTAATGACTACTGTCAAATCTGTATTTAGAGATTTGAAAGAGAGCTTAATAAATATAGAAAAGATTATACTGCATCCCTGCTTCAACCTTTTGGTGTCTTCCCATTGGGATGAGGTTTAAACTCTCTTACGAGGCCCATCAGGATCAGACCCCAACCCTCCTTAACAACTTCAGTTTTTAACACCCTCTACCTTGCACGCTGAAACCCAGCCTCATTCAATTTCTTTGTTCTGGGGTCTGAAATAGAGTGTATTAGTCTGTTTTTTGTTGCTGTAACAAAATTCCCGAGTCCACCAGCAGTGGTCTTCTCCTTATCCAACCCCACTTGGGCTCACCCCTACTCATTCTCAAGGCCTCAGTTTGGATTGCTTGCTCCAAAAAGCCTTCTGTGGCTCCCCAGAACCTGGGTTAGGTACTCTGGTTATCACATGCTGAATTGTGACTGCAGTTGTATCTTAGTGTGGGTTTTCCAAGAAGCAGACCCCCACAACAAGGATTTGAATGTGAGTCATTTATTTGGCACGAAACCCTAGGGAGCAAGAAGTAGGGAGATAAGTTAGGGAAGGGAAGCAGGAGCAAGAAGAAAAGAGACTGAGCAAGCTAGAGGGTTCCCCTGCTAGCCTGTCACCCAGCCACACAGGAGAAGGTGCTGCTTGCTTCAGGATGCTTATTGTACATGGTGAGGGAAAAGGAAGACGCCCAGGAAAGCACTCCCTAGTCACACGATCAGGACTCAGAGCAAAATGGGTTGCTGGTCAGAATGGGCCACCAAGTCTTCATTTCTCCTTCTCTCCATGACTGCCGTTCCCTCCGACCTCAGCTCCTCCTGCTTCCTCTACCTTCTCTGTCCTACTGGCTCAGTGAACCCCAACATGGAGCAGAGTCCTCACTGGTCACTGGTCTCATGTTAACGTCCAGGTGGAAGTCTTCAGATGGATTTATAACGTCTGCACTGCCTACCAGCCAGGACAGCCTAGGCACAGGGCACAAAGCTCAGTTTGGTCAGAATTCCTTGCTCAGAAGGTTACTGTGGGGTCAGCAGGCACATGGAGTCTGCTGAACTCTCAGGGTCATTTCAAACCCATGCTTGGGTGGCTTTGAGCAAGGCTGTTTTATTTGATCTACAATTTATTTGAAAAGTCTTACAAAGTTGTGGGGATGCAGAAAGAAGCCACCGAGGCATATCCTCCAAAGGCTGCGGAAGGGCATAATCCTTTGCTGAAAACACGGGATTCCTACATGCTCGCTGGAGAACACTCGCAAGTGGTCTGACCCGCCTGCGGACATATGCCCCAGGTGAGCTTCGCTCTCCTCACCTCTCTCTCTGCCCTTTGGTAAACTGTGTGACTCCTCATTGGGCCATCTTCACAGACTATCATGTCACACCACTGGTTCTTTGTTCTCGGACTCCCCTCGTCTATAAAAGTGCTGTAATTCTTTGAATAAATTTGAGACTGGTCTGGAACTTGCTCTCCTGAGGGCGTTGGTTACCTCGTCAACCTTACCCCCTCCAGAAGGGACAAAGACCCACAGGTTGAGGCCTAGTCAAATAGTGACAATAGGCCTAGACCCAAACTAAACTGTTACAACACAAAGTAATCAAAATCACATGTAGTCCACACTTTAAATCCCATTTTAAAAGAATAAAGTTGTACAAAGTCAATACTGATCTCAGAAAATCTGAGATATGTGATGGCGGCTCACACAGTGGAAAGAACAACAGAGTTGAGAGAGGTGAGTTCTAGACTTGCTTGCTGTGTGATCACAGCCAAACCTCTTGCCTGTTCAGGGCCCTGGTCTCCTTATCTGCACAGTGAGATGTTTTCACCTGAGTAACACCTTTCAGCTCTGATGGTGTGTGGCTCTGTGGACTCTGGGCTAACAGGAAATTCCCAGGTTTGATGCTTTCCCACTGAACACTGCCAGAATCTAAGTCCATGTTTCAGTTAGCACAGGGGAATCCAATTCTAAGTTTTTAGTGACCCAGAAGATCCCCAAGAGAAAAAGGTCCACTCATACGTTGCTGGTGGGACTGCAAATTGGTGCAACCACTATGGAAAACAGTATGGAGATCCTTAGAAAACTAAGAATGGAACCACCATTTGACCCAGCTATTCCACTCCTCAGTTTATACCCAAAGGACTTAAAACCAGCACACTACAGTGATGCAGCCACATCAATGTTTATAGCAGCCCAATTCACTATAGCTAGATTGTGGAACCAACCTAGATGCCCTTCAACAGATGAATGGATAAAGAAAATGTTGTACATATACACAATGGAATATTACTCAGCTTTAGAGAAGAAAAAAATTATGGCATTTGTAGGTAAATGGATGGAACTAGAGAATATCATGCCAAGTGAAATAAGCCAATCCCCCCCAAAAAACAAAGGCCAAATGTTCTCTCTGATAAGTGGATGCTGACCCATGGAGTGGGGAGAATGAAGAAACTGAATCTGTGCAGAGGGGCGTGAAGGGAGGGGTGGGACGGTGGGGATGGGAAGGATGGTAGAATGAGACAGATATTATTACCTTATATACATGTATGATTACACTACTGGTGTGACTCAGCACCTGCCAGAAGAATGAGAAGTTATGCTCCATTTGTGTACAACGTGTCAAAATGCATTCTACTGTCATGTTTAACCAATTAGAACACATAAAAAATAATAATTAAAAAAGAAGGTCCCAGCCGGGCATGGTGGCGCACGCCTGTAATCCCAGCACTTGGGAGGCTGAGGGAGGAGGATCGCAAGTTCAAAGCCAGCCTCAGCAACTTAGTGAGGCCCTAAGCAACTCACTGAGACCCTGTCTCTAAATAAAATACAAAATAGGGCTGGGGATGTGTCTCAGTGGTGGAGTGCCCCTGGGTTCAATCCCCAGTACCAAAAAAAAAAAAAAAAAAGGTCCTGCTGGGTGTGGTGGCACATGCCTGTAATCCCAGCAACTCAGGAGGCTGAGGCAGGAGGATCAAGAGTTCAAAGCCAGCCTCAACAACTTAGCAAAGCCCTAAGCAACTCAGTGAGACCCTGTCTCTAAATAAAATACAAATTAGGGCTAGGGATGTGGCTCAGGGTTAAGCACCCCTGGGTTCAATCCTCGGTTCAAAAAAAAAAAAAAAAAAAGAAGGTCCCTATGGGATAGTTCTCAGCTCTGAGAATCATTTGCCAGGGAAGCATTTGCATCCAGGAACTCTCCTTGAAGGGATGCTGCTGGGGAATCCCTCTGCTACCTAACAATCCTGAGGGCTGATCACAATGATCCTAACCCCAATTCAGTCCCTGGAGCCTCCAGTGGAGCCTTTCTGGACGCGCCCAGGCTTGGAGCTGGTCAGGTGCTAAGGAGGGAGTTCTTCTCCAAGGCAGTGTTAGGCCCAGGTTTGGAGAAGGAGGGGGCTTGCAAGGGCCCATGACCCCTGCTGCTCCCAGCACTCCACCCACTCCCCCACAGGGGCACCAAGTCCTGGCAGGAGATTGGCCCTGCAGCCCCCAAGCTGTTTGTCCAGCTGTCCTTGCATCCCCAGGCCACAGGCTCTTATATACCTTGGCCTGGAGAATGTTGTCAGGCATCTGGACATCCATTGGACCCAGTCCAGAAACAACAGTGCAGGGGAGGGGGAGGCTGGCTGAATCACGTCCCCCTCCAGTTCTCCCCTATTCTCCGCTGTACATACAAGAACAGGTAATCCAAAACCCTTTCGGGGGGGCAGTCTACACCCCTGAGCAGCAGTTAAGAACTCAGCTCTGAAGTTAGAAAAGATTTGAATTCATCTGAGACTTCGTGGATCCCAGGGTCTCAATGGACAACAGAACTCCACGAAAGTACAATTTGCATAAACACAGCATCTTGACTTTAAACTGTTTGCCGTCAACAGCCAGACCTGGAGAGTTCTGCCCAGAAGAATTGAGAAATACCTTCCCTTACGGCACTTTGCATTGGCTAATTTGTAGAGGGCCTGGGCTCTCTCCTGTTAAACTGGGGAACCCTAACCACCCCTTGTGTTAGGCCACACATACGCCAACAGAGCTGATGTAGTGTGGCGTAGGGTCAGTCAGAGGAGGGGAAAAACTAGAGACCCAAAACAGAAACACACCATACAGGGCAAAGAAAGGTCTAGAATGGTAGGCCATGCCCAACAACCATATTAAAACACAGCAGAGAAGACCATGAGACTGGACCCAGAGAGATCAGGGTCTTGATGTGGCCACCCCAATGCAGAAAGTAGGGGTTGACCTGGGAAAGGACAGAGCTGCCATACTGTGGAGGCCGCTCTGCAGAACAGGAAGGAGGAGAATTTCTATCACTCACCTTGGAGGACATCTTCCCTACTCAAATGAGAGTGCCGACTTTCTTAGAAATATCTTGGTAAGAGTCATTTGTATGACTGGAATTTCCTGGCCAAACAGATGTGAGGTTGGTCACTGCACAGAAATGCTCAGAAACATCATTTAGGATAGGGTTTCTCAACCCAGCACCATTGACACTTCAGGTCAGGATGATGCTGGGTTGTGGGGCTCTCCTGGGCATTGTTGGATGCTTCACAGCAACCCAGCTTCTTCTACCCACCACAAGCCAGCAGCATCCAGTGGTGGCAACCAAAACATCCAAGACCTTGCCAGAATGGAGGCCAATGGTCCCTGGGGGAGAATCGCTATGCATAAGGTAAGATATGCTGAAACACATTTTCTTTCTAAAATCAACATGATCATCTCACCTTTCTTTCAGAAACAAATAGAAAGCGTCCAAAATCACTGCGCTATGGGGCAGAAACTTCTTTTTTGTTCATTTGTTTTGTTTTTTGAGAAGGGCTCTCGCCATGTTGCCCGAGCCAGTCTCAAGCTCCTGGGCTCACATGATCCTCCTGCCTCGGTCTCCCAAGCAGCTGGAGCTACACACGTGCACCACCACACACCTGGCTGGAAGTTCTTAAAGCCCTTTACTTGTATTAGCTCATTTAACCCTCCACAACTCAATGAGGCAGATGATGAAGTACAGAGGAGTTTAACAACTTTGTCACACAGCCAGAGAATGTGAAGCGAGGACTTGGATCCGAGCAGACTAACTCCAGAGTCCATGTTTTACATAATATGCACTCTGAAATCGAAAACAGAATGCAGCAACCTGCTCTCTCAGCATCCCAGATCCGTGATCTAACCAATCAGATCCCATGGAAACCCAACCAATCAGAGTTTCATGAGTGACCAGGACCTGGGAGCCAAAAACTGTTGCTGGAATTCAAGTGATGTCTGAGAATTGTGGCTAAAAATAAAATAAATTCATGCTCTTTTTTTTTTTTTTAAATCCCACAGACAGAAGACTGACAAAGGGAAAAATCTGAATCAGGAAGGAGAAAGCCGGGACTCTGGAAGAGCAAACCCACATGGTGTGTGATGCTGGTCTTGAGTCCGACTCTGTTAAGAGCAGACTTTGACATCTGTTGGTTTCTTCCAATTGAACAAAGCTGTGGTCCTATAAGATGTGAGCTGTCCAGAGAAGAAGAGAAAAAAAGAGAGATGAGCTATCCCTAGAAGAGCAGACTGGGATTGCCTGATTTAGCAAATAAGAATACAAGATGCCCAGTTGAATTTGAATTTTAAATCAATGAATAATTGCTTAGCATAAGTATATCCTAAGATATTAAGAATATCCTCATGCTTTTTTTCAAAATCATTCATTGATCTGAAGTTCACGCAACTGAGCCTCCTGAATGTTCTCTGGCAACCCTTCCCAGAGACAGACTGCTAGGATTCTGAGCACTAAAAAAGACAAAAACCCTTTAAGAGACCACCGCGTTTCCCAGAGCATCCCACTTTTTCCCCTTTTGCTCCCAGATGCCCAGAGGGACCCTCCCGTCTCCTCTCTCCACTCCCACTTCCATCCACCCTCTCCTGCCCTTTATACCCACTTGGAGGAATTCCACTGACACAAGGAACCCTCAGAGGGTTAATCCTTCTGATACCAAGTCACACTTTAACTCATTCTCTCCAGGCCAAGGATTAAAAACTGCCGGAGTAAGGGTCAAGGCTCCAGCAGACCCTGAAAGCTGAGCCATTCGGACCCCTGAAAGTGAGAAAAAGCTGCCAGAGAAAGGGAGGGCCAGACAGGGAGAGAGGAAGAGAAGGAGGGGCAGGCCCCAGGCCGCAGTCCCCCCACAGAGCCGGCTCAGTTTCAGCTCCAGGAGCCACTCAGCTGTGGAAGCAGGGCAGCCCCGCTTCTCGGGCAGAGAACCACAGGCAGGCGGGCAGGCAGGCAGACCGAGTCTCGGTACTGGAAGACCTCAGCCTCCAGCCACTTGGCCTGGCCCGGCCCCATGGCCTTCAATGATCTCCTGAAGCAGGTGGGGGGTGTCGGCCGCTTCCAGCTGATCCAGGCCACCCTGGTGGTCCTCCCCCTGCTCCTGATGGCCTCCCACAACACCCTGCAGAACTTCACCGCCGCCATCCCCAGCCACCACTGCCGCCCGCCTGCCCACGCCAACCTCAGTGAGGACGAGGGACTGGAGGCCTGGCTACCCCGGGACAGGCAGGGGCAGCCCGAGTCCTGCCTCCGCTTCACCTCCCCGCAGCGAGGACTGCCTTTCCCCAGTGACACAGAAGCCAACAGCACGGAGGCCACAGAGCCCTGCATTGATGGCTGGATCTATGACAACAGCACCTTCCCTTCAACCATCGTCACTGAGGTGAGTACCTGGGCTGCCCGTTCCATGCACCATCCAGACTCTGCCTTCCCCTCTGAGACAGACAGACAGACACACACACACACACACACACACACACACACACTGAGAGAGACTCAACTTTTCCAGGGGCCAAAATTGGAAGATGGAGAAAGGGATTCAAGAAAGGGATTTTTATTTGTAAAAAAAATAAAATAAAAAATAGATGTGAGAACTTATAAGTTTAAAAAAAAAAAAAATGCTCTCAGCTCCCAGAACCAGAGGGGCAAACAGGAAAGGGAAGTGTCGGGGAGGAGGGCAACGTGGTCCAGAGCACTAGCCCGGAGGAGGGGAGGGTCCCAGCTCGTCCCTGCCTGATCTCGCCACCCTCTCTCTGCAGTGGAACCTCGTGTGCTCTCACAGGGCCCTACGCCAGCTGGGCCAGTCCCTGTTCATGGTGGGGGTGCTGCTGGGAGCCATGGTGTTCGGCTACCTGGCAGACAGGTCAGTCCTGGGTAAGGCCAAAACACTGGGCTGGGATCAACAGCCCCTTGGCTGGACTCAGAGTCCCTGGGCGGGAGAGGCTCGCATTTCCAGCGGGGGCTGGTTTTAGGACGCATAGCAGTACTAGATTCACAGCACACATCCTGGGGTCCTCCAAAGACCCTTGGCCCAGGGCAGGCACTCCTCTCCAGGCCTCTGCTACAGGTCTTCCCTCCCATGACAGGCTGGGCAGGCGGAAGGTGCTGATCTTGAACTACCTACAAACAGCTGTGTCGGGGACCTGTGCAGCCTACGCACCCAACTTCTCCCTCTACTGTGCCTTCCGGCTCCTCTCGGGCATGTCTCTGGCTAGCATCTCCCTCAACTGCTTGACGCTGAGTAAGGATTCTCCCCAACCCCTTCCCCTCTGCCCAGACCCCTTCCAGCTTCATCTCTCCGCCCACCCTCCTGAGCCCTGCCTGCACTCCCGCCTCTCCCTTGGGTCTGCCCCTACAGCCAGTAGACAACCTCCTCTCCAGGCTTGGCCATCCTCACCCCTCACTTAGAATTGAGATTATAGACTCCACTGTTAGAGTCAGCAGGTCATGTAAGTGACGGAGGCAGGCCAGGTACAGGAGGCATTAGGGAATGGGGAGGACTGTATTCAAAGGAAAGGCACATCCCCTCCAGAGACAACACAGACAGTGCTTCAGCCAAGAGGTCCTAGAGGCATCAGATCCTACCCCTCCTTTTCGATTAATGCAAAATATCCCTGATCTTTAATCTTGTGTTAGAGCTAATATTTCTAAACATAGGACAAGCCAACATCATACAGACCAAACACATGTGCACTGAGCATGGTCTGTCATGGGCCATCAGCGTGCTTCCTCCAATAGACCAGAAGCACACTTCACTTCTCCAATGAGGAACCCAAGGCTGGGGAGAAGGGAAGGGACTTGCCCACAGTTGTCCCTCAAGCCTAGAAAGAAATCTGAGGAGGTGGAATTCTCTGGACTAAAAAAGTAGCAGACTGGGCTAGGGTTGGAACAGGACATCTAAGGATCCAGCTCCAAAGTCCAATCCAAGTATTCAAGTGTAGGACCCACAGTCAGGTCAGGAGCCCATCAGGAGCCTCTTTGGACCACAGCAGAGAGGTGGCCCCACTCCCACCTCAACTGATGCTCCAAGATGGAGAAAACCCCACTGCTCTGGCCACTCAAAGGGAAATCCAGCCCAGGGCCGAGGAAGAGGAGAGGAGTTGCTGTTGAGGATAAACTGAGTGGGCAGAGGTGCTCTGAAGGGAAAGAGGGCTCTAGGCTGGTATAGGTGGAGGAGGGCGAAGTGGCAGGAGTCAGGAGGGAAGTTCTTGGGGATTCTGAGCCCACCTCCCCATTCTTACCTCTATCAAAAGTCCCCCACTCCCGTTACCCTGGCACCCAAACTCATTTGATGCATCGTCCACAGAGCCTTGGGAAAGACCAGGGTTGGGAGGAGGGATGGTCTTTTCCCACCCAGCAGCCCAGTTAGTTGCACCACCCTGTTCTAACCCTCTTTGCAGATGTGGAGTGGATGCCCATTCACACGCGTGCTTATGTGGGCACCTTGACTGGCTATGTCTACAGCCTGGGCCAGTTCCTCCTGGCCGGCCTGGCCTATGCTGTGCCCCACTGGCGCCACCTGCAGCTGCTGGTCTCTGCACCTTTTTTTGTCTTCTTCATCTACTCCTGGTTCGTGGGGCCTGGGGTGGGAGGCTGTGCCTCAGGAGCCCAGAGGGTTGCAAGAGACAGGACATCTCCCAGAGCTGGGCACACACCCTACCCCACAGAGTCAGTCAAAACCAGAAGGCCAAACCCAATCCATCGTGTCATGTGACAGATGTTGAAACCAAGGCTGTAGGGAGAAGACTTTGCCCAGGGTATCCAGTTCTCTGGCTTCCCCAGTCCTCCAGCCTGCCCTCACCCACTGCCTCGCACCCAAGAGCTGGGCTCCTGGGCTGGGGAATGAATCATTACGAAGCTGGACACTGCCTTGTGATCATAGAGAGAGGGCTTTGGCAAGAACTTTGGGCTCCCAATCTCAAATAAAATCCCAACGAAGGCCCCTGGAAAGCCCAGCCCAGCTGACTGGAACCAAAGCCACACCAACACCCAATCCCATCCCCACCCCCAGGTTCTTCATTGAGTCTGCCCGCTGGTATTCCTCCTCTGGGAGACTGGATCTCACCCTGAAGGCCCTGCAGAGAGTGGCCCAGATCAATGGGAAGCAAGAAGAAGGGGCCAAGCTGAGTATGGAGGTGAGACCCCCTGAGGCCTACGACACCTCCTCAGGGCTCCAACCCAAATCCCAAAGCCAGGACTCAGGGCCCAGGACCCAGAGGGATTCTCTGAGAGAGGATCCCTTGGGAGGAGCTCAGGCCCTGGGCCCTTCCCATCCCCTCAGGTTCTCCGGACCAGTCTGCAGAAGGAGCTGACCATGGGCAAAAGCCAGGCTTCAGCCCTGGAGCTGCTGCGCTGCCCTACCCTTCGCCGCCTCTTCCTCTGCCTCTCCATGGCGTGGTAGGCCCAGACGGACACACTGACAGACAGGCAGACAGACTGAACAAGAGACAAAAGGCAGGCTGGGGAGGGAGTGGGTGCTATGAACGGGAGAGACAGATGAGAGGGAGGGAAAGTCAGTGGCCCTCCCACACCAGGGAGAGTCCTGAATACCCAGACGGGCCCCACTTCAACTCAGCCCCAGACCCCAACCTGGATATCAGTCTCCCCAGCTTCTTCTCTCTCCAACTCTGTTGAAGAACAAAAGCATCTCACCGGGACCAGTGGCCTCCAGAGTCAACAGAATTACATCACGCAGGCAGAGGCTGGTGTAGCTTACAAAACACTCAGAGACTTCACGGGCCTGGTAGTGCCTTCCAGAAGCACAGGCACAGGGAGTAAGAGAACCAGCACCCATGTGCACAAGTACATTTCGATCAAGGATGATATAAGCCAAAACTCTTCCTTTCCCTTTGCAACATTCCCCATTGTCCTTCACGTGTGGTGCCCTCTTTCCCATCACCATGGCAATTCCATGACAGGTAGAACAGTGTCATCAGAAGGAACCAGGAATTATTGGCTTCCACTTTGGGATTTACTCTTAGTTGTGGGCTTCACTTTGTGGGCTCTGAACATCTTCACAACATCCATCGCAGGACCATGGACAGGTCCCAGGCTGTTCTGGCTTCTCCCCACACCTTGGGCCTAAAGATGTAGCTTGGACATCCACCTGTCCTCCCTCAACCCAGCATCATTAGATAAGATAAAGACTAAAACTACACAAATCCTACATAGCAACTAAATGAAAATTCCTCCACACACTGGAGAATCTCCTTATCTGAAGATAAGAAAATTTGGAGTATTGGAGGACTGACCCAATACTGAAAGTGTGGTTTAAATATGCAGCTAAAGTATCTGAAGAAATATTAGCCAAGACAGAATTCCAGGTCCTTAAGCAGGGCACCAAATGCAGCCCACCCCATTATTTAAAAGGGCACCCTCTTGTAAGCCTCCCTAAAAACTCCACTCCCCTCCTCTCTTCCCCTAGGTTTGCCACCAGCTTTGCCTACTACGGGCTGGTCATGGACCTGCAGGGCTTCGGGGTCAGCATCTACCTGATCCAGGTGATCTTTGGAGCCGTGGACTTGCCTGCTAAATTTGTGGGTTTTCTTGTCATCAACTCCCTGGGTCGCCGGACTGCACAGATGGCCTCACTACTGCTGGCAGGTGTCTGCATCCTGGTGAACGGGGTGATACCGCAGGGTGAGCACCATAAGCATCTTGGCCCTTCATCTTCAGCCCCATCCCCAGACATAACCCAACTTCTCAGAAGAAGGAAAGGCCAATTCCTCCAATCCCCCACTTCCAAGCTCCCGCTGTTCCCCTCCTTTCTCTCCAGAACAGACAATTGTCCGTACCTCCCTTGCTGTGCTGGGGAAAGGCTGCCTGGCTGCTTCCTTCACCTGCATCTTCCTGTACACTGGGGAGCTGTACCCCACAGTGATCCGGTGAGTGGGAGCCCAATGCAGGAAGGGTTTAGGGAAAGACATTCTCCTGCACACAGGTCGGACCCCAGAGCACAGGCCACAGTCCAGCCCAATCCCCCTCCAACACTCATCAGGTCAAGGCGTAGAGCGTCACTCCATACACCTTCACAGTCACTAACACTACTGTAGCTGCCCAGCCCTAACCTGACCCCAGAAGAAGATCTCAAAAGAGTCACCCAGGTGGGCAGAGTAGAGAGCCCTGGAGACTCATCTCAGAGGCAATGAAATGAAGAATCTCCAAAACACGAGTTAGAAGCTGCTATCAAATCTAAATCCCATCTACAAACAAAGTGGCACATCTGAAACCAAAACTGACACAAACATGAACGTCATCTACCGCAGTAGTTACACCCGGTGACATGCGGGCAGCACACGGAAATGAGCACTGCTTCTCTGAATGCCAAGATCAGGCAAAAAGGGTATTGTTTCCTCAAAAACCAAGAAATACCTGTCTATTTTCAGAATGGAATGCAAAACTCATGGGATGTCAGAGAAATGTCTGACTTCCCCTGGCCACTTGGGATGAGAACCTGGAGGGGTCATAGATACCATCCTGTGCCCTTATGGGACTTCAGTGAAAAAAAACATAGGACAAAGCTAGAGCTTTGTACACAGAGCCCATGTGCCAGGCACTGTCTTAAACTTTTTACAAATATTAACTCACTTAATCCTCAGAGCAACTCACTGTGGCAGCTACAATCATTATTTCTATTTTACAAGGTGAGAACTGACACACAGAGAAGTTATTGCTCCAAGATCACACAGCAAGTAAGAAATGAAGCTTTCATTTAAGTTTAAGCCCCAAGCCGTCTGCCTCCTGAGCCAATGTTTTTAAGCTCTTCTCTTATAGAGACTTTTCTTAGCACATTCTTAACATGCAGATTCCAGGTCCCTTCCCTGGGGATCCTGCTCCAGTAGGTCTGGATGGGGCTGAGGCAACTGTAAATCAAAAATTCTTCAAGCAATCTGAGACCCACTAGTCTAATGCAACTGTCTCATTTGAAAAATAAGGAAACTGAGGCCCAGAGAGGTACAGGGACTTGCCCAAGGTCACACAGAAAGTTAAGAGCAGAGGTAAAATTCAATCACAAGTCTCCTGATTCTCTGGCCAGAGGCCTCCCAACTTCTCTTTTTTAAAAAAAAATCACCAAAAGAATGGTCAAATTCATTTGTTAATTAGTTGGGGAACAGAGGAGACACCCCAGGGTGGCCCTGGGCTGGGCCTGAGCTGCCAGTGCTCCAGAGGTGGCCAGCACTCCAACACTCATGCTAACAAATGCCCTACCTGGATCCCACAGGCAGACAGGCTTGGGAATGGGCAGCATGATGGCCAGAGTGGGCGGCATCGTGAGCCCCCTGGTGAGCATGACCGCGGAGCTCTCCCCCACCATTCCTCTCTTTATCTACGGCGCTGTCCCCGTGGTTGCCAGTGCTGCCACTGCACTCCTGCCAGAGACCCTGGGCCAGCCACTGCCAGATACCGTGCAGGACCTGGAGGACAGGTGGGTCCTCTCACAGAGGAGCAGGGACTTACCCAGGTCACACACCCAGACTGGGGTGGCATAGGGCTCTTTGTCCCTTTGTCTCCAAAGATTCTCCTGGAATCCCTGGGGCTCCCAGCTCCAGGGAGCAGTGGACACATGGGGCAGAGAGAAGGTGGGCGGCACAGCCCAGTGGAGAGCCCACCCTGCCCTCCCAGTGCTGGCCTGGAAACTGGATGCACAGATTCATTTTCCTGCCCCCAGGAGGAGAGGAAAACGGAGACAACGGCAGCACGAGCAGCAGAAGCAGATGGTGCCACTCCAGGCCTCGGCACAGGAGAAGGGCCTCACACAGCCCTAAATGGAGTGAGGGTCCTACAGTACCTCCAGCTCCACACAAGGAGGCGGAGGGGGTGACAGCCTAAGTGTGGGGACTGTGGTTCAGAGAAGCACCTCCCAGGGGTCCCCCTCCCCAAGCAGACCCCACTACGACCACATCATTAAACGGTCTGACTGTGCGCAGCATCTTGAATGGAATCGCCAATTCACAACAGCCAACTTCCAGCCCCCAAGGTCTCACAGTGCCCCTCCACGCCCACCACCTTCTACCCCTAGGTCCTCACAGACCAGCTCAGATGACTAGAAAAGACTCTCTTCTCTCACCTCAGCCCCCACTCTATCTTCTCCCTCCTCCTTCCCTCCTCCTCTAACCTGTGCAAGTATTTCCGTGAGGTTTAGAGAATACCTTAGGCCCCACCCCCTCCCAGAAATTGACAAGAAGCTGAAATGAAAGCAGCCAATAGAGTGTTTGTCTCAGGCTCCTCCCCTCTCTGTGAGCTCAGGTAGGAGCCTCTAGTTGCAAAGGAGGAGAAAAGGGATGGACTCCTTTGGTGATATCAGGATACTGGCCCTTCCAGCAACATGGCCAGATGCCGGAATTCTCTAGATTACTGCAGTGTCCAGACTCAAAACCAGTTAACCTCTTCCAGCTCCGTGGTTGGAAGTTCAGCCCCCTAGCTAACCTGATCTTTCCCCCTGCACTTTCTGGTCTCTCTTTATTGCTCTGCCTCCTGTGGCCCAGGGCTGATGGAGGGGAAAGAGGAGGGAGGAAGAGCATACAGTTCCAGCAGGGAGAACCAGTACTGATTGTTAATTATGTGCCAGGCCCTGTCCTAATCAGTTTGCATATACCCCTCATTTTCTCCTCCCAGGAGGTAGGAACCATTATACTCTCCACTTTACAGATAAGGAAATCAAGGCACAGAGAGACCAAGTAACTAATCATGGAGTCAGGATTAGAATCCGGACAATTGTACCAGGATATGTCTGCTTAACCTCTCCAATGCCTGGAGCCATGAGGCACTGAGACTTTAGCTTTCCCACCTGTAAGGCCTAGTTTCTCCTCCCTCCTGGGGTGAAAAGAAAAAGAGAAGAAGGAGAAGGGGAAGGATGGAGGGGATCATGGAAGGAACCATGTGAAAGGAGTAATGAAAAGCAATTTAGAGTCTACAGTCAGGAAAATACCAGGATGTGCCACTTCCGTGTCAGCACGGGACCTGGCCTCAGGAGAGCCTGGGGTGGTGTGGGGAAAGGCAGCCCTGTTGGTGGCAGGAGTGAGGGGATCTACAATGCCCTGCCATTAATGTGCTTGCTCAGCCATGCTCTCTGGTGGCACACTGCCTGTGACCCCTTTCCCAGAAGCCAACCCAGTCCCCCAAACCCTCATCCCCCAGGGAAAGCCCACATGCCTCAGGCTATTCACAGGTTTTGCAGGTGGGACCCTAGGGTTCAAGTGGAGTCAGAGCCATCTGAAGGGGACAGGAGGTCTGGAGATGGCCTGGAAAATCCCAAGGCCCTGGGAGAGCTCACAGCAGCTCAGACAGCAGGACCCTCAGGACAGATCTGGCAGACTTGAAGTCCTCCTCACCTACTCCTCTGCCTGGAACCTGTGGAGACTTGATGTGGCCCATGGTGCTGCCACTCCCAGGCTCCCTGAGGATTCCTTGGCCACGGTGGTCCTGCTATATGCCCGAGGGCCATTGGCCCCAGGCTTGCTGTGATTTCTCAGGCAGCACTGAGCCCCATGGGGCACCAGGAATCTTCACCAGCCTGGAGCAGGGAGATGGGACTGAGACTGGGAGGTAGACACCTGCTGAGACACCTGGATGGAGCCATGCTTCTATAGATCTGGGGTTCTTGAGACCAGTCGGTTTCCCTACCCCTCAAAATCCTGTCAACAACTCTGACGAGCTCTGATTCCTCCTGTGGATGTCTCATCTCTGTGCTCAGATCACCTAGTACTGCCCTGGCTTCAGTGAGGTTGCCCAGAGCTAGCGCCTGGCCTGCCAGCTCCTTCCCTGCTGGTACAAGTCCTGGATGCTGACTTAGATAGTTCAGACCATCTACACAGAATATACTCCCCTAGCTCCTGTGCCCCTGAGCAAAAAGAACCTGTATTAGTCTGGTTTTAGTTGCTATAATGCAAAACTTGAGGCAGGCTAACTTTATAAAGAACAGATGTTTATTTTGTCTCACAGTTTGTTCAAAGGTTGAGGGCCTGAATCTGGTGATGGCCCTCCTACTGACAACCTGGGACATCACATGGCAAGAGACAGGGAGCACATTTGTCTCCTCTGGCCTCTCTCTTCCTATAAAACTGACAGTATTCAATCATAATGACCTTATGATTATAACCCTGATGAGCTTATCTGGTCCTAATTGCCTCCCAAAGGCCCCACCTCTAAACACCATCGTCAAATTAAGTTTCCACCCTCCTAATTATGCACAATGGGAATTAAATTTCAATACATGAATTCTTGGGGAAAACACTCACAAGCTATATACAAAGCACAGTAGAACCCAGGCTTCCTCCCACTTCTGTGTCACCAGGAGGTGACTTCTGACCCTGCCTCCCCAAGAAGTCACACACACACACACACACACACACACACACACACAAATACTGATTCAGATCCCATTCTCCAGCCTTGGCTCTGAACCTGAGTTCCGACATTGTTCTGCCCCAACCCCAGATCCACAGATGCTATCCCCAGTCTGAACCACAATGTCCTACTCTCAGACAGTGTGGCAGGGACTTTGTGGTCACTTGCAGTTTCCTGACCAGGAGGAAGCACTTGAGAGGATCCTCAAGAGTAGATCCTTACCAGATCTCATAGAGTGCTCACCAGAATATGCCCTGTCTCCCCAGGTCCCACCTCTACAACCCAGGCTTCAGTCCACTCCAAAGTCCACTCTTGGGTTCTTTTAGCCCCCTTCTCGGGTGACCCCTTAGACAGCAGATGTCCCACAGGTAGGCTTTCACATCGTGTGAAATGACCCTTCAGGATGTCCACAGCCTAACCCCTGGAACCTGTGACTATGATACCTTCCATGGTAAAAGGGAGTTGGCAAGTATGATTAAGTTAAGGATTTTGAGATGAGGAGACTAGCCTGGATTGTCTGGGTTGGCCCAATGTGATCAGAATTCTTAGAGAGAGGCAGATCAGAGTGGGCAGTGGGAGATGTGGCAACAGAAGCAAGAGGCTGGAATAATGCCACAAGGAACCAACATAACAAGTTCAAGTTGGATAGATACCATAAACTTCAATTAACTGTTCACAAATTAAAATAACTGCTGATCATTTTCAACCAAATAAGCACATTTGGTGTTGTTAAATAAAAAGGTGGGGTGGACTGGGTGACCAGGCATAGAGGTGCACACCTGTAATCCAGCATCTCAGGAGGCTGAGGCAGAAGGATCACAAGTCCAAGGTCAGTCTGGGCAACTTAAACCCTGCTTCAATTTTTTTTTTTTAATTTAAAAGGAGAGAGGTGGAATGCTCCTAGGTTAAATCCCAGTGCTATAAACACACACAGGAAAGAAAAGATGGGGTTTCCCCTGGGTTTGATGATGTCATTGAAGCACTAATCTAACCAATCACAGAGCTACCTATCTGATTGTCTGCTTTCAGTTACAGCAGGACCGTGTTGTTTTAAAAGCATTAAGAATGGAAAAGAAAAAGTTCAGTCCTGGTGATGCACACCTATAATCTCAGCAGCTTCAGAGACTGAGGCAGGAGAATGACAAGTTCAAAACTAGCCTCAACAACTTAACAAGGTCTAGGGCAACTCAGTGGGACCCTGTCTCTAAATAAAATATAAAAAGGGCTGGGGATGAGGCTCAGTAGTTGAGCACCCCTGGGTTCAATTCCTGATTTAAAAAAAAAATTCCAGTTATCAGGAAATAACAGGGTCCAAAATAACTCCCCCACTACAAACAACTAGAAAACTAAAGGAAATGTGGGAATAAAATTTCAGACAACTGACAGTTGTCAGTTTCTGAGAGAGAGAAACAAATGAGGTGAGACATACCACTGCCCAGACTTTCTTCCTGGGAGCAACTTGACTCTTTTTGGATCCCACAGTTCAGAAGTGAGATCCAAACAGACCCTGGCAATCTCATGGAGTTGAGGAGAACAAAACAGAAGTTCAGAGTGGCCAAGGCAAATAGAATTTGCAGAACAAAAAAGAGCTATTTAAAATTTCTAGAAAGGAGAGATCTATGCAAGCATGGAGGTCCACAAGTCTGGAGAATATGAAAAGAACCCCTACCACTCAATGAAAAGAAGTCAAACACCCCAACACAAAACGAGGCAAAAATTTTGAACACATACTTCACTGCAGAAGATACATGAATAGCCAATAAGCATATGAAAAGATGCTCAGTCATTAGTCATCAGACAAATGCAAATTAACCACAATGAGATACCACTTCACATCAGTGCAAATGGCTGAAACTTAAAAGGCCTAGTTCTGTCGCACAGTGTGATGCTCTGTGCCACCTTGGGACTCTGCAGAGACCTCAACAGCAAAAAGACTCTCACCAGATATAACCCTTGACTTTAGACTTCCAGTCTCTAGAATTCCATGTGACTGAGATGCAGCCACATGACCAAGGTTCGGCCAGTGAGACATAACCACCCTGGACTTCACCCAGAAGTCAGTGATTCACAGATGAGGCCCAGCAGAGAATCCCCATGGCAGTGGGTTCACAGATCAGCAGTGGACAGGTGTCTTCACCAGACTAGTTGGTGGGTCACACCATTCAAAGACAGGTTTGCCAGTTGTTTTGTCAGCTTTCTCACTGCTGTGACTAAATGATCTGACCAGCACAATTACAGAGGAGGAAGGTTTATCAGAGGACTTATGGTTTCAGAGGTCTTAGTTCAGAGAAGGCTGGCTCCATTCCTGGGACCTCGAGGTGAGGCAGAACATTATGGCAGAAGTGTGTGGCAGAGGGAAGCAGCTTGCATCATCAGGAAACAGAGAGAGAGACTCCACTCTCCAGATACAAAATATATATCCCATAACCACACTCCAGTTCCCACCTCTTCCAGCCACACCCTACCACTTCAATTAATCCCATCAGGGATTAATTCATTGATTGGGTCAAGACTCCTACAACCCAATCATTTCTCCTCTGAACCCTTCCTGCATTGTCTCACATGTGAGCTTTTGGGGGATGCCTCACATCCAAACCATAACACCAGTCAGCCCTATAGTTCCCCCAACTAACCAATGGACTGTCAATAAATTCCTTCCCCAACTAAAAAATAAAATAAAATAAAATAAAATAAAATAAAATAAAAGACTGATCATACCAAGGTGTTGGCAAGAATGTGGAGTAAGGGGAACACTCATACGTGCTGATTGAAGTGTAAAATTTGAAAACACTTTGGAAAGCAATTTGACAGTTTCTAATAAACATAAGTGTAGTCAGCCCACTGCATCCATGGATTCTGCCATATGGATTCAACCAGCCACAAACCAAAAATATTCAATAAAATTGTGAAAAAAAAATTGTGTCTATACTGAACAAATGTAGACTTTTTCCTGTGCCATTATTCCCTAAATAATATGATATAACAATTCTTTATATAGCATTTACTTTGTATTGGGCACTTTAAGTCATAGAGATGACTTAAAAGTATTTGAGAGAAAACTAAAATGAATAAATAATAAATAGCATCTTTCTAAAAAAAAAGAAAGAAAGAAAAATATATGGGAGATTGTTCATAGATCATATGCAAATACAGTGCCATTTTACCTAAGGGACTTGCACATCCACAGATTTGGGTGTCTAAGGGGAACCCTGGTATCAATCCTCTATGGACCCCAAGGGATCATATTGACCCAGCATTGCCAATTCTAGCTATTTTCCTAAGAGAAATAAAAGTATGTGTGCACTCACTGTCCACAAGTGTTCAGGGAAGCTTTATTTATAATAGTCAAAAACTAGAAACACCTATTGAAAGGTGAAAAAGTGCCCAGAAAAATCTCTCCAGATACGGGAACTCATGCAAGAGATTTTTTTATTAGGCAGACGAACAGCGTCTGCCCTGAAGAGGAAGAGAAAGAGAGAGAGAACATGGAAGGGGAGCTTCTTTTAAGCTCTCGAACTTTGCAGGCAAACGATGATAGGACACCAATTGTTGAAGTTGAATTTTGGCAGGCTAGGGATCAGCCAATGGCTGGCAAGGACAGGCTGAGGAAAGGACCAATGGCTGGCGATGACGGGTCGAGGAACGGACCAATGATGGGCTAGCTACAGGGAAGGGGCGGGGAGCTGTCATCCCCCCTTGCCTTCCCCGCAGGTGTGTCCTGCACCCCACCGCCAGGGAGGGAACCCCATGAGGTTGGACGGTGGGCTGGTAGGCAGCCCTAGGCAAGGGTCGGACTGCAGGGTAAGCCCAGCGCCAGCCTGCTGCCTGCCATGGAGAGTTGACAGGGGGTGGGGCCACGCGGGCAGAGCCCTGTTCTGACAGCTACGGTTGCGTCTGCCCATTAGGCGCAGCTTTGCAGCTTTTTACGTTACATCTATAGAGTAGAGGGAGGGGCTAGGAGAAGGGAGGAGAGGAGGGAAAGAGGAGGACTGGGGACCAAAATGGAGCAAATTGAATCCATGCAGGGACTGGGGCTGTAGCTCAGTGGCAAAGCATTTGCCTAGTATGTGTGAGGCACTGGGTTCGATCCTTAGCACATTAAAAAAAATAAACAAAGAAAATAGAGGCATTCTGTCCATCTACACCTACAAAAAAAAAATTTTAATGAAATAAATAAATCCCATGCATGTAGTATTATCTCAGAACTAACCTAACCAATATTTACAACTATAATCCACTAATAAAAGCATTTTTTTTAATGTGAGAAACAACACCCATTTTTACCGACAGGTAAATGAATAAACCAACTGCAGTCACACATGCAATGGAATGCCACCCAGCAATAAAAATGAATGAACTATTGACACACCTTGATGTCCATGAATATTGACACACCATGATGTCCATGAATCTCAAAAACATTTTTGCAGAACAAAAGAAGCCAGATACTAAAGAATATGTAAAGTATGATATTGTCCATCTGAAACTCTGTATAAGACTAATCTATTGCTGAGGGCAGGAGATGAGGATTAACTGCAAATCTGGGAAAAGGTGATGGAAATGTCCTATACAGTGCTTAGATATGTGTGAAAATTTGCCAAAATTTGTCACAAATTGTGCTCCTAAAAGGATGCATTTTACTGTACATAGTAAACACAAATAAAGTTTGCTTTTGAGAATGTTTAATCAGCTAATGGAGTGGATTGCAGGGGACATTTCCTGGATCTTAGCCGAGGTGAGGAAATCCAGTCCTCTGCTACCTCCTAACCCCGTGTCCCCATTTGAGGAGAGGTCAAAACCCCTTGGAAGCTGCGCTCCCCATCCCAGCCCCACCAGAGAGGCACTGCCACAGGAGTTTAATGTTCAACTTTGGTTTCTCAGAATGTCAAGGACCTGGGGAATTAGACAATTCCACAAGGTGGATAGGAGGTACAGAGGAAGGGAGAAAGAAGGGATGGGGACAAAAGGGACATTCCTGAGGACATTTTGGACTCAGAGACAAAAACAGATCTCTGCAGCTGGGGCTAGGAGATAGAGAGCAGTCAAGGAACTATGATGAGAGAGATAACAGAGTTGGGAGGGGTGCCCTCATCTCTAGCAAGTTAAACACCCCAAACACACACATACCAAAGTATGGTCGCCCTGACCTGCTCTGAGTGGTTCATCAGGCTGAATTCTGTCTTTGTAACTGTCACACTGATTATGTTTTAACATCTGTTCTCATCAGTGGTCTTTGGTCTCAAAAGGGGGCATGACTGCAAGACACAAAGATGTCAGAGAGTCAGGAACAGGAAACAGCGCATTCAGGCCCCCTGGAAACTGGAACAAGAAATGGAGCCCCAGAAGCCTTTCTGCTTTTCTTTCTCAACCCATTTCATCTGCGTACTCATACTGCAAGATGACCACCAGTCCCAGCTCAGAGTCCTCATCTCTCAGACTGAAGGCCCAGCACCAGTTGGAACATTTCAATGTATCTTAAATTCAAATTCTTAGAAAAGACTGACTGGCTTTGAGCAACACATTGCTAGGCCGCCTCGCCACCTGACTCAGACATCCACACTTCATCTAATAAATGCACCAAGGTGAGTATGGTGGGATTACAAGGCCCTCTGCCAGTTAATCATGTCTGTACAAAGAGAAGACATCCTGAGAAAGGGCTGTGGTCAGGCACAGCCCCCAAACTTTCCTAATGGTAAAAGTCAAGCCATATCCCCACTAGGAAAAACCAAGACCCAGAAGCTGAAGGTAACTAAGTACGACTAGTCCTCCCTCCGATGCTCACAAGGCAGCATGTGCAAGCCTCTCCCTGCATGGCTGTGGGAGCCTTCTTCATCACATGCCAGCCCAACCCAAGTTCTGAGAAATCCTTGTCCACTCACCTTGGCTTGTGTGCCATCGATATTCCCATTCTACTCCCCGCATTCCCTTCTCTGCACTCTGGAGAACTATCAGCTTACCTACTGCTCTTCTGTTCAAAATAGCAGTTTGATGCAAAAGCTCAGATTTCTTGCTATCCATAGCAAAGACTCTGAGCAAGTGAGTGAGTGTCTTGGATTTCCTTCTAAATGGAGACTCAGTAGTACTCTAACCGTTTTTTTATTTCACTGACCAACAAGGTCAGATGCACACAGTTATCCTATTCCCTGAGACAACTCTAAATATGTTTATGTGGAGATGCCAAGGATAATATAATCTTCCAGTGGGTACTGTAGATGGGACTATTGTCCACCACTACATAGGAGCATGGACCACTAAAAAGCCTATTTATAAGCACAGCCAAGATACTTCTTCCTTGGTCCAATAATGTCAAAGCCTACGGCTGCCCCAGGAGAATATCTCATTAAGATAATAGGCAGCTTACATGCATAACCCAATGTGAAGCTGGACCTTCTGGGACATTACGCAAATGAAATGGCTCACAAGCCAACAGGGACTACTTAAGTGAGATGCTTAATCATAAGGAAGACACTCCACCCCAGGCCACATGGCTGCATCTAGTAAGCCCGACGACAGAGGTAGGTCATCTGGGAAAGACAAGTGCAACCTAGCCCCTTGGGAAGAACTCCCAAATGACCCCATACCTCAAAGGGATACTTCACCAGTGTGAATGCAAAGCAAAACTAAGAAGCATAACAAGAAAAAATGGCCATCACAGATTATAATAAAAACCTATCCCAACTCCTCTTATTATTTTCTTCTGAATTAAATATCCCAGGCGACAAATAGCAGCTTTGTCTGAACCTATGCTAGCCGGGACTCTTGTTTACAAGAGGCTGTATTTCAACTCTAGCTAATTTGACCATAAAAGGTGAGTATATAACCAAAGCACAAGATGGGCAGAGGTGGGATTGACTCCAGAGACAACGGAAACCAGGAAGATGGATGTCGCCAGAATCTTTGCTGGTTCTCATCTCTGCTTATCTTGCACACTTGGGTGTGTTGACTGTATGTATGATGATTTTCACGGTGGCCCCTTGTCATTCTGGCTCATTCTTACTAATTCCCTGACCAGGGAGAAAAGGAATATTTGTCTCCTAACTCCAGCTTTGAAAATTTTTATGAAGGACTGAGTTCCTGGCGTAAGTCATGTCCCTACCCAATGAACCAATGACTTCAGGGCAGGGGACGTGAGTTATTACAAATGACTTGGCCAAGCCTCCAGTTTACACCTGACCTGCAGATGAATACCAGCCACCGCCTCACTCTCTATTTCCGGGTGTGACTGCTGTTTGTTTTCTCATTTTCTCCTCTGTACCCTAAGGCCAGCCTCACATCTGTCATTTATCACAACCTTTATCAAGTTATCAGTTCAAGGTTCAGTTAGGCAGTAATTCTCTGAGTCTCTCAAATCTGCCACTGTCTATTCCCAGATATTGGTTCCTGTTAGTGATAAAGGCACTCGTCTCTAGACTTAAGGCATAAGAGCACACATAAATATTCTGATCCCTAGGGGTTCAGGTGCACACAGGAGAATGCAAATGGTAAAAGTCAAGAATAACCCTAAGGTGGCCCCTGCAGTTGCTCTTGCAGACGACAGGTACCTTAGAGCAGACCAAAAGCCCAGAGAGCCTGAGTATTTCATAAGCATTGAGCAATTTCTAATCTAGGCTACATGTGGATTCCATCGCTAGACCAAATACAGATTTTGTTCTTTTCGTTCCTCCGACTTCTCGCCTCTGTTCTACATCCTGGTGCTTCCTGTCCTTCTGTTCTTCAGTTTCTGTCCAAAATATCTTTAGCCCAGTTACCACAGGGTGTCCTGTGTGTAGCTCCATAGTCCTATTTCATTCATGTAGTTCCATTGAAGTGCTGTTAAAATTAATTTCCAGTCTTCTTTGGCATGTCCCCATAATATATATTTTTAATATTTTTAGTTGTAGATGGACACAATATCTTTATTTTATTTATTTATTTTTTATGTGGTGCTGAGAATCAAACCCAGTGCCTCTCGAGCATGCTAGGCAAGCGCTCTACCACTGAGCCACAACCCCAGTCCCAATATATTTCAAATAGAAGCTATATCAGACAACATGTAGAATTATAGCAGTTATTTAAATAAAATAGAAATTCCATTGCTCTTGGAATAAAATGTTCGAATGCCAATATCCTGAATTTTATATCATATGGTGTTTGCATACACAAGTTACTAAAAATCCCACAGTAATAATAAAATTCACAATGAAGGATTTTCCTCCAACCCAATTAAGATTATCGAGCAGCTATGCTCAAAGGACTAACTCATTTGAACACGTGTTAACACATCTTAGGGGCATCCCCTAATCATCCTGGTCGTGTCAGCCCTTTTTCCTTTTTTTCTGATAATAAAAGAAATGGCAGGGGTTGGGGTCAGGGCTCAGTGGCAGAGTACTTGCCTGGCCTGTGTGAGGCCCTGGGTTTGATTCTCAGCACCACATATAAACAAATAAAATAAAACATTCATCATTTTATATATATATATATATATATATATATATATATATATAAAAGAAAAGAAATGACAATTTTACAACCCACTCAAAAGTATACAAAAATAAGTTTCTTAGTTTTAAAGGAAATGCCACATCTCTTTATTATTTCAACTGAATTTTAATGGTGCATCCTTCAACAGTATGATTTTTCTGTGGGCCGTGAAGCTGTTTTATTCCACCTAGACAGGAAGCACTTTCAAAATGAGAATTCTTTTCTTATCTTAATTTAAAAGAACAACGAAATTATTCAGCGATGAAAAGGAATGAGCTATCAAGCTGTGAAAAGACAAGGAGAAACTTAAATGCATATTAACAAATGAGAGAAACCAATCTAAAAAGCTATATGCTGTGCCATTCCAGCTGTATGATATTCTGGAAAAGGCAAAGCTAACTAAAAGAATCAGAGGTCACTAGTGCTGGGGAGTGGGCAGGGTCAAAGGGCAGAGCACAGAGAATTTTAGGCAGTGGCACTTCTTTATAACACTATGATGGCAGATACAGGTCATTATACATTTGTCGAAACCTACAGAATGTAAAAGGTCAAGAGTGAGTCCTAATGTACTTGGGAGATACCTAGTATACTTGGGGTACCATGGACTTGGGGCAATAACAATGTGTCAGTGCAGATTCATTAGTTGTAACCAATGACCACTGGACCCGACTAGTGTGGAGTGTTGGTGGAGGAAGCTCTGTGGGGGGGTTGCAGGAGCTCCATGGGAAATCTCTATACCTTCTGCTCAATTTTTCTGTAAACCTAAAACTGCTCTAAATAATTTTTTAAAAAGAACAACACTATTTAAATTATCAGTGGTGGTACCCCAATTGCTGTTTATTTCAGGGTTGCAAATGGCAATAAGTTGGGTATGCCAAAATGGAAAGTTAATAGGAGACAAGAGTATTCTACAGAGCCCAAGGCTGGGAACTTGAATCCAGCCCTTGGAGGGACCAAGGTCAGGACGTAGCCAGACTCTCCTCTACTTCTATGGTGCTGACTGAACTATTTTCCTAATCTATCTCTGGCTGGATCAAGGTATTTCATTCTTCTCTCCTCTCTCCTCCTCCTCCTCTTCTACCTCTTCCACCTCCTCTGGGGTTGGCTTGTCTTTCCCTTTCTCTCTCTCTCTCTTTCTCTCTCTCTCTCTCTCAAGTTTTCTCAATTTTTCTTTTACATTGGCCCTCCCACCCCAACTGTAAGTCTCTTTACAAATTCATAATAAAAAGGACCTAATTCACTGAGGAAGTCCCAGAGTCAGGTACCTTCAGTTGCATGTAGGGGAGGGACAAGAGGGACAGCCCTAAAAAGAGTGAGAGGTTACTGCTCAGAAAAGGCTGAGCAGGTGCCGTGAAAGGCATCTTTCATAAATTATAAAATAGCTTGAATAATTCTCTCCAGAGGTAGATGATGAGAATGATCATGGGTCAGAGAAAGAGGAGAACTCCTTGTGTGCACTGTGACCCCTCGGCCCTGCTGGGAGAGGGGGATTCATGAAAGCCATCAGGAAAATGAGCTCCATCTGCTTCCAGTCCAGGTCAGCTTCATGCAGTGGTCCTGAGAGGCAGACGAGGAGGGGCCAATTTGTAGACATGTGGTTTATTTGGGCTGGTTGCCCCCAAGCCAGCAGCAGAAGTAGCAGGCAGATGGTAGAAGTTCCAGGGCACACAAGTCGAGCATGTTCCTTCACCCACCACGCAAGCCTTCCTCCTTATTATCAAATTCCATCTCTTTCCCTTCTCTTCCTTTTTCTTCGAGACACACACACACACACACACACACACACACGTGTGTGCATTATACAGTCCTCTTTGTCTCCAAACACCTTCTTCTCCAGACTTTTGCAGCTATTGGTTTTTTTTGTTAGTGTTGATAGACCTTTATTTTATTTATTTATGTATTTATTTATTTATATGCAGTGCTGAGGATCGAACCCAGGGCCTCACGCATGCTAGATGAGTGCTCTACCACTGAGCCACAACCCCAGCCCTGACAGCTATTGTTGATGGAGCATTTCCCAGATATAACCAAATTACTCTCCAGAAAAGCAAGATTTTACAAAGATTCACACCAAGCACTGACTGAATGTCTCCCCTTTCTCCCAAAGACACGTCACAGGTGAAACACTGCCAAACACGTAGGATCACATACAGATTCTCTCACGAATATTTACTGTACATATTACTTTTTCTGACAGTTTCTCCCTGCGTTATTACAATGAATTTTCTCCTGCCTCTGATCAGAATCCATCTTTAAAGATTACACTGTGTTGCATGATTTTACAGTTTATTTTACCAATACAAGTGGTGGACACATAGGCTCTTTCCAGCTCTTCCCAATCGTAAGCAAAGCTGTCATAACATACATACATGTGCATCTGTCCAATTAAACCCTTGGGAGAAACCTTAAAAGTGTGAATACGGGGTCAAAATTATGAAGAAAGTGCAGGCATTTCACAGATATGGCCAAAATGTAAGATTTTATAAAAATGTATAAGATATATTCAACACTGACTACTCTTGCTTTGAGAAGCAGAAAATAATACCTTGTTCTGATTTACATTTACAGATTCTAGAAGGAGTTGAACAATTTTCATATGATCTTGATTAAAAATTTTTTGTAAATTTTCTGTTCATATATCCCTTACCCATTTTTCCTTTGCACTAACTTGTAAGAATCCTCAGTTACATTAAAGATGTTAACCTATTACCCTATTTAATCAAGAGGTTCTGCATTTTAAAACTTTTTTTTAAGTAGAGACTTTTTTTGGAGGGGGGTACGGGGAATTGAACTCAGGGGCACTTGACCACTGAGCCACATCCCCAGCCCTATTTTGTATTTTATTTAGAGACAGGGTCTCACTGAGTTGCTTAGTGCCTCGCTTTGGCTGAAGCTGGCTTCAAACTTGCGATCCTCCTGCCTCAGCCTCCCCAGCTGCCATCACGCCCAGCTTCAGTAGAGACCTTTTATTGCTTTATATAATCATACCTAGGAGCCATGTCTGGTGGTACTCGGGAGGTTGAGGTGGGAGAATCAGGTAAGCCCAAGAGTCACAGAGCAGCCTGGGCAACATAGCCAGACACCACCCAAAAGAAAAGAAGGAAGGAAGGAAAATAATGCTAACTCTATGTTTGCTTCTTTCTTTCTTTCTTTCTTTCTTTCTTTCTTTCTTTCTTTCATGGCTGGGGTTGGAATCAGGACCTCACACATGCTAGGCAAGTGCTCTACAACTGAGCTACTTACTCCCTCAGCTCATGTGCTTTTTTTCTTAATTCAGCTTCCATGTTCAGGTTACTCTTAGAAAGGTGTCCCCTCCCCCGAGTATAAAATCATTCACCTAGGCTTCTCTCAAGTGCATTCATACTTGTTTGAGCTTTAATATTTTGTCATAATCTGCCTGAAATTTAATTCAGCATAAGGTAGGAAGTAGGATTCTTTTGGGGGTCTAGATTAGTTAATTGCCCCAAAACCATTTAATGAACAGGCCCATCTTCCCTGGCTGGCATGACACACCACCCGATCACA
Organism: Glaucomys volans; assembly: GCA_020662805.1. Classification (NCBI taxonomy): domain Eukaryota; kingdom Metazoa; phylum Chordata; class Mammalia; order Rodentia; family Sciuridae; genus Glaucomys; species Glaucomys volans. The sequence goes on along the minus strand of JAJEJO010005621.1, from coordinate 242,464 downwards.
TACTGTTTATGAAACATTCAGTCCCATAGATTAGTCTCTCTATTCCAATGTCAATAGCAATCTGTTTAATTATTGATTTAAATGAGCAAGAGTACTCATGGCCGGCACAGTGGTACACCACGACTTGGGAGCCTGAGGCAGGAGGATTGCGAGTTCAAAGCCAGCCTCAGCAAAAGTGAGGCCCTAAGCAACTCAGTGAGATCCTGTCTCTAAACAAAATACAAAATAGGGCTGGGGATGTGACTCAGTGGTCAAGTGCCCCTGAGTTCAATTCCCGGTACCCAGAAAAAAAAAAAAAAAAAGAGTACTGAATGTTGTGAGGGTCTCTTAACACTCGTCTAATCTTATTTTCCTGGAGAGTAACGTGGCTCATTCAAGATTGTCCCCTTGTGGACAGCTTCTCGCTGCGCCCCCCACCAACTATGAAGTAAGACGCAGCCCTTCATCACACAGCAAAAGAGCAAAACTGGCCACATGTGTCACCAAACATTGTTGACTCTACCAGACTCCGTGGGGAGACAAAAGAGATGCTTATAGCACAGAGCGCACAGCAAAAAATGCTTAGTAGGCATTTCGGCTCCCTTCAAATCCATCCTTGGCTAACAGCCATTGATTCTTCCCCTCTGTCTCTGACTCTTCCCTCACGTAACCTCACAAGCATCCTCCACGTCCTAAGAATTCATCTCTAGATTCAAACTGCACACAGCACTCAGAGCAACAAACTTCTGCTATAATCTTTTTTTCTTTTTTCTTTTTGTCCTGGGGATTAAACCCAAGGCTTCCTGCTTGCTAGGCAAGTGCTTTACCACATCCCCTGCCCCAAATTAATGTTTTCTTCTTAGAATTCATCAGTTGTTACTTGAGCATCCCTAGGGAGAAAACACACACATACACACACACCCTGGGCATTCAGTTCAGTTAATAACAGCAGACACCTGTCAAAAACAGGTCTCAGAGGGGCTGGAGTTGTGGCTCAGTGGTAGAGCACTTGCCTAGCATGTGTGAGGCACTGGGGTTGATTCTCAGCAACACATGTAAGTAAATGAATAAAATAAAGGTTTATCAACATCTAAAAGAATATTTAAAAAAAAAAAAAACAAGTCTCAGAGAAAGGAATTTGGCCAAGTGGGGCATCTATGCTAAGTCAAAAAAAAAATATATATATATACATATATACACACACACACACACACACATACACACACATATACATACATATGCATATATATATTCCTAGATAATTTTTAAATGCTGTCTAATATCTGATATTCTGTCTTCAGAGTTAAGATTTTCTGGTCTGTATTTGAAAGATAGCCTCACTCATGGGATGATGTAAGGCCAAAGGGAGGAAATAGAGGTGACAGCAATTTGACAGCTGTGATTGCTGGACAGAGGTGGCACAGTACTGTCCAGAGCACACACCCTCAACCTCTGCCCAGGACTGCAGTCTTCTTTAGCTTCTGCAGCTTGATCTTGAGTATACACCATTTAGGGATCAATATATACCTGAACCACTTCACGATCATGGACTTACTGTTTTATTTCCTGGGCTTTCTGGTCACCAAACTACCGAGCCACAGGCTTATCCAAATGGCATTATTGCTGTGGTCAGGGAGCTGCATTTTGGTTTGTGCAATTGCACCCACAGGTAAGCATATGCTCATTCCTCCTCCTGTCCTGATATACCTCAAGCCAGCTGCCTAGAAGAGTGGGGAAAATCCCAGGTTCCTTTAAACTTTTCCCAGGACACTTTCATCTCCTTCATTCCTTTCTAGACCAGTTATTGCTCTATATCACAATGGCTGTGTTAGAAAAAGTTTGTACTGCTAGCCCTATAACCTGCATCTCTGTGTACACAGGGGAGCTATACCCTATGGTAATCCAGTAAGATTTGGAGGACGTATCTGGGAGGTATCCTGGGAATATTCTGGGAAAATCAGGCCCTAGAGCAAGAAGAACATTTCCACCTGGAAAAGACACTAAAGTCTATTCTTTAAAAGAAGAAAGGAAGACAAAAAATGCAAAGTTGCCACAAATAAAAAACAGAAAATAAGATGGTATTAATAACTCCAAATACATGAATCAACACAATAAATATAAATGGATTAAATTTACCAGTTAAGAAAGCAAAGATAGGGCTGGGATGTGGTTCAGTGGTGGAATGCTTGCCTATCATGCACAAGGTCTTGGTTTAATCCCTACCACTACACATACACACACAGAAAAAGAGAAAGAAAAAGGTATTTAAAAATGAATGAATAAAGAAACTGTGGTATATATACACAATGGAATATTATTCAGCCATAAAGAAGAATAAAATTATGGCATTTGTAGGTAAATGGATGATGTTGAAGACTGTCATGATAAGTAAGATTAGCCAATCTCAAAAATCCAAAGGCTGAATGATCTCTCTGATAAGTGAATGATGATGCATAATGGGGGGTGGAAGGGAGGCAAGAATGGAGGAAGGATAGATAACATAGAGGGAAGGGAGGGGTGGGGTTGGGGTGGGGGGGTAAGAATAATAACAGAATGAGACAGACATCATTGCCCTGTGTACATGTATGAATGCACAGATGGTGTGACTCTACTTTGTGTACAACCAGAAAAACAACAGCTGTACTCCATTTGTGTACAATGAACCAAAATTAAATAAATTTTTTTTAAAAGTTTATAAACAAGTATGTGATGAAGAGTTTAGTTTTTATATGAAGTTGACAAATTACTTTAAAAGATAATTCAATGGGAGCCAGGTGCGATGGCGCACGCCTGTAATCCAAGCGACTCGGGAGGCTGAGTCAGGAGGATCACGAGTTCAAAGCCAGCCTCAGCAACTTAGCGAGGTCCTAAGCAACTCAGTGAGACCCTGTGTCTAAATAAAATACAAAATAGGACTGGGGATGTGGCTCAGTGGCCGAGTGTCCCTGAGTTCAATCCCTGATTCCAAAAAAAATAAAATAAAAAATAAATAAATAAATAAATAAATAATTCAAGAAAACTAAATAAATTAAAAATTCGAATGGTAAGCTTTCAAAATCTGACTCAAACACCTGGTCTAGATAATATTACACTTGAGTTTTATCACACTTAAAAAAAAAAACAATTCTTCCAATCTTATTTAAATTCTCCCCTAAGCC
>JAJEJO010005621.1:95036-238927 GCA_020662805.1 Glaucomys volans | reverse complement strand
AAAATGTTGATTATTCTCTACTGACTTATAGGTTCAATGCAGTTCTGAACAAAAATTCCAATACACACTTTCAAGGAACTGACTAAGCAAATTCTAAAACTCGTATGGAAGTGCTCAGTGTAACTAAGATACTGTTTTGAGAAAAAGGTGAAAGGATTGCCCTACCAGAAATCAATACATGTTATAAACTCTTGATAGAGGACTGGGGATGTAGCCTCGTGGTAGAGTGCTTGCCTAGCATGCCCAATGCCCTGGGTTCAGTCCCCAGGACCACAAAAATAAATAGATGAATCAATAAATAAACTCTTATTATAAGCTGTAGTAATTAGGGCAGTGGGTGATGGGGCAGGAAAAACAGATAGGCCAGTGGAAAAGGACACCAAGCCCAGAACAGACCTGTACATGGACGGAAGCTGGAAAGCTGTGACGGAAGCACTGTAGCTCACACAGACAATTCAGTTAGGACCAGGACATCTGCTCGCCCACACTGGAAGTAAACAGTATGCAAGCCATATTTCAACCCGGAACAGAAAATAAATAAATTCATTCTGAAGAGGGAAGATGATTTTTATTTTATTTATTTATTTTTTTTTTTGAGATTGGATCTCAAACCCCCAGGATCAAGGTATCTCCTATGTCAGCTTCCTAAGTGACTGAGACTATAGATATACTACACCATTCCTGGCTTGCAGATTTCTTAAGACTTAAAAAAATAATAATTGGCTGGGCATGGTGGCACACGCCTGTAATCCCAGCACTTGGGAGGCTGAGGCAGGAGGATCGTGAGTTCAAAGCCAGCCTCAGCAAAAAGTGAGAATAACTCAGTGAGACCCTGTCTCTAAATAAAATACAAAATGGGGCTGGGGATGTGGCTCAGTTGTCGAGTGCCCCTGAATTCAATCCCCAGTACCAAAAAAATAATAATAATAATTGGGGGTGGGGGTGGCTAACCTCTGCTGGGGATGTGGCTCAGAGGTAGAGTGCTTGCCTAGCATTTTCAAGGCTCTGGATTCAATCCCTTGTGCTGCGGCTGCCAGCCCAGTCACTGTCCTCCTGCCAGAGACCCTGAGCCATTCAGAGCCCAACACAATGCAGAACTTGGAGAAAAGGTGGGTTGCATCCTCTCCTACCCCTTATCTTCAGGGTCATAAGAAGCTCACAGTTCCCGATACAAACCCTTTTGTCAAAATATGCCAGACCCAGGGAAGAGCAAAGACTTAGCTAGGGTCACTTATCTGAGCCCTGGTGGAATCAAGGCAAACATCCAGGTCTCCTGCCACCTGAGTCTCCTGGGTCCTGTTTCACAGATAGGCTGAGTTTCCTGGAATCCTCCCTGGGATTCTTGGATCTTAGAAACAGTGGATGATTTGGGATATAAGTAGGACAACTAAGCACAAACACCTCCAAAGGATCCCCCAACTCTACTCCCAAGCCCTGCTTCTCCTATGGGTGAAGGAGCAGAAGCAGCTGATGGTTCTGCCCCAGGTCTTAAGGACAGAGAAGGGGAAGAGTGTGGAAGGAAGTACCCCCTGTATCTGCATCTCCCAGAGAGTCACACCAAGGAAAGGATTGAAGAATGACAGGCAGAGGAGAGCAGGAGGGACTGTGAGCTACGGTCTCACAGCAGCACTTCCCCGGGCCCCCCACTCCAGGCCAGACCCACCCAGACCACTTCAATAAAAGCAGCTATGCACCACTTCTTCCACTCTTCCCTCCGGCCCCTGCACCACATCCATCAACCCTTGGTTTAAAAAGTCATGTAGTGACTGTGGGTGGAGAAAATCCAATGGAATCAACAACAACAACAAAATCTAGAAAATTAATTTAGCAAGACTGCAGGTTATACATACGATCAGCACGGGGAAAAAAAAGAACCGAAGCTCTACATACTAGCAATAAGCAACCAGAAATTGGAATTAAAAAGACAATTACAATAGCATCTAAAATACAAAATATCTGGAAACAGTAAAAAGATCAGTGGTTGTCATGGATTTGGAGGAGGAAGATGGATAGACAAAGTAGTTTCCAGGGCAGTGAAATTATTTTGTATGATACTGTAATGGTGGACATATGTTGTTAGAGGTGTTTGAAACCCTCAATAACCTATAAGGTTAAGTACTAGCATTATTTGGGGGGTTTTTTTTGTTTGTTTGTTTTGGAACCAGGGATTGAACTCAGGGACACTCGGCCACTGAGCCACATCCCCAGCCCTATTTTGTATTTTATTTAGAGACAGGGTCTCACTGAGTTGCTAAGGGCCTTGCTAAGTTGCTGAGGCTGGCTTTCAACTCGCGATCCTCCTGACTCAGCCTCCCAAGTCGCTTGGATTACAGGCGTGCGCCACCACGCTCGGCCAAGTACTAGCATTATTAAGTACTACTATTATCCTCAAGGTGAGAAAGATGAGAAACACAGCTAAGAAAGAGTGGAGTTACACTTGAACCCCAGTTGTCGGCTAGACAGGATTCAAGGATGTGCACTAACAAGTGCACACCTTCCTCACCAATTTTCTCTGCTCCTTCGAGGCTTTTTTCACATTCTGAAAACCTTTATGCACCATTCTCCTCTCCCTCCCCTGTTCAGTCTTTCCTGGAAGAGGAAAAGGAACTAAGATGAAATCAGCTGATCGGGAGGCTTTAAGCCTCTTCCCCCTCCCTGAGGCAAGTGCAGACTTCTGGAAAACAAGGAGAAAGGAAGGAAGGAGAGGAGAAGAATGCTGCGAGAGAGGACAGTAGTCCCTCCCTCCAGGCCAGGTCCTGGCTGCGGGAGCAATTTGCCATCTCATCTGGGCTCTCGTCCAGGAAGTTCAGCCTCCCAGATAACCTGAGCTTTCCTGCTTCATCTCTGGGTTCTTCTGTAATCTGCCTCCAGGAATCTACCTCTGGGCTGGCAGTGGTGAAGCTCCAGAAAGCAAACCGTAGCCAGGAGATCTGATCTCTCCATCCTCCTTCCCTCAGGCCCTGCCGCCTCCTGGGTAGGTAGGAACTGGTACTGATGGCATTGGGGAGATCAAGTGAGAGGGAAGGAAGATGGCCATGATCTGCCATCGGGAACAGAACTCAGGGTTTCTGGTCCCAGTACGAGTTCTGGTTATCATTTCAGGAAGAACCTGGGGCTGAAGATCCCCAGGAGCCCTGGCAGAGACGCCTAAGAGTCAGAAGGGCTTAGACACAAGCTGTGGGTGCTCAATGACAAAAGTTAGCAGCTCATTCAGGTCCGCCTTCTCACCCAAGCCCTGATCTGGTCCCTTCCTGAACTCATGGGACTCTGCCCTGAGTCAAGGAGCCTGACTTCTGCCACATCCAGAAACAGGCACACATTGCCCCAACCCCAAGGAGGAGAGGGAGAGAACTGACACAATCTGCTCCTGTCTCTGCAGGGGCAGAGGGCAAACATGCCTCTGAAGACCTATGGTATGGGTAGACAACAGGCACTTGGTCAAGGTCCCAGCTTCTAGATCCATCTTTTCCATTCTCTGATCTGTGAAGAGCCCTTAACCTTGGCCCAGCCCATTTTCATTGATTCTGCAGCCTTCAGATCACCAGCAGAGCTCCAACCCCCAAGACACTGTCATCAGGGTCACCTCAAGGTTCCATTCTCCTGATGCCCCCTCAGCTGGGAATGAGAGGATTTCCAAGGCATTCTCCCCCACTGCTCCACCTGTGGCACCCTCCTTTCCTGGAGGAATGATAGGTTCAGGACAGTCTGCATCAAGACAGGTGAGCACACCTTCACTCACACAGCCCTGTCCCTCCCTGATCTCTACCCAACCAACTTCCCAACCAAATCTGCACCACCACTAAACACAGGGTTTCTGTCCTTTCTGTCATTCACTTCTCTGAGCCAAGACTCTTGAGCCCATTTTTCAGCTCAGGTACTCCTGTCTAGCCCACTGCTACTTCCCTGGGCCAGGCCACTGCACCTTGTTTTCTCCCTGAACCATTGCATAGTGTCCCTGTTCAGCCCATTCTCCAAGGTTCCAGAAGGATCTTGAGTCACTGACCCGTAGTACAGGACCTGGTCTAGCATGAAATGAATAAGACTCACCTCTCTTGCCTCACCCTAATCCTCACCCTGTCTGATCTTGTCTTTAATCATGTTTGACATTTCATTCAACATAAATTTTTGCATAAATTTTGATGTGTTAAAATATTTATCATGATTGCTGAGTTCCTTGGCACCCCCTTAAATTCTGCTCCTCATCTCACCCTAGACTCCACCATTCCCTGCACACAGACACCTTCCTTGATTGCATGAGTCCTCAGGACCGTTTGTGATCTGGCCCCTGCCGAAGGTCTCTGGCTCCTGTCTGTGTGACCCACTGACCCAAGTCCCTCCTTTGCACAATCCCTATCATAACCTTTATTTGTAGAAAACTGACTGTTTACTATTACCTGGACAAAGTGACAGCTGTACTATGTCCTTGAGGCAGGAAGGTGGTTGGTGTGTCCTGGGCACAGCAAGGCCATTGTGGCTGGAGCAGAGCAGTGAGCAGCAATAGCAGGAGGGAGGCCAAGGAGAAAGCAGAGACTGCTCTGGGGCCAAGCAGGTCATTACAAGGACCCTGGCTTTATTCTGAGAAAGAAAGGACCCTTCTGACGCTGTGTTGAGATCGGACTGGAAATGGGTCTGGACAGAAGCAGGTAGACAAATGTGGAGGCAGTGATCCAGAGAGAGAAACACTAACAGGGACCACAGTGGCCGGCCTGGGATATGTTTAAGGAAGAGACAGGACTCCGAGGAATTAGATTTGGGATGTGAGAGAAAGAACAGAGTCAAGGATGACTCTAGCGTTTTTGGCTTGAGCTACGAGAAGGACGGAGTTGCCATCTACTGTGATGGACAAGGCTGCAGAGAGAGCAAGTTTGGGGATCGGGATGAGTCATGTCTGAGATGATTCTAGACATCTAAATGGAGCTGGCAGGCAGTGACAGCAGTCATCACAGCTGCAGTCCTAGTGCTCCCTCTGGGCTGGGGGTGTAGCCGGTGGTAGAGCGCTTGCCTAGCATGCGTGCAGCTCTGGGTTTGATCCCCAGCAGCACAAGGAAAAAAAAAAAAAAAAAAAAACAGTGCTCACTTAGCCACCAGTTTGCATGAACTCACTTAACCCTCACAGTAATCCTATGACACACAGCTACAGTTACCCCGTTCTACAGATGAAGAAATCTACACGTCTGGTGTTCAAAGAACAGCCTGAACTGGAGACATAAATTTGGGATCACTGGTGTGCGGGTGTGGCATGAGCTCACCCAGGGAGCAGGTGCAAAGGTCCAAAGACAGAACCAGCTCTCCAAAGTTTAGAGAGCAGAAAGCTGAGAACATCAGTAAAGAAGAATAAGGAACTGTAGTCAGGGAGGTAGAGGGGACACCCTAGAGGGGCTGTCCCCACGGGCTAAGCACCAAAAAGCATTTCAAGAAGGAAGTGATGGAGAGAATATGGAAACTGTGAACAATTTGAGGCTGGGTATTAGCCACTAAGTTGTAACAGTCTTTGGCAAGTCACAGGGCCTCAGGATCCCCATGCAAAAGGTTGGGGTTTTTTGGTTTGTTTGTACCAGAGATTGAACTCAGGACACTCAACCACTGAGCTACATCCCCGGGCCCTTTTTGTATTTTATTTAGAGACAGGGTCTCACTTCGTTGCTTAGCAACTCACTTTTGCTGAGTGCTGGCTTTTTTTTTTTTGCAGTGCTGGGGATTGAACTCAGGGCCTTGTGCTCTACCCACTGAGCTATATCCCCAGCCCCTCTGAGGCTGGCTTAGAATTTACCATCCTCCTGCCTCAGCCTCCCAGGGATTCATTGGAATCCCAGGCATGTGCCACTGTGCCCGGCTGCAAATGGTTCTTTAGAAATTCACCAGCTCAGACTTTCTGTGGTTGGCCTTTGTACCTGCCCCTCTGTCTTTTCCTTATGTTTATCTTTTCCACCTGCTAAGTTTGAATGTAGTTTGTCCCCCAAAGATTCATGTGCTGGTGGCTTGGTGCCCAGTGTGGTGATGTGCAAGTGGTGGAACCTTTGAGAGGTGGGGCCTAGTGATTGGGGACACTCCCCTTGGAAGGGATTAAGACGTTTCTCCTGGGACTCTGGTAAGACAGTGGTTATGCAAGCCTGCACCTGGCTCCACCCAGTCTCCCTCTGGTTTTCTGTCTGGCACGTGATCTGTTCCTCCCACATGCACTCCTGCCACTGCCACCCACCATGTAATCAAGGGGGACCCTCACCAGAGCCTGCACCTTGCTGCTTAGACTTTCAGTATCAAAAGTGGCTAGTTTTGGACTGGGGATACTGCTCAGTTGGTAGAGTGTTTGCTTCGCAAGTACAAGGCCCTGGGTTTGATCCCTAGCACTGCAAAAAAAAAAAAAAAAAAAATTGTCTAGTTTATGGGGCTGGAGTTGGAGCTCAGTGGCAGAGAGCTTGCCTAGCAGATGTGAGGCACTGGGTTCAATTAATCTTTAGCACCACATAAAATAAATAAATAAATAAATAAATAAATAAAAGACATGATGTTCATCCACAACTACAAAAAAATTTTTTTTTAAAATGGCTAGTTTGAAAAACCTCTTTTCTTTATAAAGTTAGCCTGCTTCAGTTATTTCATTATAGTAAGAAAACAGATTAATACAGAAAATGAGTACCAGGAGTCAGGTCATTGCTAATATAAATACCTAAAAGTATAAAAGTATATTTGGAACTGAGTTACAGGCAGGGATTGAGAAAGGTTGGAGGAGAGGGCAAGAAAAGGTCTATAATGCTATCACTGGAGCATTATGGGCAATTTTAGGGAAGGCTCCAAAGGTAAGACTAGGTACCAAATCTCAGATGTAAGTGAGGATTCCACTAATATCAAGGTATCCTGGCTATGCCATGGAAGAGAACTTGGATACCCTGTGTCCATGCCCCAAGTCTTTATGGAAGGCTGAAATTAATAGTGATCTACTCTATTTTTAGCAGAAATTCCAAAACAACAAAGTGTTCTAGCTGTAGCATGGGTCTCACTGGCTGCTTTAGTTAGATTTACAGTGAGATGAAAAGATTTTGAAAATTCACAGGTAAGCCAAGGAGAGAGCAAAATGCTGTTTAGGATGGAAAGATGCAGCCAAGGTACAGAGCGGCACAGATAAGAGGGAGTCTGTGCTAACTGGGAAAAGGCCTCGAGGGCATCTCAGAAATCTTCCAGGCTGCCCCGCCTTTCACAGGCTCGGAGACCTAGAAGTGCACTTCTGTTTTAAGGGTTGAACCCCAGGCTTGCTGTGCAGGCCTCCCTGGGGATTCCTGCTTCCCAGTAAAGGGCTCCAAAACCATAATTCAAATAGATTCAGGTACGTCTTGCTCAGGCAGATACTTTCATATCCACGTGAAGCTATTTTGCAGGGCGTACAGAAAATAAGAGCTATGGGGTCATAGTGGCTTCCATAAAGATTTCACAGGAAGGTCTGGAAGGCCAAGCAGAAGTTTGCCACAGAGCTGCTGCAAAGAATGCCCAGTGGGGTGGTGCCGAGTGGAGCTGTGGGAATGGAGCCACAGTGGGCACCCAGAAAGGTAAAGCTCCCAGCAACGTGCCATGCCCACCCAGGAAAGCTGCTGGCACCAGCATGCAATCCCAGATGGCATTTGAGGAACAACAGAGAAGCCAGAGAAGTAGGCCCCCAAGGCTCCCCTTACACCAGTGGGCACAAGATGCCAGACGGGAGCTTTAGGATTTAACGTCTGCCTTGCTGGATTTCAGCCTTGCTTCAGGATGAGCACTCCTTCGCATTTGCCCATCCCTCCCTTTTGAAATGGGAATGTACACACCTCGTGCCTTTCCTACCATTGGATATTTAGAAGTTCATAACTTGCTTTGATTTTATAGGCTCACAGCTAGAAGGCTGTGAATTTCAGATATGATCTTGAACTTTGGACTCTTAAATTGTTGTTGGAACAAGTTAAAACCCTGGGACTCTTTGGATGGAATGATTGTATTGGTATGCGAGAAGACTAAGAGCTTTGGGAGACCGTGGTTTGTTTTCTCCAAAACTTATGTCGAAGTTTGATCCCCATTGTGAGGTGTTCACAGGGTCAAGCAAGATGGTGAAGGGAGCATTTGGAAAGTGTCCTAATAAGACACACATATTGTGCCACTGCTGTGGCCCTTCAGAAGTAACCTGTGGCCATTGGGACTACCCTGCCGAGCCCAAGAGAAGGTAGAATTGCAGTGCCAAGGCCAAAAGGCCACCAGAACTGGTCAAATGAGTCACCTAAAAATTGTATGTGGAAGACTCAGGATGAGGAACAAGATCTAACCCTAAGAGGGCAGCTATAGCAGGACCCAGTTCACCCTGGAAATTTCAATAATTAGTCACCCAGTAATTGTTCTGGTTTTTACAAAATGAAAAAGAAAAAGAAGAGAGACCAAAAGATACACACGTGCACACAGACGCTCTCTTGCCGTTTGAAGCCCTGCCTTGCCTCAGGAGTCTGCCAGCAGGAAGGCCATCTCCAGATGTGGCCCTCCGCCTCAGACCTTCAGAACTGTGAGCCAAAATAAACCTCTGTTCTTTATAATTCACCCACTGTATGGTATTGTGTTCTTAGCAACAGAAAATGGACTAGTATGCCCCCCACCCCCACTTCCCACCGTTCACCTCACTAGAGTGTTCCTGTTTATAATCAGTATGTTTGCTCCAAGGAGTTCCCTCACCTTGAAGCAGGCTGGGGTTTGGGGCAGTCTCACTCTGAATACTTGTCCTCATCTCCTGGGGTTCACCCTTCGTCCTGCCAGTATGCTCAATTGCTCTCCTCTGGCCCAGGCCCCTGGCTTGGACCCAAAAACCAAGTAGGTTACAGCTGCAGCCAGGGAGAGGAAAGGGGCTGCCTATTAACCCTCAAGGACCCAGAACCTCAGAAGCTATTTTGGAGAAGAAACTTGGAAGCCATGGTTGGAAAGGTGGCCGAGGGCTTGGGGTTACAGTTTAAGGTGTTGGATCTCCTCTCATGTAGGAGGCTGGTGAATGAGGCCTGTTGACAGGACTGGGGCTGGGGGCTTGAGACTGAGTGTGGGAAAGTTAGGGCTAGGCCTGGGACTAGGATCCAGGGCTGAGGGTGGACATCACATTGACCCCTTGTCAGAAGAACCCAAGAGTGCCCTTCAGGTTCTCTGGGAACAAGAAAGGACCAGGAAGGGGCAGCTGGATTGAAGTTAAGTCCTTTAAACTCCAGGGAGTCCACAGGAAAGCACTCTCAGGAAAGAACAGTAAGGGACCCAGAGTGGACAGTGGACAGGACAGGTTGGGGCCAGGGAAAGGAGTCCTTAAAGGGGTTGAGAATTCAGATTTGCTAGGTGTGGTGGTGCACGCCTGTAATCCCAGCGGCTCAGGAGGCTGAGGCACCAGGACAATGAGTTCAAAGTCAGCCTTGACAACTTAGCAAGGCTCTTAGCAATTCATCGAGACACTAAATTTAAAATTATAAAATGGCTAGGGATGTGGCTCAGTGGTTAAGCAACCCTGGGTTTAATCCTGTACCAAAAACAAACTGAATTGTTTTTTGACCTCACAGGTGGAAGGAGATGCCTCAATCCCATGTCAGAGCTGGAAGATTTCTCAACCAGCTAGTCCAGAGTGGCCCAAGCAGGCAAGCATGTGTCTCAGCTGCCGGGTCCATGAGATGCTCCATGAAAAAACAATGTTGTGGTGAAATGAGCCTGGGAAGCACAATGGGTCCTCTCTGCCTCTCAGGACTCTTGATAGACATTCACCACGGAAAGGCTCTGGTTGGTTCCTGCAATAAAGAAAAACCCACCTGCTTTTCTACTTTTTTTTTTTTTTTTTGGTACCAGGGATTGAACCCAGGGGCACTCCACCACTGAGCCACATCCCCCAGCCCTTTTTTGTATTTTATTTAGAGACAGGGTCTCACTGAGTTGCTTAGGGCCTCGCTAAGTTGCTGAGGCTGGCTTTGAACTCACGATCCTCCTGCCTCAGCTTCCCAAGTGCTGGGATTACAGGCGGGCACCACCATGCCTGGCTACTTTTCTATTTTGTCACTGAAGTTTTTCTTCCTGTAAGTAACACCGATCAAGGTTCATGAAACAGACTTGGAGGAGCACCCACCTAGCCTGACCTCCCATCCTATTTCCCTGGAAACCAAAGCTCCAAGAAAACGAAGGCTCTACTGCGATACACAGAACTGGGTGAACTCCCAAGTGTCCCATCTTAAAAGAACACTGAGTCCATCTTTAGGCTACTCCCACCCCATTTGTAGATAGGTCGACTGAGGCTAGGAGAGAGGCTTGGACTCCTGTTCCTCCACACAGTTCTAGATGGGGTTTGACTAGTTCGATTCTGTCTGATTTCTGATATGCTACACAAACTCTGGAACCAGATTGTCTTCCTCCCAGGTCTCCGCCCTCCCCGCTGGGGCCAGCTTCTACTTTAGCTCTCTACCTTTCTTCACCTTTTCTTTTTTCCAGGAAATTCTGTGGGCTCTGTTTTGCCTGATCCCTTTTCAAAAATCATCTTCTCTACCCATCTAGCGCAAAAGTCCCCCGGGTTTCTCCTGTTCCTGTCCCAGTGTGGAACACAGGGCTGGACATAGACTCCAGAATGTTCTCTTAGTATGGGGTTTCATTACAAATCTGGAGGAATTAAGACATGTATGGGCTGCACTGAGTGGTTTTTAAATGAGTCAAACTCTAGAGGCCATCTCCTGAATGCAGGGAAAAGGAATAAATGGTCCCCTCGAGGAGGGCTGGAGCTGCGGCTGGGTTTTTATCCAAGTGGTTTGCAGAATCACCCCCACGAGCTGTTGAGGCAAAAAAGCTAGTTCAGGCTGGGAATGTGCTAAAGAGAGACGTTGTTCACAGACCTGGGGGGAAATACAGACACTCAAACTCACCCCAGAAGTGAGAAGACTTGGGACCTATGCAGGAGGGCTGTCTTACACAGTACAAAACACAACCTGGTCCCTAACTTTCTCCCTGCCTTGCCGCCTTTTCCGGTTGGGAGGTAACCCTCAGGGAGGGGCTTCCTTCCCTTCTTGGACAAGGCCTAGGGCTGAGACATACCCAGACCCTGACCTATGTGGAAAGGGGATGGGGACAAAAAGGGCAGGGAAGTTTGGTTCCCCTACCTACATAAGATTCATATGCCCCCTGTCCCTTCAGGCAAAGCACAGCCCCTTCTTTGTCTCCTCTGGGGCCTCCAGCCTCTTGCAAACCCCTCTAACACCAGGAAGCAGTTGCTGTAGCCACCAGGCCCTCCCCCACCCCTGCAACCCAGAAGCTGGAGCCCTAACTTGATTGTGCGCGGTTAATCACAGCAAGAGCCGGCGGCAGCTAAGCAAGCAGGCAGCCTCCAAGGTCCTCTCCTCCTCATCAATCCCTGCCCTGGTCAAGCCTCCATCAGTGCTGAGACTGACAGGAGGCGCCAAGGGGGCTGGGAAGGAGGGTCCTGGGGCCAGGATCTGGTTAGGCCTTAGCAAAAAGGCTGACTGCCCCCCAGTAAGGGTTGGGGAGAGGGAAAAAAGAGGGGTAAGTGATGAGGACACAATGACAATGATATTTGGGGGATCTTTAGGACAAGACAGAAGCCATCATTGGCTCTGCATCTACTACCTGTGTAGTCTTGCACAGGTTACTGAACATCTCAGTGCTTCCATTTCCTCATTTATAAAATGAGGATAATAATTCTATCTACTTCATCGGGTTATTACAAAAATAAAATGAGCTAAAACATATCAAACACTGAGAACCAGCGCTATGCAAGCGTTTGTTAAATAATGAGCCCTGCAGAAAGAAAGACCAAGGAAACTGGCTTAGTGACTTCCCAGAATACCCCTTCCTCCTACTTGGAGGAGTGGGTTCTAAGTCAGGTACCAAGTTAGGGGCTAAACCCACAAACTGTGGAGGGGTCAAGAGGACCCACTGAGTTAACCTACCCTCTCTGGACCACAGTTTTCTATCTGTAAAATGGACCATAATTGTCCCTACATCATGGGACTGTTGTGGAGATTAAATGACAACGTCCACATGTAAAGAGCTTATGAATGTGGTCGTCAGTAACAAGGGCTCAGTAACCAACCGGCAGCCAGCTCCTATTACCTTCTGAGCTTTAGTTCTGTGCCATCCTCAGCTACCTCCGCCAATGAACGGCCTACCCTGTAAGGGCATGATGGAGGTATATGTTATTTCTCCCCTGAGAAGGAAAATGGGTAACACCAGGCATACCCCGGCCCCAGGCACCCCGCCTCTCGCCCAGCCCCTCCTGGGCCTGAAGCTGGGCAGGTCGATAGACGGAGTGCCGCTGGGGAAGAGCAGAGGGCCATGGGCGCCACCTCAGCAGGCAGCTGTGGGCAGTGGACTCCGTAGCCAGGAATCACTGGAAGCCTGTGGTCTTAGGGTCGCATCGCCTAGTCGGGAGGGTAAGGGGCAACACCTGCCCACCCAAGTACTTGCTGCCACTGAGCCAAAGCGAGGGTCTCCGGATTGATAAGTAGAGAAGGTGGCTAAGGGTCCCTCACCCGGCTCCCTCCCATCCCTCACCATCATGGACTTCCCGCTTCTAGATTTCGGTGAGGACAGGACGCCCTGGGATTGGGGTTAGGGGTGCTAAGGGAAGAAAGCAAACTTGACAGGACCAAGGGCGGGACCGGAAATCAGCCCTGGCATACCCATACCATGTCCCTGGACCTCAGGACCCCTGTGCAAACAGGGAGAAACTTTAAGGTCCTGGACTGAGACACAAATTCCCACCCGAAGTCCAGCGGACTTCTCTCCAGCAATTTCATCAAGTGTACGTGAGACCCAGACCTGGGTCTGGATGAGACTACCCTGTGGCAGAAAGCCTGGGGTCCTTGCCAACGGAACCATCACTGATCAATCGAAACAGCCGGCGCCACCCATTGATTTTTCGAGGTACTTTCGCAGAGATTAGAGCCGAGGCACCGGCCTCCATCGCTGGGGGCAAGTGCCTTCTTCCTCCATCTGGGCTGCACAACCGTGTTTCCAATTCCACCCATGGGCAAGTGACCTAGACTCCGAGGTCCCGTCCTCATAAGCGGCGATAGAGAACATTCAGGGAGGCCCCCACTGGGACGCAGTTCTTTCCCAAGGCCCAGTCTAACATTATCTCAGTTCCCACCCCGGCCGGATCCTGGGGCCATGTCAACTCAGCGGCGTCGCCAGCCGCTCCGACCAGACGGACCACGGAGCGCTCTGCCCCGATCCCAGGCTGCTTCGGAAAACGCCAGGCGCACGCTCCCGGCTACCCCGAAATCAGTCTTTTTTCGGAAGCAGACCTCAAGGCTTTCAGGTGGAGATCGGGGCTGCTTCCAGGTCAATGCCCTGTGCGACGGTGCCCTGCACGGAGCTGGGCCGGGGAAGTGACGCTTCTGGCAGTGGAGAGGAATTGTGTCTTCGCGGGCTCAGCTTCAGAGCCAGGCTCGCAAAACCTCAATTTCCTGTCCCAAGAGTGTGACTTTGTTGTGGCTGTGTCTCCGGACCCCCTTGCTGAGCCACCTGTATCCGCAGCCCCGCCTGGGATTTTAGTTTCTCCTTTTTTAAGAATCAGTCTCTTGGGAAGGTGGGGAGGACAACCATGGAGGGGTTTCAAATAGGTGCTCCCTGGAACCGTCTCTGTTTTCCAGCCTGTGTCCAATTGGAGGTTGCTTCTCAGGACAGATGAGACCACATATAGAGCCCTTTTCCCGAGGGCCAACCAGCCGGGCTACACAAGCCTGATGGGGAGGAAAGAACCGGATCTCCCATTCCAGTCTCCATCTCCTAGAACAGTAGAATCAATACTGCGAAGTGGCCAGGGTAGGTAGGTTTGAGTTTCTGACCTGGTTTCAGGGTGGGGGAAGGGTTTAATCATAAGAAGGGCTGTCAATGGGGGAGTGCACCCCCTGAGCTGGCTCACTTCCTCTCCACGCAAAGAAGGCCTTCAGCCTAGAAGGACTTTTTTTTTTTTTCTTCTTTTTTTTTTTTTAGACAGGGATCCATAAGGTTCTGAGGCTGGTTTTTTTTGTTTTGTTTTTTGTTTTTTGTTTGTTTGTTTTTTTTTGCGATGCTGGGGATTGAACCCAGGGCCTTGTGGTGGCGAGGCAAGCACTCTACCATCTGAGCTATATCCCCAACCCCTGAGGCTGGTTTTGAACTTGGCCATCCTCCTGCCTCAGCCTCCCGCACCACTGGGATTACAGGCATGCTCCACCACAGCCTCCCAGACCGACTTTTTAAAAATACTGTCCCAAGCCAGGCGTGGTGGCACATGCCTGTAATCCAGGCGACTCCAGAGGCTGAGCCAGAAGGATCACAAGTTCAAAGCCAGCCTCAGCAACTTAGCGAGGCCCTAAGCAACTCAGTGAGACCCTGTCTCTAAATAAAAATACAAAATAGGGCAGGGGATGTGGCTCAGTGACCGAGTGCCCCTGAGTTCAATCCCGGGTTCCAAAAAAAAAAAAAAAAAAAATACTGTCCCACAGGTCTCTGGAACTGAAGCCTGCATGATCCCACTTCCCGCTTCGCACCCAACCCCAGGATGGCTAGGTCACAGACTGCACCCTCCATGAAGTCCCTTGGATGTACAGCTGGTAAATCTACTCATCCATACAATGGCAACAATAATAAAGCTTCCCTCATAAAGTTGTGAGCAGCCAATGGTTAACGAATATAGAGCGCTTACCAGGGCCTGGCACCTAGGAAGTGTTCAATACATATAAATAACACTAATGGCTTTCATGGGCTGAGTTTGTAGCCTCAATAGAAGGCTTCCCTAGCATGCTCAGACACTCTGGGTTCAATCTGGGCACCACAAATTAATGATAATAATAATAATAAGAAGAATACCTTTCGTTTTTAGCAGAGGCACGCGCCACATTTGACTTCACAAGCCCAACTAGCCAGTGGTCAGACAGCCCCATCAAAGAAGGTATTTCTATCCACCAGTCTCACACCAGTGACTTAGAGTGGAGCGCTAACTTGCCCACGCAGGTTACAGTGGGCAAACGTGGAAGGGATTCGCCCCCAGGGAAGCCTCTCTCCTCCACCATGAGAGGACTAAGATTGGGGACGAACCTTCGAAGGGGCGACCCCGCGTTTCCTTGGTGGCTTGGAGGAGTGAATCCTACTAAAAATACTAACTAGCAGGAGTTGAGACCCGGAATCCTGCCCTGAACGACCTGGACAAAGGAAAGCTGGAGAGGGGGCCAAGGCGACTGGGGAGTCACGCGGGGGCGGGTCTGGACCCCCATGTGCGCTGCCTGCAGCCGCTTAGCGAAGCCCTTTGTCGCGAGCAGCCGCGTTCGTGCCGCACTCGGCGGCTTAAAATAAAGACAATGTTCCCAGCCTCCCTGCGGCTAAATCGGGCGCGGGTGCGGGGGTGGTGAGCGAGCCGGGCGGGAGCGCTTCTCCCCGCCCTACCTCCCTTCGCGCCTCCTGCCTCAGTTTCCCCATCTGTAAGGGGACCTAGCCAAGTCTAGGCAGGAGGCAAGAAGAGTTGTACAGGAACGGGGATTGTAGGGGGCGTTATCCCCCTGCCTCCGCGGCTGCTCAGACTTCGAGAAGCCTCGTGGGACCCAGCGGGGCACTCAGGAGGAGGCAGGGAAAGCTGGACACCCTCCCCTCCCGCCCACCAAATAAGTGTTTTTATTTCTAAAGGGACGTGTGCAGAGGCGGTGGGAGAAGAGAAAAGGGAGACCAAGGAGATCGGGGGGAGGGGTAAGGAGAGTCTGATTCAGACTCGGAAATGGATGTTGAGTGTGGAGGCCTAACTCCCCCACACTCAGCCACGTGTACGCGCACAAGTACACGCAGCCCCACCGCGCGCACAAGGCGCATCCGCAAACCCAGGACAGCCCAGCAGGGGGCAGCCCACTGGCAGGGACCGGCTGAGTTATGAGTCAACACTGATCGGCTGTGATCCTGGGGTCGGGAACAGGGGCTGCTCAGATTCCTCTCTGAGCTGCAGTGTCTGCCCAGCTTCAGAAATGAGGCATACGGGTGCTTGCTGGAGCCCCAGCTTCTCAAAAGTATAGATGCCCCACATGTACCTGCCACGTGTACCCACTACTGGCACCGGGTGGCTGCTGGCCAAGCCCCAGGGACTCCAGCTTCTGTTCTACCTGGCTCCCTAGGCAACTAGGCTCCTGGGTGAGAAAGCCCCAAATTGCCCTCCAACGTGAGCATTGGAAAGGGGTGCTCCGTGGGAAAATGGGTAGAGAAAAGAAAAGGAGTGGGGCAAACCCCAGCTGGGTGTCCCAGGCTACAGAGCCCAGGGTTTAGAGCACCAGGACCTGAGTCCTAACAGGTGCCCACTGCCTTAATCACCTCTTCAGCTCTCTCAATTCTCACCTACATAATGGGGATAATGATTTCAGTGCTTCCCACCTTCCACCCCAGGGCTTTGGCACAGCCCATGGGGCAAAGAACACAGCAGCCCCAGCAGGCAGTCCCCATAGCCTCCCCAGCTCTCCTGTGGTCAGCTCCCCAGGAGGTCTCTAGGGCCAGACAGGGCGGTTCAGGATCAGGTCTCTATGGCAAAGGACCCCCCCAGGGGTTCTATCTCTGAGGAAACTCAACACAGAAATCCGAACGGACCTGGCGGGGAGGGGCGCTGGCCAAGCAGCAGGACTGAGGGAGGTGGGAAGGAGCAGCTCCGCACTTCCCAGGGACACACCTGCGAGTCCTGAGTGGGAGTTGGGGGAGACAGAGTTTGACAAGCTGGGAGGAGAGCTGTCTGTCTGCTTGTCTGTCTGTCTTCCAAGGGGAAGCTGGGGGTGGAGCAGGAAAGGAGGGTAGAAACTGCCTAGGTTGTCAGAATTAGCAAGTTCCACAGTTGGGCAACACTCAGACAGACTCCCGATACAGACAGACTCACATGCACCTTTCCTGCGCATCAACAGGGTCACACCTGCATTTCCACGGGCTGCATGGTGACATGAGTGTGCAGGGACACACACATGCCAGGCATTCCGCAGCACCTGGAGCGAGCACACAGCCCCCCACTGATCCCCACAGAAAAGACACCCCTGGAGCCTCACACCGGGGCTGTGCCGGCATAGGCAGACGCTCCAGCACGAGCCCAGTTCACGGGCACGTCCGCTCAGCCCTGGGGCGGGTGCGCCAGCCCTCTGGGTTTGTTCCAACTTGGAGCCTCTCACGTGAGGCCCAATGTGTCATTTCCAAACAGAAGGAATCTAGCTCCCTCACAGCAGGGAGGAAGAGCAGGGTGTGTGGCTGGGTGGGTGGGTGGGCGCGTGGGCATGTGCAGGGGGGAGGGCATGTGTGCCAGGGAAGCAGGCATGTGAATACCAGGGCATGTGTGTTGGGGCATGGCGCACCGGTTTGGGGGCTCTAAGGTGGGTGGGGGAAGGAGCCCGGGGAAACAGAGTGTGCCTTTGTGCGGGTGTGTGTGCCGCGGAGTCTGTGTGCAGTGGGTGTGGGTGTTTGTCTCCCTGTATCCGCCTTCTCTCCCGTCCTGGACTTTTAGCCTTGCTGGGCTTGCCTTCCTCATGTCCTGCCTCCTCGCTCTCGGGGCCCAAAGTGGGTGCCCTGGTGGAGGAGGGGGCCATGCTCCAGGACCTAGTCCAACCCCAGATGCTGCCTGAGGCTTCCCTCCAGCTCCCCCTCCCTTCCTTTCCTCCCTTTCCTCCCTCCCTGTCTTTCCCTTCCTCCCTCCCCCCCCAGGCTGGCGTGCCAGGGGGTGGGACATGCCAATCACTGGCTGTGCCTCTCCCGCTGCCAGCACAGGGCGCAGCTCCCCCCCCGGGAGCCAGGTGTTTGGGTCCCAGGAGACGTCGCCGGCCCCGGAGAAGCAGTGGGGCTAAGGACCCTACAGACCCCTCTCCGGCCCCATGGTGAGTGCATTTGGGAGGGGCTGTGCTGAGGTGGGGGCAGGAGAAGCAGGGTCCTCGGTGGTAGGGCAGGGACGACAGGGATGAGACAGAAATGGGGGTGGATCCTGGAGAGAGGAGGTATCCAAGGAGGGGTCTAGAGGCCAAGGGAGCTCTGTAGCATTGGACATCGGCTGCTCCAAACACCCTGCCTCCTGCTTGGTTGGAGTGGATGCATCTGATGTTTTTCTGGGCTTCAGCCAGCAGAGGAGATGGAGACCCCCTTGGGAAACTAACTACCTGGAGCCCAGAAAGGATTAGGCTGCCAAGTAGCAAGCAGAGCCCCCAGCACCCTAAGGTCAGAGTGGGAAGGGCAGGGGGCCAGGAGGCAGCCCCTGTCACCAGTATCCTATGGAAGGTTACCACCCCTTAATTGGGGCTCTAGTCCCAGAACCTCCTTCTCTCCTCCCTCAGGGCACCCTGAATCCAACCGCTCCCGTCCGCCTTCAGCCCCCCCGGGATGTATTGAACCAGGCTGCGGGCCAAATGGACAAACTGGATGTTAAGGTGGGTGTTGGGCCAGAAGCCAAACAGGAGACCAGGCAGAGAGCCCCAGGGCTCTCCTGGGACAAATGGGCATAGGGACAGCCGCTCCAGTCCATGAACGTGGCCCTGACATGTGCAGGGGCTCAGAGGGCCCTCCCTATATTTTCAGTATTCTGGGCTCCCACGAGGGAGACCTCAGCCCTTTGTCCAGGCAATACATGGATGCCGATGGGCACCTGTGCCAGGTGCTTCCAGATTCCACAATGTGGGGAGGGACCAGGGCCAGGAGCTCTGATTCTTGCAGAATTGCCAGTTCCTAGGCAGACAGCTGGGGAGGTGGTGGTCAGTTCCCATTAGGTCATTCAAACATGTGCAGCTTAGAGGTTTTCATTGCCAACGGCAAGGGGGTCACCTCGCCCCCACATAACGCACCTGCAACTCCACCCAGACTGACCCAGGGCCCCCAGCTCAACTGGCCGGAAGGAGCCAAGCAGTCTCCAGCAGCCTGACGGTCTCCTGTCCCTGGGTGATCAGCTGCTCACTGAGCTGTCAGATGAGAGTTCTCTGCCCCCTGACCTCAGCCACTAGGCAAGCAGTGATCGGTGATCGCTGCTGAGATAGGAAGGGAGGAGATGGAGCAATGGGCTGCAGAAGATGTGACTCTCGGCTCCCCTGCTGGGCTGGTGGCTAGAGATTTGAGAACAGGATCCTGACGTGCACAGGGAAGTCCAAATTGTCGAGAAGGGGCCAGGCAGAAGTCACTTTGGATCTAGAAAGGATCTAGAAACCTTCCCATTGTACCGAAGGAGAGACTGAGGCTGAGAAAGGGGGTGGACAGGTTCAGGGCCACACAAGGGAGATTTATGGGTCCAGCTGCACTTAGAACCCCATTCTCCTTACCCTCAGCACAACACTGCCCTGCCACCTCCGTGAGCGAGATGATGGGATGGCGAAGCAGGGGGCGCAGCAAGCTTCGTGAGGCAAGAGCTTGGGCTCCAGGCAGGCAGGCAGGAGAGGTGGGTGAATCTCGCTGGGTTTCTGCTCTGCTATGGTGCCATGGTGATGCCTAGGATGATGGGGGAGGGAGGGAGAGGGAAGAAAGGAAGAAGGGAGGGGAGCGTCAGGAGCGAGGAGCTGGGGGCACGCGGGGGAGGAGGGCGGGGAGGAGGGCGAGGGCCCAGCACCTCTATGCTACACCTGCAGAGCTCGGCCAGGCCCAGCCTGCTCGTGGCCAGCCTCTGGCAGGGTCTGGCTAAAGAGGGGCGACTGTCAAGGGCCCTTCTGGGTGCGCAAATCTGGCAGTGGCTCTAGACTCTCTTCCCGCTCAGTAGCATACTGAACTCATGGCCGCTGCCTTCCCCAGGGCTAGCTGTCACTCCCAGTGGTGACTTTAGCCTGAGAATACAATTAATTATTTTTGTTCACGCCCCCATTCCCAAGGCCAGGTGTCGGGGTGAAAGTCTTGTGCCTCTTTAATGGGTCAAGAGCCACTTTCAGAGATAAGTCAACCCAGTGGAAGAGAGCCACCTGGGAAGGGGCTAGCTTCTGCATGAAAGCCAGCAGAGGGGACCAAAAGGAGCACCTCCCTCACTGCATCCGTGAGGGCCCAGATCCCAGGCCCCACAGACCCCCTCTTCTCAATGTTATCCCTTTGCCCGGTCAGGGTCTTCTGCTGGCCTCCAGGCCCAGAATGACAAGATGGCCCCACTCCTCCCTCCTAAGCTTTCCCACATGCCTTCATCCTTCTCCTCGCTACACTCCTTGACCACTGGTAAGGCTTAGGAAAGTCTCGTGTTCAGGAATCTCTCTCCCCATCTCTTCTCCTGCCTCCCTCAGTGACTCTCCCCTCCTGCTTCCTCTCACCAGCCAGATCCCTGTCCCCTAGGGATAGGTCCAGGGCACTGGCAGTCAACAGACTGGCCTGCCTTGTGCTAGAGGCTCTGACCTCATCCCTTAACTCTTTGAGACCAGGCTGACTTTACGCACTCACACACACACAATTTACACACTCTCATACACACACACACTCACACACTCGCACACAATGACAGGTATCAGGTCAATCCATACCTGTCCTGTTACTTAACTTCCCTGGTAGTGGACCAGGGTTTCCTTGGTCCATTTTAGAGATGAGGATGTTCTTGGCTATTTTTCTTCTGAGAAAAGTCCCAAGGGAGAAGAGGCCTACCAGATGAGGGGATGGGAGCAAAGCCGGTCTTGACCCCCACAGGCTCATTCTCGTGCCCCAGGGCCTACTGTCAATAAGGAGGAGGACCCCATGTACACGTTTGTATATTTAACCCACAGATATTTATTGAGCAACTACTATACGCCAAGCCCTGAGATAAAATAGTGAAGGAAGCAGAGACCCCATCTTGCTTCTCCCTCAGAGAGCTCTGACTAGACCTCCCCCGCCCAGCACTGTCATCATAACATCACACAGATAAACAGCAGACTGTCGCATACAGCCCATGTTCTGAAGGGAGGGCCAATTCCTCACTGTTGACTGATTCAAACTAGGGTTTGGCCAAGCTTGTTGAGATGGGCAGGGAGGCTAGTAAACAACCTCATCCCCTCGACAACAGTTTTGAGCAAGGGTCTAGGAGGTTGGTCTCAGAGGCGGACTGCCTATGTCCAAATCTTGGTCACACTGCTGGTGAGCTGTAAGTTCTATAAGGTCTTAAAGTCTCAGTTGCTCTTTTTGCAAAATGGAGATAATGGAGCCTATTTCACAAGGAGTCATAACAAGTAAATTAAATCATGCATGTAATGCATAGAGCCATGTCTGGTATATTCGAGCAGTCAGTAAATATGAGTTGCTATGATGATATTAGTAATCTCATTAAAGGCTTCCAACATCCTTCACCAGGAGGCCACAGTCCTGACAGAAAATCACCCGCACTTCCTTGCCACCTTCCTGTACCCCCAACATGACATCCTCCACAAATGAGTCCCAGCCCAGCCCCACAAAGCTGTGGACTCACCCCCACCATCCCTCGTCCCAGCAATGCCCACACCCTCGCACACACTGACGCTGGGGCTAACCCAACCCACAGAAGGGTGCCCAGGTCAGGATGGTGACTTGCCCAAGGTCATATAGCAAGACAAGAGTGTAAAGTCAGGCGGAGGCTGTGTCAGGGACTGCCTTGAGGGCTGTCCCTCGCCCACTGCATTCCTGGTCAACCAGCTCCCCTACACACACCCAGGCATGCTTTCACAGATCATGCTCTGCCATCCCCCCTTCAACCAGAGAGCTGACCCTAAGTCCCCTCCTCTGTAGAAATTCTGGGGCCAGCAGAACCCCAGCACCCTAACTGTCAGCCCAGGACTGATCTTTCCAGGAGAATCAGTCACAACCACAGGAAACCTCATTCATTCACAACCACCATCATGCTGATCACCAGTAGCCTTGAACGGATAGGGAATTATTCCCAAATAAGAGGTAAAGATCTGGGTGCTGTGGCGCACACCTGTAATCCCTGTGAGGCTGGGGCAGGGGAATCAGCAGATTAGTGAGGCACTTAGCCACTCAGTGAGACCTTGTCTCTAAATAAAATATTTTTTAAAAGAACTGGGGATGTGACTCAGTGGTTAAGCACCCCTGGGTTCAACCCTCAATACAGAAAAAAAAGAAAGAGTTAAAGATATCAAAAGACTAGGAATGAGCCGGGCGCGGTGGCTCACGCATGTAATCCCAGCACTTGGGAGGCTGAGGCAGGAGGATCGCGAGTTCAAAGCCAGCCTCAGCAACTTAGTGAGGCCCTAAGCAACTCAGTGAGACCCTGTCTCTAAATAAAATACAAAATAGGGCTGGGGATGTGGCTCAGTGGCCAAGTGTCCCTGAGTTCAATCCCTGGTTCCAAAAAAAAAAAAAAGAAAAAAAGACTAGGAATGGAAACACCATATAACCCAGCCATACCACTCACTCCTCAGTATTATTCAAAAGAATTACTTTAGAGCTGGGGCTCTAGCTCAGCAGTAGAGTGCTTGCTCGCATGTGCAAGGCCCTGGGTTCATTCCTCAGCACCACATAAAAATAAGTAAATAAATAAAGACATTGTGTCCATCTACAACTAAAAAATATTAAAAATTAAAAAAAAAGAATTACTGGGCTGGGGATCTAGCTCAGTTGGTAGAGTGCTTGCCTCGCAAGCACAAGGCCCTGGGTTCAATTCCCAGCACCGCAAAAAAAAAAAAAAAAAAAAAAAAAAAAATTACTTACTTTAGAGATACATGCATGGGAGCCAAGTTGTGGAATCAACCTAGGTGTCCATCAACAGATGAATGGATAAAGAAAATGTGGTATATATACGCAACAGAGTTTTATTCAGCTATAAGGAAGATTGAAATTATTTCATTTGCTGGAAAATGAATGGAACTGGGGAACATCATGCTAAACAAAATAAGCCAAACTCAGAAGTTAAGGGTCATATTTTTCTCTCATACATGGAAGGTAGAGAGAAGAAAAGAAAAAATGTGATTTCATGAATGCAGAAGGAAGACCAGTAGGGTAGAGGAAGAGGGAGGGGAGGGGAGGGAAGGGACTAGAAAACGAAGCTGATCAAATTATGTTATGTGCACGTATGAAAATGTCACAATATATCCCACTATTATCTATAATTATTATGCACCAATAAAACTTATTTTTAAAAACTGGAAAAATTCAGGAGACAGTAAACAAAATTCTCTCTTAGTGGTCAAAAAAAAAACCATAGAGCAAAGGAGAGCCAGGAATGCCAGCACACACCTGTAGCCCTAACTACTTGGGAGGTTAAGGCAAGAGGATTGGAAGTTTGAGGCCAGTCTGGGCAACTTGGCGGGGCCTTGTCTCAAAATAAAAACAAAAGGGATTATGATGTAGCACAGTATCAGAGAACTTGGCCAAAATGCACAAGGCCCTGCGTTCAGTCCCCAGGGCTACAAAGAAAAAGAGAATTCAGGTGACTTGCCCAAGATCACACAGGAGGAACTAGAGTATCCCCACCAGGAACCTTCTCCTGAGCTCTCACTGTCCAAGAGAGGCTGTGGGACGGAGGATCCCTGCTCAGATTGTGGAGGAAGGCAGAGTCACCCTTCCTCTGCAATACAGAGGAAGGGCCAGAGGGTGGGAAGAATCCAGCTGCAGTTCCCCAGAACCCCTGCCCCTTTTTCTTCCTCCAGCTGTCCCCAGTGGGAGGCCCCAAGTTCTTAGAGTAGTTGGTCAAGTATAAAGAACACCAGCCTTGGAGGCCACGAGTCAAAGTCAGAATTCCACTGCCACCATTTCCTGTGGGACCATCAGGAAGCCACTTAGCCCTCTGAACCCTCATTGGGATGCCATGAGCAAAATGCGTGGCAGGCAGGAGGTGTGGGTTATGGGGGTCATCAACATGACCATTAAAATGGGCGATTTAGAAGGCCTTTGCAGCCATCGGGGTGAGGGACTGCTGGCCTCTTCCCCTCCAAGGGCCATGTAGGTTATCTCTTCTCGCAGGTCCCCCTGTTTAGAGTCAGAGCTAGCCTCCACAACAGCTTATGATGGGCAGAGGTCACTGAGTTCCCACCCCAACGTGATGTCACTCCACCCCAGGTGAGGCAGCCTAAGTGACCATGAGCCTCACCTCAGAGGCATGTGGCCGTTCTGTGCCACATCTAAAGATGTCAGTTTCAGCGCCTGACCAGATCTCCCCAGCAGCCGGGCTGGTCCCTCTCCTCCAATGAACAATGAGCAAACAGGGAACTAGAGAGAAGCTGGGGCTGGGGTCTGAAGGCAAGTGGCACCAGGAGAAGTGGATCAGGAGGGGGAGTGAGGGAAGACAGCAAAGGCTTTTAACTGAGTGTCCTCTTCAGGAAGCAGGCTCAGGAGCTGGGGGTGAGGAGCAGCAGGAGAAGGAAAGGTTAAGTGATTGCTGACCATCATAGCTGGAAGGGGACAACGATAAGCTTCAATCCCAGGGCTGTGGGCCACAGTGCCAAAACCAGAGTGAGCCAAGTTGGCACTTGCCGAGGAGAAAAATTTAAGAGGCGGTCACAGGGTCGGGGCTGCAGCTCAGCACACACATGCTTAGCATGAGTGAGGCCCCACTTCCACCCCCAGCACCACCAAAGGTAATAAAAATAAAATTTAAAGAGGGTGCAACCAAAAAGAACCCTCACTAGCCCAGAGAAATAATATCGTAATGTAACTTTTTTTTTAATCAAATAACAAGCCGACAGCCTCAGCAACTTAGCAAGGTTCTAAGCAACTAATGAGACTAATGTCTCGAACGAAAAATAGAAAGGGCTGGAATGTGGCTCCGTGGCTATGCACCCCTGGGTTCAATCCCCAGTGCCAAAAACAAAAACAAATAACAAGCCAGGCACAGTTTCTCACACCTGTAATCCCAGGGACTACAGAGGCTGAGACAGAAGGATTACAAATTTGAGGCCAGCCTTAGCAATTTAGTAAGACCCTCAGCAAATTAGGGAGACCCTATCCCAAAATAAAAACTACAACAGGACAGGGAGTGTAGCTCAGTGATAAATGTCCCTGGGTTCAATCCCCAATACCAAAAAAGAAAAATCAAATAACAAACTACAGCCCACAGACTGGTCATCTGTTCTGTAAACAAAGTTCCATCAGAAACAGGACCAGGATTAGGGTGAGATGAGTGAGACAGGACTACACAGCATGGGGCTGGATCCTGGCTTCCATCAACATTTTGATCATCATGGATTCTTTGCATTGATTTTTTTTTTTTTTAATTTTCTTGGTACTGGGAACTGAACCCAAGGGCACTTTACCACTGACCTACACCCCTAGTCCTTTCTATTTTTTATTTTGAGTCAGTTCTTGTTAAGTTGCTGAGGGTCTTACTAACATGCTGAGGCTGGCCTTGAACTTGTGATCCTCTGGCCTCAGCCTCCAAAGCCGCTGGGATTACGGGCATGTGCCACCACACCCAGCAATTCAATATTTTTCAAATGCAGATTGGCAAATTACAGCCTCTCTTGTCAAATGAAGTTTCACTGGAAAAAAAATCACTTGAGTTCAAATCCTAGTTCCTACCTTATTTGGGTGATCATGTGAAAATTTTCTCACTTTTCTCAGCCTCAACTTGCTTATCTGTAAAATGGAGATGGGAGAAATGCTTAGGCCATAGGTTTCTGTGAAGATTCAATGAGGTAATATATATAAGACCTAAGAGACTGGCTCTCAGGGAGCAGTACATAACCGCAATGAGCATTACTACTAATTATTATTATTATTATTATTATTATTATTATTATAGTATCAAAAGGTTTTTTTGTTTGTTTTAGGGTTTTTTGTTTGTTTGCATGTTTATTTTGTGGTGCTGGCAATCAAACCCAGGGCCTCAGGCATGCTGGGCAAGTACTCCACCACTGAGCCACTTCCCCAGCCTTTTTATTCTTATTTGAGACAGCATTACTCTAAATTGCCTAGGCTGCCCTCAAACGTGTGATCCTCCTGCCTCAGCCTCCCAAGGAGCTGGGGTTACGGATGTGTGCCACCCTTCAAGACTGGTCTCAGAGATTTTTAATTGCAGAAATGGACACCACTACGCAAGAGGAAACTGTCATTGCTCCTCAGAGAGCTAATGAGGACCTAATGCTTACCATGGCACTGACTCAATAATCCAACAATTCCTTGAGATGTCAGCTAATGGCATTACCTATTATCCCAATTTTTCAGTTGAGGAAACTAAGGCATATGGAAGTTTCGTCCCTAGCGATAATCACATACTCAATAAATGGCAAAGCCTAGATTCAAACCCAGACAGTCAGGCTGCAGAACCTGTGATGCTTCATGCAGACTGTCCCGTGCACACAAGTGCTTACCAGTGGCCACAGTCCTTCTGTTCATGCTGTCACGAGCGTGTCTCCCCACACTGCGAGCTGCTCTCACATGCCATGGAGATGACCACACACAGTCCAGGTCACACATGATCAGCCGCACTCCACCAGGGCCATCTATCACAGGCACGGCACATTAGTCAATCCGTCACACACTGGGTGCCCAAGGAACACCAGGGCTCAGTGGACCCTGGCCCAACATCTCTCCCTTGAAATTTTCCCAATAATACATCTGAAGTCCACAGCTATAGACTAGGAGACCCCAATCTCTTCAATGAATGCATGGGTGCTAAGGCCCAGGACAGGAAAGAACTGCCCAGATCACACAGCAGCAAGGCCATTCTGAGCTGCACCCTCCCTCCATCTTCAGTCCGGCTTTGCCTTGACTGTGGGGCTCCTGCCTGCTCAGGAGGTTGCTATCGCAACCTTCTTTGCTACCCAGCCTTAGTGTCTGGGCCAGACTCCAGGTCCCAGAAAAGTTTGGGGGGATCTTCCCGTTCCCCTTGCTGCCCCCAACTCAGCTGGGGCCCAGGAACAGAGCTGGGAGCAGGAGGGGGGCCTCCCACGTCCCATCTGGGGCCAGACCCTGCTTAGCTGGTAGCTGAGGCCTTGCCTCTGTTGCTGCTCCAGGCCTTTGTACCACCACGCACGCGTGCTCATAGAGGGTCCCATCAGCCCCAAACACTCCCTGTTCTTACACAAACACAGAAAAATGTGCAGACACACTGTGTGTGCGCACACACACACCTGTCCTTTCCTCTCTCTCTCTTCTCATCTCCCCTTTCTTTCCATCTCCCCTTATTTGATGAAAGAATCCCACTGGCACTTCACATACTCGGTGAGAGTGAGAACTGGGTTCTAATCCTACTCACCATCTTGTCGCCATGGTGAAGACTTGCAGTCACTCAGGGTCACCATTGCCTGGCAGGGAGATGGGGATAATGAGGACCTTCCTCCTAGAGATGCACGACAGCTAAATCAGATAATTCGATTAAGCGCTTAGCGCTGTGTCTGGCATGTAGCGACTACTCGGTAAATGAAGACTTTAATAAGGTTGAGTGAAATGCTTTGAAAATTTGGCAGGACTGTATACAAAGTGAGTCTCCCAACTCCTGCCACATGAGTTAAGCAAGACAGGAATTAGTAGCAATTTCCCAATGAGAAAATTGAGGCTCTGAGTCTGAATGGCGTAGCCGGAGTGAGGACTCACATTCTCTGGATTTCAAAGCCACCTCATGCTGCTGGCACATCTCCTTGTGGCTGGGAAAGTGCGCTGCAAATGACCGAGCCTGGGTGCCAGGAGGGAGGGCATCAGCTGTGTCCTTTAATGTGCTCTGGGCCACCAGGGAAGTCCAGGGGCCCAACCAAAGCTCATGTCCTCTGTTTCAGGTGATGACCCTCCTCTGAGGAAGCCCTGAGTGTGACTGTCCCCCTCGTCCACCTGGCCACCATGAACACCTCCGCCCCACCCGCCGTCAGCCCCAACATCACTGTTCTGGCCCCTGGGAAGGGTCCCTGGCAGTTGGCCTTCATCGGGATCACCACAGGCCTCCTGTCACTGGCCACAGTGACGGGCAACCTGCTGGTACTCATCTCCTTCAAGGTCAACACAGAGCTCAAGACAGTCAATAACTACTTCCTGCTGAGCCTCGCCTGTGCTGACCTCATCATCGGCACCTTCTCCATGAACCTCTACACCACGTACCTGCTCATGGGCCACTGGGCTCTGGGCACGCTGGCCTGCGACCTCTGGCTAGCCCTGGACTACGTGGCCAGCAACGCCTCTGTTATGAATCTGCTTCTCATCAGCTTTGACCGCTACTTCTCTGTGACCCGGCCCCTGAGCTACCGTGCCAAGCGCACACCGCGCCGGGCGGCTCTGATGATCGGCCTGGCCTGGCTGGTTTCTTTCGTCCTCTGGGCCCCAGCCATCCTCTTCTGGCAGTACCTGGTAGGGGAGCGGACAGTGCTGGCTGGCCAGTGTTACATCCAGTTCCTCTCCCAGCCCATCATCACCTTCGGCACAGCCATGGCCGCCTTCTACCTCCCCGTCACAGTCATGTGCACGCTGTACTGGCGCATCTACCGGGAGACGGAGAACCGGGCGCGGGAGCTGGCGGCCCTTCAGGGCTCCGAAACACCAGGCAAAGGAGGTGGCAGCAGCAGCAGCTCAGAGAGGTCCCAGCCAGGTGCTGAGGGCTCACCAGAGACCCCTCCAGGCCGCTGCTGTCGCTGCTGCCGGACCCCCAGGCTGCTGCAGGCCTATAGCTGGAAGGAGGAAGAGGAAGAGGACGAAGGGTCCATGGAGTCCCTCACGTCTTCAGAGGGTGAGGAACCCGGCTCTGAAGTGGTGATCAAGATGCCCATGGTGGACCCTGAGGCACAGGCCCCCACCAAGCCGCCCCCAAAGAGCTCCCCAAACACGGTCAAGAGGCCCACCAGGAAGGGGCGAGATCGTGCTGGCAAGAGCCAGAAGCCCCGCGGGAAGGAGCAGCTGGCCAAGAGGAAGACCTTCTCACTGGTCAAGGAGAAGAAGGCGGCTCGGACCCTGAGTGCCATCCTGCTGGCCTTCATCCTCACCTGGACACCGTACAACATCATGGTGCTGGTGTCCACCTTCTGCAAGGACTGTGTTCCCGAGACCCTGTGGGAGCTGGGCTACTGGCTGTGCTACGTCAACAGCACCATCAACCCCATGTGCTACGCACTCTGCAACAAAGCCTTCCGGGACACCTTCCGCCTGCTGCTGCTCTGCCGCTGGGACAAGCGACGCTGGCGCAAGATCCCCAAGCGCCCTGGCTCTGTGCACCGCACCCCCTCCCGCCAGTGCTGATAGCCCCTCTCCTGCATCCTTCCACCCCAGTCCCAAGGAGAAGCCGGTGCAAAGCAGGCAAGGGCTGTGTCCTCAGCCCCAGGGCTCTGCTCAGGCCTCACCAGGCGTCCCAGGCGCCTGGGTCACCTTCCTGGACAGCCCAGAGAGACCCTGCCAGCTTTCCAAGCTTGGCTGTTCCCAAGCAGGGAGTGAAACCCGGGGAACTGGTTTTTCTGTTCCCTGCTGGGTGGGAATGGGCTCTTCACCAGGAAGAAGGCCTGGGAGGAGGATCCGGGCTTTGGACTCCTTGTTTGCATTTAGACAGGAAGTCAGGAGCCAGCAGGGCGAGCCAGTAATTTAACATCACAGTCTTCCTTGGCCTCGCTGTGGCCCAGGTTGCAATAGAGATGGCTCCCCCTGGGGACCACAGCTGGGAACTGACACCAACCACTGAGAGAAAAGCTTGGCTTGGAGGAAGCTGGGACTTCCTGGCTGGAGGGCTCCTCCCTCTCCAGACAAAGCCTGCCCAGTTGGGCCCTGGGCACACTCTCCGGGATTGTGCAGCCTCCCAACACATGTCCCCAGGGCATCCCTATAAGGGTTACCTCCGAGGCAAATGTCCAAGCATCAGCCAGTCAGTGACACCAGAGGAGATCAACTTGGTTAATCACACATCAAGTCCCAGATGTCCTAAGTGTCCCACTTGTCATTTTCCTGGGGTGGGGGTAGGGACAGGGGTGCCTTCTATCCAGTCCCATTACCATCCTTCCCTCCTCCTGCCCCAGAGTAACCTCAGTCCCTCCCTCTGGCTCACAGCCACCACCTGGATGGATCTGCTCTGATCAGATCTAGCCAGGCCTCCTGCATGCTGCCTGCCTCCAGCCCTGCCCCACACAGGCCTGGCCCAGCCAGCAGGTTCTCTCCTGTGAGCTCCCCAAACTGATCCATGCATGGCCTCCCAGCCACCCTTATCTCCAGGCTCAGCCTGGCCCCAAATGTTCTTTCCTTCCATCCTCAGCAAGTGCTGAGTCTGTGAATAAAGCCACATAACCAGCGGGCACTAAGGGCCTTCCTCCCTGTGTTGGCTCAAGGCCCTGGTCTCTGGCCAGGACAGGATGGGGCAGGGAGGGCCCAAGTACTGTGGAATGTGGGCCACTTCCCTGAAGGTGGTTCCAGGAGGGGCAGCCTGTGGGCCCCAGCACCCCGGGGACCCTGGCTCAGGTGAGTGGGGCTGAATGAGGCAGACCTGGCCACTGAAAGTGGGACAGCTGTGTAAAATAAACTGCCCCTGTGCAGATCCCTGCATGTTCTCTGCCATATGTGGGTTCTCTGGGGTCTTGTCACACCAAGGGACAATAAAACTCCTTCAAATGCCCATGTGTAGACGGGGAGACTGAAGCCCAGAGACCCAAGGGGAATTTTTAGGGTTATCCCACAAAGCAACACCCAAGTTTCCACGCAGTTCATAGCCTCCTGACCCACAGACTGTGGAGATGGAGGCCTGGGGTACTTTTAAGCCAAAGCATTCCATCAAGATGATCTGCAGCCCGGCGCGGTGGCACACGCCTGTAATCCAAGCGACTTGGGAGGCTGAGTCAGGAGGATCGCGAGTTCAAAGCCAGCCTCAGCAACTTAGTGAGGCCCTAAGCAACTCAGTGAGACACTGACTCAATAAAATACAAAATAGGGCTGGGGATGTGGCTCAGTGGCCGAGTGTCCCTGAGTTCAATCCCTGTTTCCAAAAAAAAAAAATAAAAAAAACATGATCTGCAGGGTCACACTGCACTGGTGAGGAGTCTCGCAAATCCTAACAGAGGTCATTCCCACAGCCTAGAGCAGTAGTTCTCAAAATGTGGTGGTAATGGAGGGGGGTCTCCAAGATGACAGGTTTAATAATTTGCTAGAAGGAATGACACACAGAACTTAGCAAAGCTTTTTGAGCCACAGTTACAGTTTATGATAGTGAAAGAACACAGAGAAAATCAGCAGCAGAAGCCGGAACAGAGTCCAGGGGACACCAGATGCAAGCTTCCAGTTGCCCTCTCCCAATAAAGCCATCAGACAGAGCTTAATTCTCCCAGAAATGCTGCGTGACAACGTACATGACACACTGTCAGTCAGAATAGCTCACCAGAGCCTTAGTGCCAGGATATTGGAGGTTCATTGTTTGGTTTCAGGATAGGGAGTGAACTCAGGGCCTCCTGCATACTAGACAAGAGCTCTACCACTGAGCTACATCCCCAGCCTTTTTGTTTTTATTTTATTTTGAGACAGGGTCTCACTAAATTGCCCAGGTTAGTCTTGAACTTGAGATCCTCCTGCCTCAGCTTCCTGAGTAGCTGGGATTTCGGGTGAACGTCCCCATACCCAGCTGGTGTTTTTACTACAGGTTGGTCGTATAGGCATGGCTGACTATAGTTACTCAGTCTTCAGCCTCTGAAGAGGTGTTTAACCTGTGGGTATGGAGTGGCCATGGCCTCCACTAGAAATCACATTTTTAGCAGAGATCATCTGGTGTGGTCCAAGGCATACAGGTAAGCAAAGACACTCTTATCAGGCAGGATATTCCAAGGGCTTGACATTCCAAGGAAACAGACAAAGCCAAACCTTTCTTTGGAATGCACAGTCTGGAACAACCACTAGTATCAGTAGGACCTGAGAACTTGTTAGACAGGTAAATTCTTGGAGTCACACTAAATTCAAATGGGAACTTAGAGGGTGGAAACCAGCCACCTGTTTTAAGAAGACCTCCAGGTAATCCTGAGGCAAGCTGAAGTTGAGAAACATCCTAGAGGGATGAGGTCCTGGGTGGGGCTGAATCCTTGCAGAGAAAAAAGTGGGGATTTGCCCCACTCCCTGAAACCTTTGGAAAGGAACCTTCCAATACCATGGGCAAGGCCAGTCTAGGAAAAGTGGACAGGACAGGCCAGCCAGGAGCCAGCAGGAAGTGTAACCCTATGGGAATGGCTCTCAGACACAAAGCCCAGGCCCCTACCCGACAAGCGAAGCTTCTTGGATTGTCAGCTCAACACTCGGAGAGGGCCCCTCTCTTGCTACTGTTCCCTCATGGCCCTGAACACCCTTTGGGGATAAATGTCCTGTCCGGTGTTGAAGGATCAGAACTAAAGTCCCGGGAGGAGGAGAGACTGAGGAAGCTGAGAATGGAAGCTTTGTGCCAGGCGGCCTGGCCTCTCCTGAGGATTGGAAGTGGGGCTCAAAGCTGGTATTGGGATCCCCCATCAAATAAACTTAGGCATATCTCCTAGTCTGTGTCCAAAAGAGGAAGGAGCCCCTTGCAGAAGAGGCAGGAGGATGAGACAGACTGCAGGGAAAGGACTCAGTGGCTTTGTGATCAGCGTCACCACAGGGCAAGGCTGCCACCATAGAAATTAGAAAACAAGTCTAGTTTCAGACCCAGGTCTTTCCCTACACCTCCAGCGTGGCTTTGGCAAGTCCAGAGGTCCATCTCTCCAGCCCAAGGGGAAGAACCTCTGATGTTGCTTATTAAAGGAGAATATCAGGGAGCACCCCTGGGTGGGAGAGGGAGCGTGGTCCAGGAAGGCTTCCCAGAGATGGGGTCTGTGTCCTGCAGGCCTCCAAAACAAGATTCCTGAAAACCCAGCAGCCAAAAATGCACGGTAAGGGAGAGGGTGGCCTTTCTGCATCAGTTCACCCCCAAACTGCAACAGCTCCCACCCTCAGGAAGTCCTTCTTTGCCCCTTTCGTTCCTGAGCAGGAAGTAGAGAGCGAATGAAGTGGCTTTGTGCCTGCCACCTCCTGTCCCGCCACCACCACGACCCTGGGACAAACCCGGAGAAGAACGCGTTAGCAGCCTCTGCTCTCCCGCAAGCCCAGCCTCGCCCGCACTTCCAGTCCCACCGTAACATTTTAGCGCCCTCTGCTGGTCATGAAGGAAATAGCCCTCCCGAGAAACGTGGTCCTTGAACCTGTGCGGCGGACCTTGTCCAGACAATTAAGACCACAGGAAAATGATGGAGTAGGTGATCTTGGCGGCCTTGGCTGTGTCCTGCCTCCGCAGGAACTCAAGGCCCCCAAAAGGTCAGCTCACTGGACTCCTACTCTAAAAGTGCAAAAACAGGCCCTACCTCTCAGCAGTATGCCAGCCTCCCCAAGTATGCCCTGGATGAGAGGGACACTTTTGTGATACTGGTGGTCGTTCCCCACCACTGCCCTGGAATTACAGGTGCACACCACCACACCAGGCCCCCAAATGTCTTTGTGTGTGTGTGTGTGTGTGTGTGTGTGTGTGGTGCTGGGAATTGAACCCAGGGCCTTGTGCTTTCGAGGCAGCCACTCTACCAACTGAGCTATATTCCCAGGCCCCCACCCCAAATGTCTTTCAAACACCCATGTCAGGCTCAGGCTCTTTCGGGCTCAAGGTTATTACTTCTGACAACTTAATTTTTAGCATCTTTGATGACAAATGACAGAATTCCAGGAAGCAGACTATCCCACAAAATAGGCCTGAATATGGTTCTTACCCACCCCTCCCAAGCCCCCAGCCCCTGTCTTTCCTCCACCCTCCTCCCCCACTTCGGTTCTCCCCCTTGGTATTCCTGGCCTACACCATTCACACCAGAAAGCTGGGAGTCAGTTCAGACTCCTCTTTTTCACTCCCTGTGCCTAGTCTGCTCCTGAACCATTCCCAAGTTCATTCAGTTTTCTCCGTCCCCACTGCCACTATCTCAATACATACCTCTTGCCTGAGGTACTTAAACTATCCCTTAATTTGGAGGTTAGCAAACGTTTTCTGGTAAGGGCCAGATAGCAAACATTCGAGGCTCTGCAAGTCAAGAAACAAAATCAAAGCTATTATGTCAGTACTTACACAATCTTCCTACTGTTTCAGTCAGAAGCAGCCCTAGACAATACACAGAAGCAAGGGGGCATGGCTGGGCTCCAATAAATATTCAATTTCATTGAATTTCACAGAATTTTCATGTGCCCCAAAATAATATTATTTTGATTTGTTTTTCAGCTTTTAAAATACAAGACCCATTCTTAGCTCGCAGTTGGTACAAAAACAAATTCACTAGCCATGACTGGCACCTCTCCCACCCATTCTCCATGCTCAGCCAGAGTGATTTGCCAAAACACAGGTTTCATGTTTCCATCCCTTGCATCCAACTAGCCAATAACCTGGGATTTAAAAGAAAAAAAGCTTCCTGGGGCTGGGGCGTAGCTTCATGTTGGAGTGTTTGCCTAGCATGCATGAGGTCCATCCCAGCACTGCAAAACAAAACAAAACAAAACAAAACAAAACAAAAACAGTGCAAGCTTCTTGACCTTCAAAAGTTTTCACATTCAACCTCTTCAGTGACCCTTCCCCCACTTAACGGGAATTCTCTTGGTCCCCACACTGGTCCCCAGCTCACTTCCTTCATGCTTTCATTCCTCCAGTTCCTATGCTTGGGATATTTTGCCTGCTGTCTGGAAGATTCCTATGCTTCCTTCAAGGTTCAGAGACAGACAAGCCCCTCTACCCCACCCTCCAACTCCCCCACCACACACACACACACACACACACACACACACACACCCCTCAGGGACATCAGGTTTTAGCTGAAGTCAGAAGGTGGAGAAGAGAGGAGGCTGAGATGCAGGAGCAACGGAAGACCCCCAAATAGAGAGGGCAGCCGAGGGGTCTGAAAGGAAGGGCAGGACAGTGGAGGGAGGAGATATGGAGGGATGGGTAGGGAAGGGATGGGCCCTCACAGCCCACCCCTCCTCAGGAGTCCACCCTGAGAACTCACCCTGCAGGGGTTTTGTCTGCAGGACCAGCTCCTAGGTCCTGGAGAGAATGGACCTGTCTTCAGGTCCTCATCTCACCCCTAATGCCATTCTGACCCCGCCCCACCCACACTGCCTTGTCTGGTTAACTGGGGAGAGGCCTCTGCTAAGGAAATGGCCAGAAGGTCCAGAAGGTCCACCCTCGGGCAGCAGGGGTGCTTTCTTGGAACCAGCCTAGTAATGTCAGGGCCAGGCCAGAAAGCCAGAGCCGAAGCAAGGCTTTGTCTCAGCACTGACCACTCTACTGACAAGCTGGATGACTTTGTGCAACTTATTCAGCCTCTCCAACCCTTCATATTGTCACTGGGAAAGTAGCACCGCTGTAGCTACTAATGGTGGGTTCAGTTAGTTAAACACTGAGCAAACCCCCACTTGATTGCAGAGGCTGACGGGAAGGCAGAGGTAAAAAGCAAAGGCCTCGCGGGGAACGGTGGCGTGGCGCACATCTGTAATCCCAAAGATTCAGGAGGCCAAGGCAGGAGGATTGCAAGTTTGAGGCCAGCCTGGGCACAGAGCAAGACTCTGTCACAAAACAAAAAAAAATAAAATAAAAAGGTTTGGGGATGTACTTCAATGGTAGAACTCCCCTGGGTTAGATCCCTAGTACTCCCCCTCACAAAAGCGCATGCTGGATCTTGACCTCTCCTGCAGTATGTGCTTCCTCACTCAAACCTCCCAGGAGTGAACTCCCCAACTCTTCCTCCCCTTGTCTCCCAGGCCCCTCATTGAAGACAATATGGGGGACAGTAAGAGTTGGGAGCCAGAGTTTGTGAACCTAGACAAATTACTTCTTCAGACCAAGCCTCAGTTTCCTCATCTGTAAAAGGGGGACAGGCATGCTGGGTCTTTTGTATGTCATTCAGAAAACATGTTGTTCCTTCCCTCCCCCTACAGTCTCCATTTTCCCCTTCATATGCATTTGTCCCTCTGTCCAACCAAGCCCAGGAGGTGCACACTGCACACTGCAGACCCCGGCCCCACAGAAAGCGAACTAACTACCGGGAAGTGGTGGAAAGTGTAGGAGGTGGGGGTGGGGCCTTGTTCAAGAGAGTGACTCTCTCTCTCTCTCTCTCTCTCTCCCTCCCTCCCTCCCTCCCTCCTGAATGCCATGAGCTAAGCAGATCTCCTCTGCTACAACCTTCCACCATGACGTTCTTCCTCACCTCAGGCTCCAAGCGATGGGGCCAACCAGCCATGGACAGAAACCTCTGAAACCATGAGCCAAAATAAATTATTCCTTCTCTAAGTTGATTTCCTCGGGTTTTTTCCATGGTGCTCAAAAGCTGATTAACACTCCTCATGCCCCTACCCTCTTTGGGCCTACAGCACGTTGATATAAATATTTGCCCAGATAAGAGTGTCTAGCTACCATGGCAGTGTGTAGCCAGAACTGGTTAGGTAGTCAGTGTAGAAATAAAAGAAATCGGGTCAAATCGAGAAAATGAAGGACATGAAAAACACCTACGTCTGGAAGTTGGAGGCTGCCCTGGGGAATGGAATATCAAAGATCTCCGGAACCCATTGATAACCATATTTACCTGCCCTTATCGAGAACTGTAGGCAGGGAGTTGCTAATTAACACCCGCTGGGACATTACCTGCTATCGCTTCAGCCCTTCCCCTGCCCGTCTGCTTTTAAGCTTTTGCTACGCACCTGCAAAAGTGGGCCTAGACAGGGAGGAAGAATGAGGAGGGAAGGGAACAAGAGAGTAAAACTTATAAAAAGGACAGGATTTACTCGCCACACGGATTCCGCCTTTGGGTCCCTTTCTTCCACCCGGGAGAAGTCTGCTTTTACTTTTCTTTAATAAAACTTTGTTTTCCACTCTACACTTGCCTCGGTTTGCTTCTACGGCGTTATTCTTCAACACCTGAGGAAGCAGGACTCGGCACCGGTTACAAAGGGTAACAAGTGGACACCTATGGTCCCAGTTACTGGGAAGGTTGGGGCAGGAGACTGGCTTGAGCCCAGGGCTGTAGGCCAGACTAGGTAACATAGCAAGACCCTCCCTCAACAGGAAGAAAAGAGGGGTCAGGATGTGACTCAGAAGTAGAGCACCTGCCTAGCACACGCAAGATCCAGAACTCAATCCCCAGCACCACCACCCCACCCCCAAAAAATAGAAGGAAGAAAGAGAAAGAAAGGCAAGAGTCTCAAACGCTTTGATTAAGAAATCTCACAGCCCATGGGTTTACTTTACTTCCCACCGGGGGAGGGGAGGAATGTGTCAATGCTTCCTCTCTGGTTTAACAAAGAAAATCCACAGGTATTTATATCTTCTAGAAACAGAGGAGTGAATTTAAATAGTATTGCCAGGGCAACACATTATTAAGAAAGACAAGCAATCAGAACCACAAGCTTTTTAAGCTAAAGGTTACTTGCACGGGACAAAGCAACAGCCTCTTAAATTTGATTGTCTGACAACTCTTGTTAGAGATAACATTTGCAAGAATGGTTTTTTATGATGCAGGAAATAAAAACTGTTCCTTTTATTTCTGCAACTGCAGAACAAGAGGGAATATTTTTTTCCCTTCCTATCATACCAGGGGGGTTTGGGGTCTTGGTGTTTTTGTTTGTTTCTTTCTTTTTGTCACCACTAGTACAGAAAGAAAGCTCAGTTCTTGTCCCCATAACAAGGTAGACAAGGTTTTGAAAAAAGGGAAAAAGAAGTTTTATTGCTTTACTAGCAAAGGAGAAGACACAGGGGGCTCCCGTCTCAGAGGCTGAGATTCTAACTCTCCAGGGGAACAGTGGACTTTTAATGAATTAATTTATTTTTTTGCAGTGCTGGGGATTGAACCCAGGGAACTGTGCTTATGAGGCAGGCGCTCTACCAACTGAGCTATATCCCCAGCCCCAAAAATAGACTTTTAAAAGAGGGTACAAAGGCTAAATTCCAGGTGGCCCCATAAGAGACAGCCATTTTTCAGACTGGCTGGTGCCAGCCCAGAAGTCTGGACCTCTTCATGCTTGGGCTCAGTGAGCCAAAGAATAGATAACTCAGAGGGAAAGAAGGTCAGTTTTGCTCCCCCCACAGTTAGGGAGTGGGAGAAGGAGAAGGGAAAAACACACCAGTTTAAATATAAGACACAGTGAGGTTTATATTTAAGCATAAAGTGGACTCCCATTCCACTACCAGTTAGGGGGACCACCAGCAGTGGTTCAAGGTAATACCAGAGAAACAAAGACAGGTCTGGGTTGGCAGGGTAGGTCAACAGGAGAGCACTTGCCTAGCACACATGAGGCCCAGCGTATAATCCCCAAAACTGAAAAAAAATTAAAATAAAAATAAAGAGGCAGGTCTGACCTCCAGCTAGTTGTCCCACCATCTGCTACCTGGCAATCAACTTACACTTCTCCTTGAGGTAAAACAGTGGCTCCTAGCCAGGGATTGTGGCCCATGCCTGTAATCTCACTGACTCAGGAGACAGAGGGAGGAGGATGGCAAGTTCGAGGCCATCCTCACCAATTTAGAAAGGCCCTCAGCAACTTAGCCAGACCCTGTCTCAAAATAAAAAATAAAAAGAGCTAGGATGAAGCTCAGTGATTAAGCACCCCTGGGTTCAATCCCCAAATTAAAAAAAAAAAAAAAAAAAAAAAAGGAAAGAAAGAATTGGTTACTCTCTCCTACATCAGGGTTTGTCACACTTGAGTGCACATATCAATCTGCTAGGATCTCATTAAAATGC
The DNA here is from genome assembly GCA_020662805.1 of Glaucomys volans. Classification (NCBI taxonomy): domain Eukaryota; kingdom Metazoa; phylum Chordata; class Mammalia; order Rodentia; family Sciuridae; genus Glaucomys; species Glaucomys volans. The sequence goes on along the minus strand of JAJEJO010005621.1, from coordinate 200,426 downwards.
AGATTCCAATTCAATAGGTCTGGGGCAGGACCCAGATTCTGTATTTCTAACAGGTAGGATGTTACAGGATAGTGCTGGAGTTTATTCATTATTTCTTTCATGTTTCTTGTCTCAGTTAACAACTTTTGTTTCCCATGGAGAAAATAAAAGCGACCCGGGATACATACATCAAAATATCATGTTGCGTCCCATAAACACAAATAGTTATTGCTTGTGAATCAAAAGTTAATTTAATCATTTTAAGACAACCTGGAGAAACACCAGGGCATGTCTGCACAAAGGGAAGAACAGGTGAAGAGGGAGCAAGAGGACAGCCATTGCAGGCCAAAGAGAGAGACCTCAGAGGAAACTGCTGGCATCTTGATCTTAGACTTTCAGCCCCTTCTTTCTTTAAGAAGAAGAAAAAAGAGAAGGAGCTGGGTGTGGTGGTACACATTTGTAATGCCAGTGACTCCAGAGGCTGAGGCAGGAGGATCGTGAGTTCAAAGCCAACCTCAGCAACTTAGTGAGGCAGTAAGCAACTCAGTGAGACCCTGTCTCTAAATAAAACATAAAAAGGACTGGGATGGAGTTTGGGGATAAAGTGCCCTGGGTTCAATCCCCAATACCAAAAAAATAAAAAATAAGAAGGGGAAGAAAGCAATCTGTGAGAGAAACTCCACACAGTCCCCCCTCGGCTTCCCCACAGCCCTATGCTCATATATGCTGCTTCCTCTGGGACCAAGCTCCTAGCCAGGTCAGCCCTCCCTTCTTCCCCAACCCCATCCCAGACTCAGAGGCTTCTATGCAACAAGATTCCTCTCCAGCCTCCTCAAGGTCCGTCTCTCTACTAAAGTTAATAAGCTGTTACTGCTTTCATTTTTAAAAAAAAAAAAAAAGAGTTGCGAGGGAGAGAAAACATTTTGTTCCCTTTCTCCCTGAGCCACTGCCTCCTTTCTCTCTCTTCCTCTTCAGCTACCCATCTGTCGTCACCAACCCCAAGTACTCTCCTCTGATCCTCTCCTAGATCACCTCCAGTAGGACATCACCCCGACCAAAACGGCTCTCGTCAAGGTCACCAAAGACATCCATGCAGCAAAGCTCCCCAGCCAGTCCTCTGTCCACTCACTTGACCCTTCAGCAGCATCTGACAGAGTTGACCAGGATCCAGAACCCTTCTACCTGTGCACTGCCCTCCTCTTAGTCTCCACGCAGAAGCGTGGCCATTGGTCCTCTTCTCTTCCCTCCCATTATCTCATGGTTTTAAATTCCAGCTGTACACACAACTTCCAAATTGCTCCCCACTCCAGGGGCTGGGTCATAGCTCACAAGTAAGCAGAGCACTTGCCCAGCCTGCATGAGGTCCTGAGTTCAATTCCTAGTTTCTCTCCACAAACACCACAACAGTGAAGTCCAACTATTTGTTCTCTCCCATTCCATCTAAATGCCTTAGATCTCAAAACCATTATGACCCAAACTGAGCTGTTTATTTCCCCTTTTAAGCCCCCCTCCTGCAGTCCTACATGTCTCATTAAATGGCAAATCCAATCTTATAGGTGCTCAAGAAAAAAAAAATTAGAATCATCTTAATTCTTCCCTTTCCAGGGCACTCCCACTCCGTGGACACCACTCTGTGAATTAGACGCCCCTTCAGTACAGGGACAGTAACACGATACATGACTTGGCAAGGAAAAGGTAACCCTGTTTAGTCCTGGGACTCAGGACACTCCAGGGACACTGCAAGGAGAACACGTTCTGAACTTCAGCACCACCCACACCCCACCCAGGGTGGCCAGTGCCTTTGTGCAGCATGCCTTTGTGCCCGGCCACACACATCTTGGCAGTGTGTCCCTTGTGGCAGCATCCCAGGCTGTTCCAGTTAAAAGACAATTGTACTTCCTGCTTCTTGGCGCTTGCTTCCTGCCCATTTTCCAAGTCTGGTTCTGCTTCCTCCTGGCAGTCCCTGATGGCCTTCCAATAAATTCTTTTTGTGCTTAAGAAAATCAGGTATTCCAACTGACAAGAATGTATACAGCTCTCCCCCACTTAAAATTAGAAAAATCCATTTCTCTACCACCCTGTAAGAGTGCTCTGGAGAAGACCACCAGAAAGCCACTGATGATATAGTTGTCACCAAATCTGAAAGTGTATCACAATGACCAAGGAAAGCACAAGTCTTGTGAAACCAATGATTTCATATAGGAGTGCTCTTAATCATTAAGATGGGTCTCAATGCTTTGAATTTCAAGCATGTTGCCCTTTGGAGACTGGAAATCATGTTGAGGTTTTTGGGCTGGTTTGTTTGGTTGATTTTTCAGTGCTGTGGATCAAACCCAGGCCTTGCATTTGCTAGGCAAGTGCTCTGCCACCATTACACCCCATGCTCAGGACAGGTCTTGTCAACCTGTACCCAGAAAGTTGAGGGTAGTATCAGGGACAGAGCAGTAACTGCAAAACTGTTAAATGAAGAAATGAGGGCAGAGGAACAAAGTGCCTCCCTTCCTGTGGGAGCTGCCTGTGCGCCTGCCCCACACCTCAGTAAGTCCTGCTGAGCTCTCGCTCCCCTTGGAAGAGGCATCCGGCCTGATGAGGTAGTTTCTATAATTGCACTGATTCCTTAGTTTCCTCATTTCCTCCTCATCCTCCAGGATAAAACTGGCCGGTACACCTGTTTTTATGCTGGTACCCATACTGTTCTGATTACTGTAACTTTGTAAAAAATTTTGAAAGGAAGACTGATGGTGTCGCTCAGCTTCCATTGCTGTGACCAATAGATCAGTGAAGCAGAATAGAGACCCCACAAATAAATCCACACACATGGGATCTTCAACAAGGGTGCCAAGAATACACAATGAGGAAAGCACAGCACAACCAGGTGGTGCACCCTCCCAGAGACTCCGGAGGCTGAGGCAGGAGAATGACAAGTTCCAGGCCAGCCTCAACAACTTAGCAAGGCCTGTCTCAAAATAAAAAAATAAAATGGGCTGGGGATTTGGTTCAGTGGTAAAGTGCCCCTGGTTCAATTCCCAGTACCTAAAAATAAATAAATAAATAAAAATGGAGAAAGAACAATCTCCTCAACAAATGGTGTTCAGAAAACTGGATATCCACACAAAGGAAAGAATATGGAAGCTTCTCTCAAACCATATAAAAAAAAAACAACTCAAAATGGATTAAAGATTTAAACATGCCAGGTGCAAGGGCACACACCTGTAATCCCAGTGGCTCAGAAGGCTAAGGCAGCTAAGGCAGGAAGATGGCAAGTTCAAAGACATCCGCAGCAACTTAGCAAGACCCTACCTCAAAACAAAAAAGAACTGGGGATGTAACTCAGTGGTTACCCAAAAGAACTGAAATCAGAATCTTGAAGAAATGTTAGCACAACCAAACTCTTTGCGGCCCTATTAACAATAGCCAAGACAATAAAATAAAAATGTCCATTGACAGATGAATGGAAAAAGAAAAATGGAATACTATTTGGCCTTATAAAAGGAAATGCTGCATTTTACAGCAACATGGATGATTCTGGAGGACATTATGCCAAGTGTAAAAAGCCCGGCACAGAAAAACAAACACTGCATATTTCATTTATATGAAGTATCTGAAATATAGAAGTTCCCCCTTATCCTTGGACCCTTGTTCAAAACCCCCAGTGGATGCCTGAATCCAAGGATAGCACAAACCCTATTTATGTCCTTTTCCCTGCTATACTTGCCCATGGTGAAGTTTAATCTACAAATTAGGCATGGTTAAGTGATTAACAGTCACTAATAATAAAATAGAATTAACTATAGACAGTAAAAGTCATATAAATGTGGTTTCTCTTTCAAAATCTTATTGTATCTAGCAACCTCGGTGTAAGATTTTTTTTTTTCTTTCCTTAAGTTGAGAACTTTCACCTTCTCACTTAAAGTACTTAATGGCTTCTCTTTGTCATGCAAATTGCCAGCACTGCTACTCCTGAACCTTAGGGCTATTATTAAGTAAAACAAGGGCTACTTGAACACAAGGACTGCCACAACCAGCTACCAAGCACCTACAGACAGGTAGCACATACAGTATGGATACACTGGACAAAAGAACAATTTTTATCACAAGCAGAACAAATTTTATCATACCACTCATAATTGCACAATTTAAAACTTATTATTTCTGAAATTTTCTACTTAATAATTTTTGGACCAAAGTTGGCCATAGGTAACTAAAACCACAAAAAGCAAAATCATAGGTAAGGAAGGACAAGCGTACTCAAATTCATATTCAAAGAGAATAGTGGTAGCTAGGTCCTGGAGGGAGGGGAAAATGAGGAGTTAACAATCAACGGAGATAAAGTCTCAGTAAGCAAGATCAATAACATCTATAGATATTGCTGTACAATATTATACCTATAGCCAATAATATACCTAACAAAGTTATTATTTATACCTATTGTATTGTATTGTATGTATTGCTTATGTATATATTGTATATATACAAAAATTATACCTATAGCCAAAAGTGAAAGTCCACAGCAAGGCACATAGCCATGCTGAGGTTCCAAGTGTAGCAACACCAGCAAAAAAACTGTCAGAGGAGAAACCAGGCAGCAGAGAAAGGAAAGAGGAAAGGGAGGGCTGTGGCTGGGACCCTGGGAAAGACCATGAAGAGGGAAGGGGCAGGGAGCCTCAGGAAGAGGCCTAGACAAGAGCCAGGGGGAAGGGTGGCCCAGGAAGCTGGGAATGTCTCCTCAGGAACTGTGCTCCAGCGTGCCTCAGTGACAGTGGGTACTTCTGTCCCCACAGGCCACTTGCTGAGTAAGGCAAAGATGAGCAAACAAGGACTGAGCCTTAACTTGGGCTTTCTAATCTCTTGATGTCCCCTACAAGATACCCTCAGAGGCCCAGGCCCACCCCACGTCCCAGTCCAGTGTCAGTGATGCGTTTTCCCCTAAGGCAGAGGGCCAAAGTTAACCTCAAGGACTGTGAGGACTTCCTCAGGGTCACCAACTATAACAGAAGGCAATCATGAGGGCCTACTTATAAAGGAAGCACAGGACACAACCCCCTCTACCGCGTCCCAGTTCACCGTCCTAGTGAATAGTCAAGGTTGCAGTAGCAAACTAGCCTCACGAGCCCAACAGCCAATGGCCTCTGAAAATCAGCCAGAGCAGCACATGGCTCTACTCAAAACCCTGTGAAGAACTGCTCTTCCCCAGAAGTAGGGCATTTGTCCTTAGCCCTGAGGTAATCTCTAAGCCCCTGGAAAGTCCTGATAGGAGACGTCTGGGGACTTCAGCTACAAGCAACACAGTGAGAGATTTAAAGCACACAATCTCTGTAGGAAACGGAGACTACAGTATCAGCCCAAAGTCCTGGGAGGGGCTGGAGATTACCGACCAGCCATGCAGGCAGTATGCGATTAAGCTCCAAAGCAATGTGGCCAAAGGCTTCCTGCTTCCTTCCATTATGGTCAGCAGGTATTCCATCTGGGACCCCACTCACCAAGGACAGTGATCAATCTCAGATCTGGACCCTTTCCAGATTCTGTCCCGTGCATCTCAGTCTTTTGCTGTAAAATTGAGCCCGAAACATCCTAATATGCTACACACCTGAAGGCAGTCATGGGGACCCCCAGATTGCAGTTAGGGCAGTCTTATGGGAACTGCACCCTTTGTGACCACCATACCATGCCCTTAGAATCTGCCCACCCTGTACCAACTAGACCTCTTTCCTTTTTTTCATACTGGGGATTGAACCCAGGGGCACTTCTCTCTCAGCCCTTTTTGAGACAGGATCTCAATAGTTTGCTGAGGCTGATCTCAAACTTGGGATACTCCTGCCTCAGACTCCTGAGGCACTGTAGACTTTGGTTCTTACCCATCTCCTGCTTCACAAGCATCGTCTTGTTCCCACTCCAGGGCACCAGAAAGCCCCTTCCCCAGATTAACCGCCCCCCGAATTTATGTCAGCTCTATTACTTCCAAGGTGTGGCCTCCTGTGAACCCCTCCACAAACGCCCTCTTCCTTCTTATAATCACCATATCCACTAAGTTTTATTCCCCTAATTTCCTCTTCATCTCCCCATGAGAATATGGGCCCCAGAGGCAGGCAGAGTTGTTCAGCCCTGACACCTCCTCGCTGCTCTCCTTGGAAAGCCCGTCTCTGGGCCTTGGACCCTAGATGAATAATAAGAGCTGGAGCAGATGTACGGAACTCTGGCTAAGATCACTGTGGGGTAGACCCAGGAGGGAAAGGGGGAAAGAAATTTCTGCTGTGACAAAGGGAAGACAGGACCTCACCAAGCAGGGGTGACTTTTATTTGAAGGAAGAAGACACCCTACTTGGGGGTTCATTTGTAATCTGCAAAACTTTTATAAAAAAGAAAAAGAAGGAACCCAAAGGGGCTGGGGAGGGAAGTGGGAGGGTGCTGGGACCTAGACAGATGGGGTCAGGCCACATAGGGGAACTGCAACAGCAGCCCCTCATGAGGATTCAGGCTCAGGGTTTCCAGCTCCAGGGAGGCCCCTTCCTTACGGCCTGCCTGGGTACTGAACAGCAGATCAGCCCTGCCTGGCAGGCTGGGGCTGCCAGGCAAGTTGGAGGCTCCTAGCCTGGCTGGCAGGTCCATGTCTCCAAAGTTGAGCACCACCAGGAAACGCTTATTCTGGTCCCAGTGGCGGATGTAGGAGAAGAGACCAGCACTGGAGGGGAGCGGATGGAAGTCTCCATGTAGTAGAGCGCGCTCTTTACCCCGCTCATCGCTCAGGCGCCGGAACAGGGAAAGGAAGGAGCCTGGGTCATCCTTCTGGCCCTGAGAATAATGAAAACACAGAAAGAGGGTGTGAGGGGGTGAGGGGTCTTCTAGGAGCAGACTTCTACAGGCCACCTGCCCATCCTCTGCTGGTCAGACCCCAACCATCAAAACCTCTTACCTTCACTGTCATGTTGATGTTTACAGAGCCTGAAGAATGGGGGAGATGGGGGAAGCTGGATTCATCCCACAGCATGATCGGGGCCTCCATAGGCTGCAGAGCAGAGAGAATAAGGCTTTAAGAAGACCAGGTCCCCTCTCACTCCAGCCTTCCCCACGAGGTGTGCCTAAGTTCTACTGGACAGACAAGGGGGACTCCTACCTCCTTGTACACACAGACCCTCAGCTGAGAGGGTTTCCAGACAGCCACAAGCCAACTCCCTCACTTCCCTCGCATCTCTGCTCAATTATCTCACCAGGTTTTCTCTGGCCCCTTTACATAATATGCCCCATTCCTATTCCCTAAGCCCCTCACCCTGCTCTCTTTTTCACAGCACTTAGCAGCAGTTGGAGTCTTTATTGTATTTGCTTATTATCCAATTTCACCACCTCCAATATTTTCATGGGCTATTTTTATGCTCAATGTGTAGCACACAAGAATTACTTAATGGGTTGGGGATACAGCTCAGTTGGTAGAGTGCTTGCCTTGCAAGCACAAGGCCCTGGGTTCAGATCCCCAGCAAAGCAAAAAAAAAAAAAAAAAAAAAATTACTCAATAAGATCTGTGAATTAAGTGAATGACTGGTTCTACAAGTATCAGCTGGGCTGATATGTGTGGCTACAGCTAGCAAATGTCTTAATGTAGTATCCCAGCATAGCGTCACTCACCACCATGTATATCTCTGCTTACTTATCTGGTTCCCTCACTAAATTGTGAGCCGCTAGAAGACTCAGAACCTAGTCTGAGAACCCACTGTCAAATGAATTAAGTGAATTAATGAGTGAATAAATGAATGATGGCTACCACAGTGAACATCTACCAGGTACCAGGCACTGCCATTAAAAAGAGCCCCTGCAGGGCTGGGGATATAGCTCAGTTGGCAGAGTGCTTGACTTGCAAGCACAAGGTCCTGAGTTCAAACCCCAGCACCGCAAAAAAAAAAAAAAAAAGCCCCTGCAGCCAGGTGCAGTGGTACAGGCCTACAATCCCAGCAGGAGGCTGACAAGAGTGCAAGTTTAAAGCCAGCCCCAGCAAGTTAGTGAGCCCCTAGGCAACTACTGAAAGCCTGTCTCAAAAAATAAAAAGGGCTGGGGATGTAGCTCAGTGGCAAAGTACCCCTCCACACACACCCCGGTTCAATTCCCAGTACCAAAAAAAAGCCTTTGGGGGATGAGAGAGATAGATTAGGGGTAGAACACTTGCCTAGCAAGCACAAGGCCATGGGTTAAACTCCCCAGCAAAAATTAATAAACTAATAAAAATTATTCATTCATTCATTCATTAATAGATCCTTGGAGGGGCCCGGTAGTAGACAGATATAGTCCTAGACACTAAGTAAACTGATTTTTCGTGTTTTTGTAGTGTTGACAATCAAACCCAGGACGTTGACAATGCTAGCCAAGTGCTCCGCCACTAAGCTACATCCCCAATCCCTACTAAGGAAACTAAGGCAAGAGGACTGCTGAGTCTGAGTTCAGAGCCAGCCTGGGCAACATAACAAGAGCCCATCTCTTTTTTTGGAACCAGGGATTGAATTCAGGGACACTCGGCCACTGAGCCACATCCCCAGCCATATTTTCCTATTTTGTATTTTATTTAGAGACAGGGTCTCACTGAGTTGCTCAGGGCCTCGCTAAGTTGCTGAGGCTGGCTTTGAACTCACGATCCTCCTGACTCAGCCTCCCAAGTCACTCGGATTACAGGCGTGCGCCACCACGCCCAGCCAAGAGCCCATCTCTTTAAAAGGAAAAAAAAAAAAAAAAAAAAAAAAAACTCATTTAATTCCAACTACTCTACAAGGAATGCAGTGTCACAGAAAAGATGACCAACATTTCTAAGGGTAAAATAATATCCAAGGTCCTACAACTACTGATTAGGTGACAACTGACCAGGAACCAAAACAGTACCATCCCACCCAAGGTACTGCCACTATCCACAGAAGTCACGTGACATGATGAATGAACAAGACCTCTTCTACTGTGCCAGGCAGAAAGCAAGGGGTACCTGTCCAGGAACAGCCGCTGCCTGCAGGCCAATCTCATCCCCATAGCTGAAAACAGGAGTCCCAGGCAGAGTGAAGAGCAGCAGGTGGTAGAGTCGGAGGAGCTGAGTTGGCACGAAGGAACTCAAGAGCCCTGCTTGAGACAGCTGCAGGGACAGATACACCAGTAAGCCCCAGAGCCTGCCTCTGCCTCCACTTCCCAACCAGCCTTTCCTCCCTCCCAAAGGCCCTGTCCCCATGCCCACTAGTATAGTACTCACACTCCAGCTACACCAGCGGTTGTCAGTGGCATTCAAATACTGGGTGACAAGGAGTTTTACATGTTCCCCATTGGAACCGGGTCTTGACAGGTATGAACTGGTTAATAGCATGTCCTTGGCATTCTCAAGGACACTCAGAATCTGCTGCATGTCGGAGGAATCTGTCCCTGCAATCAAGAGCCTGCACAGGAGGAGAAGGAGAGTCAAGGTTGGTACAGGACAAAAAGTACAGAGGGATAGAGAGAGTTCTCCAAATTAGGAATGCCCCTGTTGGGGCCTCATACTCCACTGAGCTAAGTAAGGAAAGGGGTCTGGCACCCACCTATCTTCACTGAAGCTCTTGGTGATGTTTTGCCACTCAGCCAATAAGGATGGATCCTAGAAGGAAAACAGCAGAATCCAGGAAAAGGTAACATTTCCTGGTTGGGACCCTCTGTTCTCACCCCAGCTTTGCTCCTGATGTAGAAAGGGCACTTACTGTCAGACTCTCCACATTCCGAACTTGGAATCCATCCACATTAGCCTGCAGCCAAAAATTCAGAGCTGCCTATAGAGGACAAATGAACATGGGAAAGATATTACACAGGCAAAGCTCTGAAAATCCCAGCCCACACCAACCCTCATCCACAATACACTTCTCTACGATCTCAGGGATACACTGGCCTTGGCTGCATCTCACTCTCCCAACCCAATTATAAAGGGTCAAATTACATCCCCAGTTCTTTTTATTTTTGAGATAGGATCTTGCTAAATTGCTTAGGGCTTCACTAAGTTTTGCAGTCCTCAAACTTGCAATCCTCCTGCCTTACCTCCTAAATCACTGGGATTACAGGTATGCCCCACCATGCCCAGAGGGCCCTTCCATCTCTAACTTCCCATTGATTGTCTTACTGTTGTAGCATTTTACTTTTTCTTTCTTTCTTTTCTTTTCTTTTTTTTTTTTTAAGTATTTTACTTCTCTATTCCTGCCTCTGGCAAATCACACATCTTCACCTTTAATAGCTGTGAAAAAGTCAAAGAGAAGACCTATCCATAAACATAACTCCTTTTAACAATTAGCATGTGAAATACTAGTATCCTCTATTGTGGAGCTGAAGAAACAAGCTAAGAGAAGGAAGACATGCCAAAGATCATAATCAGGAAGCAGCAGAGACATGACCTAAAATGCCTGTGAAGACCCCAAGGCAAATGGACTTACTCCTTTCCCAGTTTCCTGGGGCCTGAGAAGGCTGGGAGCACAAAAGCTGGTCAGAGCAACACCAAGAATGAAAGATCAGAATTCAAAGCACAGCCCTGGGGCGGCTGAGATAATTTGAAAGGAGGCCAGCTCTGCAGAACAGGCCCCAGCCTGAAGCTCTGGTATTCATCTGGCACAGTGTAGAACCCCACCCCCACCTCTTTTCTTCCCTTTCTCTGTTGAATGTACTCTCCCCTCTGGACTCCATTTTCATCTGAAGCTACCCCCAGTGCCTTAAAATCTGAAAACAATCTATTACCCAGTGACTTTAAAAGGATCTTCCAGCAATGGGCCAAACCAGATGGTCCCAGGGGTCCTACCCAAATGCTGGGACTCCTGAACTCTCCTTCAAAATTACAGCTACCAGAATCTGCCTCTACTTTTATTCTGCCCACTCTGAGCCTGCCAGTATCCCAGAACTCAAGCTTTAGGAGCTGAGGTGATACTGAAAGCCCCACATCCAGCCTGCTGGCTACTGAGTTTGGTCCACTACCCCCAAAGAAAGGCAAATTAGAGAAGTCTACTCCAGACTGCAAATCTTGAAGCTCTTCTGAACCTCACCTTCCTCATTTACAGAAGAGGGAAAATATGTATTTTGTATGATTATACAGGGAATTATAAAACATCTACAAAATACTTGCACAGTCCCAGACACATAGGAAGACCCCATCCTTACAATTTCAGACTGGGCTCCACTCCAAACACATCAAACAAGAACTGGAAACCAGTCAGGACAGGATTCCCACAGAGAAAAGAAAGGACTTCCTATTCCAAAAAGATGAAAAAAATCAAACTTCCACACTGACATCTGAGAAACTCCCTTCCTGGCACTGTCCCATCCCCAGAGTCAAGGAAACAAGAAAAATCAGTGGTCAGAAACGAAACAAGAAAAACACAAGCCGGGCATGGTGGTGCATGCCTGTAATCCCAGCACTTGGGAGGCTGAGGCAGGAGGATTGCGAGTTCAAAGCCAGACTCAGCAACTTAGTAAAGGCCCTAAGCAACTCAGGGAGACCTGTCTCTAAATAAAATACAAAATAGGGCTGGGGATGTGGCTCAGTGGCCGAGTGTCCCTGAGTTCAATCCCTGGTTCCAAAAAAAAAAAAAAAAAAAGAAAAACACAGGTTTACTGTTGGCCTATGCTTCTGCCTATAGGAGGTCAGAGGCAGAAGAGATGTGCAGGGCTTACTGTGAAAGGACGAACACAGCCCCCAGATCTGCCTCCCACCAACCATCAACTCCAACACACTCACTTTCATCTTGATGGCTACAGCGTCCACCTGAGTGGGGAGGAACCATGAGTTCTCACCCTTGTAGTTGGGAGTAAGGTCCAGAATGACTCGAAGGCCTGGAACAACAAAGGAAGAGATAGCTGTGACAAAGTCTTCAGTCTTTGTAAGGGGATACAAGGAAGTGTTTCCCATATGTTGCTTGGTACAAAGGTTAAAAGTTCTAAGGCAAGTTTATAGCTTAGCAAAGTAGACTGGGCTATGGAGCCCCAAACTCCCCACACAAAAAGAGAATGCTTTTAAACATCTGTGTGGGGAGTTTTTGTTGTTTTTGTTTTTTGGTAGTAGGCATTGTACCCAGAGACACTTTACCACTGGGCTACATCCCCAGTCTTTTTTTCTTTTTGGTACCGGGAATTGAACCCAAGCAACTCTAGCACTGAGCTACATCCCCAGCCCTATTTTTTGTATTTTTATTTAGAGACTGGGTCTCACTGAGTTGCTTAGGGCCTTGCTAAATTGCTGAGACTGGCTTTGAATTCGAGGTCCTCCTGCCTCAGCTTAAGGAGCCACTGGGATTACAGGTGTGTGCCATCACACCTGGCTCACCAGTCCTTTTTATTTTTTATCTTGAAACAGTCTCACTAGGTAGTTAAGACTGGCCTCAGCCTTGCAATCCTCTTGCTGCAGTTTCTTGAATCATAAAAATATTTCTATAATGAACTGTAGGACAGTATTTGTCAAAGGATCCACGGTTTTACAAGTGTAAAAACCACTGATGAACAGGTTAGGAAGGTTCTGATTTAGTATAAGTCTGCCTTTTGCAAATAAGGGCACTCAAGTCCAGAGGTTAAATGACCTGCTTAAGACTGCCCAGCCATGTAGAAAGCCCCCGAGCCACTTGTGTTAAATCTGTTTTAGGCTGAAGGTTGACAGATGTCCCCTGTGCCTGTTCTAGGAAAACTCAGGAGAGTCAGACAAAAAACCCTATCCTACTTCCTCTGTCCAGGAGGCCAAGCCCTTGGGAAGCCCTGGGAACCCACTCTTTTTCTTGGCCAATTGAAGGAAACTGTCAAAATCTTCCTTGGAGCCAAGTGCAGGGTCGATCTGTTCCAAGTCGGTCCCAGCAACATCATCCTTCTGGTTCTTGTGAATTGGGCCCAGCACGAGGCCTTTTACCTTCAGATTGCTCAGGTAATCAAGACGCCCCTTCAGACCTGAAATGGGAGCGGGGGAAGAGAAGCTGGGTTAAGGAGCGAGGCCCCTGATCTCCCGGTTCTCTCCTCCCTCAGGCCTAAGGCTGTGTAGGGCTGGGGTGGGGAGGGAACCGATCACGAGGCACTAAGGAGCTGATGTAAGGAACCTTGCACATTGCTTCAGAAACCGGTTGTGACTGGCTCTGGCACCACGTGGTGTGTGAAAGCGAGAGCGGAATGCTGAGTCAGCCACCCTTGGGTAGAGTAGGGGCCGGGCTGTTTTCTTCAAAGAAAAGGGGGGAGGGGGTGCTGGGGATATAGCTCAGTTGGCGGAGTAGGCCCTGGGTTCAACCCCCAGCACCGTAAAAAAAAAAAAAAAAAAAGAGAAGAGAAGAGGGGGCAGTCCTAGACTACCCGGCAGGGCGGAGAACTGTCTGAGTCTATGGGAAGGAGGGGGAAGGGAGTCCAATGCAGGTGATCAGATGAAACCAGGGGTGCACAGGATGGGGTCACGGAGAGGGGTGTGCCCCAGAACTCACTTGTTAGGTTGCCGGCGTCGCTGCCCTGGAAGGCCTGAAGGTCGCCGATGCGGTAGAGGGCGCCTTTGTGCCACCATCTCTGGACAGGCAGCTCGCGACAGCGCGGCGCCTGCACGATGATGACCACAGCGCCCGCCAGCATGCCGAGCCAGCCGAGCCAGAAAAGCAGCAGCAGCGCCCAACGGGTGCGAACCCAGCCAGGGGTGCCCGCCACTTTCAGCAGCTCCTCCTTGGATAGGCCGGTGAACTTGGTCTCCGCCTCCGCCTCTGCGTCGTCTTCGGCCACCTTGATCTTCACCAGACCATTCTTCTCCCCACCGCCTGCCACCGCCACGGCTGCCCCCGACGCCGCGTTCATCGGTTGCTTCTCCGGTTCTAGCTCATTCAGCTCCACCTCCTTCATATCCACCTCGGTGTCCTGGCTCATGGCACCTGCGGACCGGGGACACAATGCAGCCTGCGCTCAGGTTCAACCAGAACAGTACTCCCGACCTGTGGGCCTCAGCGTAGCTTCCTCTCCGCCTCTGCAAAGCTGAGGGCCCGGCGTCTGGGAAGTGGCAGGGCAGCCCCGCCCCGGCCCGCCCCGGCCCGCCCGGGCCCGCCCCTTAAAGCGCAACCCTGGGGACTGCTGTTTCTGGGACGTCCTAGGTGAGCAGTGCAAGATAATCATTGCTAGAACACTCGACCGCTCAAGGTACAATATCTCAGCTTGAACCTCCTTCCCCCTACAATTCCTTTGAACCGGACCCCTGGAAGACACTGCACAGATCCATCTTTTTTTTTTTTTTTTTTTGGAACCGGGGATTGAACTCAGGGACACTCGGCCACTGAGCCACATCCCCAGCCCTATTTTGTATTTTATTGAGAGACAGGGTCTCACTGAGTTGCTTAGGGCCTCGCTAAGTTGCTGAGGCTGGCTTTGAACTCGCGATCCTCCTGACTCAGTCTCCCAAGTCGCTTGGATTACAGGCGTGCGCCACCACGCCCGGCTACAGATCCACCTTTATAAGGACGAATTCTGTGGATTAGTCTCGCCCTAGAAAGGCCTGCCCAAGGTCCCCTTTGCCTACTCCGCAGGCTGGTAGCCTCTCTGGAGGTGACATGTTGACCCCTAACGCCAATTTCGCACGTCCACTGGCACTCAGAGCCAGCCAGGCTCAACTTCTCCTTTTGACCCTCCACCCCTCCAGCCTTGTCCTCTCGGGCCTCTGGACTTAGCGCTAGACCTTCAGGGCTTGTTCCCACTCATCTTTGAAGACTCATCTTGACTTTACTTCAATTAATTCTGAAACTATTGAAGGCGCACCTACTTCCTAGTCCTCTGCCTCATTAACTTTACTGACTTAACCCATTTTTCTCCATGACTTAGGATGACTTTGAGCTTGGGATGCAGCTCAGTGTTAGAGGGCTTGCCTAGTATGCACAAGGCCCTGGTTCAATCCTCAGCACCATATGGGGAAAAAATCTATTTGGGCAAGAAAGTTGAAATGGACAACCCTCTTCTTACCCTAACCCACCCCAGTTACTGACACCAAGATATTGGGCAGTTAGGAATCAAACATCCAGAAGAGACTAACGAGCTGTAGCAAATGTTACAGAACTGGGTCTCAGGCAATGAGGCATCCACCCTTTTCCTACAACAGGCCAGAAGATGCCATGAACAGAGTCTAACCCACCTTGCAGGGCCTCCCAGGTGTCAGGGGTGTCATTTCACTCTGTTAGTCCTGGGAGGAAGCAGATTCTGCAGGGTTTGTTTTTTGTTTTTTTGTTTTGTTTTGTTTTGTTTTCTTTCCCCCAGTACTAAGGATGGAACCTGGGGCCTTGCACACACTAAGCAAGTGCTCTACCACTGGGCTACATCCCCAGCTCTTATTAAATTTTTATTTTAAATCTGGGTGTGATGGCACACACCTGTAATCCCAGCAACTTGGGAAGCTGAGGCAAGAGAATCACATGTTCAAGGCGAGCCTCAGCAACTTAGTGAGGCCCTAAGGAACTTGGAAAGACCCTGTCTCAAAATAAAAAATGAAAAGGGTTGGTGATGTAGCTCAGTGGACACTGCCCCTAGCCTCAATCCCCAGTACGAAACAAAAAGCACAACAAAAATAAATAAATTTTAATTTACTTTGAGACAGGGTTTCACTAAATTCCCCAGGCTAGCCTTGAATTTGCAATCTTCCTGCCTCACCACACCCCGTTTCTGCAATGGCTTTTTTCTTTTTTTGTGCTGGGGATTGAACCCAGGGTTCTGTGCCACTGAGCCACATCCCTAGACTTTTTGATTTTCTTACTTTGAGACAAGGTCTCACTAAATTTGCTTAGGGCCTTGCTAAATTGCTGAGGCTGGCCTTGAACTTGCAATCCTCCTGCCTCAGATTCCTGAGTTGAGTCACTGGAATTACAGGCATGTGCCACTGGGCCCAGCTCTGCAGGAGTGTTTGAAGACCTGAATTCCCTCCACAGAGATCCTTGGATAGAGAAAGGGTTAGTGGGGCAGAGACAAGGTTCAGAGCAGGGACAACTGGACATCAACACCAGGAGGTGCCAACACTCTCAGAAAATACTTGTTCTTGAGCAGAGCCAGCTGGGTTATTTTCAGAGAGGAGTTGAAACAAACAGGTTTGTTCTTTTTTCCTCTCTCACCTAGGCTAGAAGCCAGGATTTGAAATAAAGCAGAAGCCAAGATTTGAAGTATAGCAAAGAAAAAGTGGTGTGAAGTCTTGTCCTCTGCCACTGCCCTTCGGTATCCCAAAGGATACTTTCCCATTCCCGCCAAGAAAAGCTGAAACCAGCTCCTAGGGGAAGGCAGGCCAATGGGTAGAGGTTGGGATTCATAGCAGTCCTCAAAGATGATAAGAGGTCCAAGGTACCCTGGGCATGCTAGATAAGACATGTCATCCAGTGGTTCCAAACAGACCTTATCCCCAGCATGAAAGTTCAAGCTTGAGAGGACTGTGGGGTCAGAGGCTCTTGTTGAGGTGGTTCAACATAATACCCACTAGATACAGTAGCTCACAGCCCCCTATGGCTCCAGATGGCTGAAGCCAATTCCTTCTCCATGTCTTAAAGAAGCTAACAACTTACCCCACACCTTCTCAACCACCACACCTTCCACAGGCAGTATCCTACAGCCACATCAGCTTTCAAACATCTGCCAGTCTCACAACACACCAGACTTTTTCAGGCTGTTTTGTTTTGTTTTGTTTCAATATTTTTTAGATGTTGATGGACCTTTATTTTATTCATTTATTTATATGTGGTGCTGAAAATCGAACCCAGTGCCTCACACATGCTAGGCAAGCGCTCTACCACTGAGCCACACCCCCAGCCCCTTTTTCAGGTTTCTGCATCTTGTACATGCCAGTCCTTCTGATGTTTGATCCTTCCTATTCTGCAGCTCAGAAGCTCCTATATGTTCAACACTTAGCTCAACTGACAGCTTTTCTCAGCTCCACAGACAAAAGTACTTTCCCACCATGATGCATCTACCTCTGCTACACTTCATGTCCCATTGTTTATTAGATTTCCTTTCTTTATGTCTGTTTGCCCTTGTAGGCAAGTGGCAAGGGCCTTGTGGTATTTGTCAGTGAACTTGTCCACTCAGAAATAGCATACAGTAGGCACTTCCTAAGTGCCTGGTAAATGAGTGGATGAACTGTATAAATTAAACTCACATATTTTCCTTCTTAAACAACTGAGCATGTGAAGGTAAAGGATAGAAATGAAAAGCAATTTAAACAACACTGTATGATACCACGATGAAACCTGTTTGTGTAGGAAAACAAGCCCGAGACTTGTAAGAACAAGGAGGACAGAAAAACAAGAGAAAGAGTTAGTCTAAGCCCAGCACTGTGGCACACACCTATAATTCCAGTGACCCTGGAGGCTGTTTTGAGGCCAGCCTCAGCAACTTAGACCCTGCTCAAAATAAAAATATAAAGGACGAGGGATATAGCTCAATGGAAAACGCCCCAGGGTTCATCCCCAGTACCAATAAATAAATAAAAGTTAAAGGTCTTGCAAACATTTGTTAACTGAAATCCCAGATACTCATGAGCCTGAGGCAGGAAGATTATAAATTCAAGACCAGTCTAAGCAATTTAGCAAACCTTATCTCAACATAAAAAATTTAAAAAGGCCAGTGATATAACTCAGTGGTAGAGTGCTTATCTAGCATGTTTGAGGTCCTGGGTCCATCCCAATACCACAAATAATGATAAGAACAACAATAATAGAACTTAATATTTATTTACTATAAGAATATAAAATATATAACCTGTCAAGAAGTTAGCCTTCCAGCCAGGGACCAGCTCACCTGCCCATAATCTTAGCAACACTGGAGGCTGAGGCAAGTTCAGGGACAGCCTCCCCAATTTAGCAAGACCCTGTCTCAAAATAAAAAATAAAAAAAGCTGAGGATGTAGCTCATTGTTAGAGTGCCCCTGCATCCAAAACAAACAAACAAACAAAAAGCTAATATGAATTAGTTAATAGGAGGATATAAAATTTGCTTCCTGGGGGGATGGAAGAATAGAAGTTCATACGATTAGACAAAGGGGAATGAAGGGAAGGAAGGGGGATAGGAATAGGAAAGACAGTAGAATGAATCACACATAACTTTCCTATGTTCATGTATGAACACAGTGTGGTAGAACAGAATGGAACCTTTAGCAGTTTAAGAGTTGACAGGCTGTGAATTGCACGCTGACACATAGCAGCTCTGCTCACTGACATTTAACCAGAGGCTTGTGGTGGCTAGCGGGTACCTGTAAAAGATAATGGCAGTAGCAGAAGCAGGAAACAGCAACGGGGATAGAACAATCCCCCATTAGGTTTAGTGCAGTAAAAGTCCCAAAGCTGTGTGACTTAAGAGACCTAGGTTGTTGACAAGCTTGTACTGATATAAGAAATGTAGAATGCACGCTCCAATAGAACTGCACCAACTCCCTTGCCCTGATGTACCCAAAACTTGCTTATGTATAAAAGTAAAATCCCAGCCGGGCGCAGTGGCGCACATCTGTAATCCAAGCTACTTGGGAGGCTGAGTCAGGAGGATCGCGAGTTCAAACCAGCCTCAGCAACTTAGTGAGGCCCTTAGCAACTCAGTGAGACCCTGTCTCTAAATAAAATACAAAATAAAGCTGGGGATGTGGCTCAGTGGCCGAGTGTCCCTGAGTTCAATCCCTGGTTCCAAAAAAGAAAAAGAAAACATGCCTGCTAAGGATTTACAAGATAATTAGAGGGCAAAATATCCAAATCAATAATAGCTAGGAGCCAGGCTCAGTGACACAGGCCTGTAATCCCAGTGACTTGGGAGTCTGAGGCAGGAGGATTACAAGTTTGAGAGCAGCCTCAGTAACTTGGGCCCTAAGTATCTAAGTGAGACCCTGTCTCAAAAGAAAAAATAAAAAGGGCAGGAAATATGGCTCAGTGGTAAAATGCCCCGACTTCAACCCCCAATACAAAAAAAAAAAAAACCCAAGAGAGAAAGACAGAAAAGAAACAATAACTAGGAAGTAAAACAGAGGTATATACCCCTAGAAAACTAGATAATCCCTATGCAAGGCAGACCTGGTTTTTAACATCAGGATACTTTTTTTTTTTTCTTTTTGTGACACTAAGGATTGAACCCAAGAATGCACTACTATGAGCTACACGCCCACCAATCCCCCGCTTTTTTCCAGACAGGGTCTTGCTAAGTCACTTAGGGCCTCTCTAAGTTCCTAAGGCTGGCCTCTAACTTGCAATCCTCCTGTCTTGGCCTCCCAAATTGCTGTGAGTATAGGTATGCACCACCAGCCAGGATATTTTTTCTTAAGGGGGTCAGAAGTACAGACTAAATTTAAATAAAAACTCTGCCACACTAGTTATATAAACGTGAATAAGCAACTTAATCTAATACCCAGTTTTCTCAGTTGTAAAATGAGGATGGGCATAACAGCACAGTTTATCATGAAAAAGCACATAATAAATACTAATGTTTTAATATGTCGTCCAAAAGGTCATGTGTGAGACAATGCAAGAATTTTAGAGGTGAAATTAGATCATGAGATATAACCTAATCAGTGGGTTAATCCACATTATGGATTAACTGGGTGGTAACTGTAGGCAGGTAGGGTGTGACTACAAGAGAAAGATCATTGGGGGCATGCCTTTGGGGTTTACATTTTGTCCCTGGTAAGCAGAGACCTCTCTGTGCTTCCTAGCAATCATGTCCTGAATACTTTCCTTTGCCATACCCTTCCAACGTGATGTTCTGCCTCACCTCGGGCCCAGAGCTATGGAGTCAGCCAAACTCCTGAAACCTTCGGCCAAGATAAACTTTTCCTTTTAAATTGTTCTTGTCAGGTCTTTTAGTCACAGAGAAGAAAAACTGATTAAAACACTCTCCAATTGTTTTATCTCATTGTTTTTTCTCATTTGAGAGAAAACAAATACATTTATACACAAGACCACTATAGTCTGCTCATAAAACATCCTCTTTATTTAAAGAAAAACAGTTTGGGGCTGGGGCTGCAGCTCAGTGGCAGAGAGCTTGCCTAACACATGTGAGGCACTGGGTTCCATCCTCAGCACCACATGAACAAATAAATAAAATAAAGGCATGATGTCCATCTACAACTACAAACTTCAATATCTCCTTGACAAATACAAGTAAAATTTCCTGTTTTATTTAAACTTCAAAGCATGAAAAACAATAACAAAAAATTCCTAAGCACAATCAGTAATTTTACCTACAAATCAATAAGCACAGTTCTCTGGTCCCTCTGCCTTGAATACTTTACCCCATTGGACCCTCTCCATCTTCTTAGAGTTCTGCACAAATGTCATCCCACCAGAAAGGCCCTGAGTGAAATAAGTCCTCCCCTCTACCTCCGGACTCCCTCTCACCTTCCCTGCCAGTACCAGATCAGTACCACTGCACTGATCTCCAGTGGAAATTTCATTTCTTTCTCTTTGTTTTATCCATTATAAGCTCCAAGTGGGCACAAGATAGACTGTTTGCTTTGCTCCCTATTGTATTCCTATCCCTAGTAAGTGCTCAACAAATTAATATTGGTACAATAATTATTAAATGAAAGACACCTGTGATCTCAAAGTGCTAAGAACATTGGTGTTGGGGGACTTTGTTTTGTTCTTATCCCTTCAATTCTTCTATAGCTTCCCAAAAGAGCATCCACTTTTTTGGAAATGCCCCCTTTCCGATGGATTCCATGTCTTACACAAGAAGCTGCATAGTCATAACGATGAGCCATCTGTGAGCCACAGGCATCATTTCATCAGCTCACAGAATATGCTTAAAGTATTTAAGGTAGAGGCTCAGTGGTAGAACGCTTGCTTTGGCTTTGCATGTACAAGGCCCTGGGTTTAATCCCCAGACCTCCCCCCACCCAAAAAAAATTCAAGTCAAATTAGATGTCAACATTTTCGTTCTTTTTTTTTTCCTTTTTTTTTTTTAAGCTGTCAACATTTCAAATGGGTAAATTAATACAGAACTCTGGATTCTATTCTCTTGAAAACTAGTGAAACTCCACATCACACAGGTACAAGGTCTGAACAGGTCTCTGGCACTCCAATATTCTAGTAAGGCAACAATCAGCTGGAGCTGAGACAGAGCTACCTACTTTGTATCACTTACTTGAAAATGTGCCTGATTTTTGAAGGCACATAAGTTGGAGACTTAAGTCCCCTATCTCTACATTTCTACTGCCAATTCACTTGCTGGTACAGAATTCACTTACCTCTTGTTTAAACTACTGTGATAATCTAATAATCAAATTGATGTCCTTCTTTCCCTTTTATTTCCCAATTTTTCCTCAATCCCTGCTTAGCTTTCACTAGCTTCTTTTTCACTATCTACAATTCCAATGATCCAATGATTTAGCTTTTCTTTTTCTTTTTTTTTTGGGGGGGGTACTGGGGTTCAAACCCAGGGGTGCTCTACCACTGAGCCCCTCTTTTTATTTTTTATTCTGAGACAGGGTCTAACTAAGTTGCTTAGGGCCTCACTAAATTTCTGAGGCTGGTTTCAAAATCGTGATCCTCCTGTCTCAGTCTCCAGAGCTGAGATTGTATGCATGTGCCATCACGTGAGCCTGGCTCCAATGATCTATAGCTTTGCATTCCAGGCTCTCCTCAACTGGCCTTTCCCTGGAAATCTTTCCCAGTTTTATATGCTACCATTCTCCTTTAACCCATCTTTCATGAATTTTATTAATACACTTCTTTCCTAGTACCAGGTCGGTGCTCAAATTGTTTAACTAGGAATTCCCTCCCTCCAGTCTGTTCATCTATCCTTCCAGGCCCAGATAAAGCATTTCCCCAATTTTCATTCCCACATTCAACCTCCCCAGTATTGTCTGCCTACTCTGGACTTCAATTTTTAGCTTATCTGTTCTATTTTCTATACATTTTGTTACAACTTTTTAATCTGTACTTAAGGTCTCTATAAACACATCTTAATGCCCTCCCTACCAGACCAAAATCCCTTTAGACAGTGTCTTTTCTCTTTCCCCATATGTTGTATCATGCACAGAACAAGCAACTAATCGTTATTGAATGAATTCATTCCAGTCTATAATTTAATTAAAACTGGAATTCTTTCAATATTTGTGTGCAGTGTTATTCATTCATTATGTTACCCTGAGCCATGTATGGGACCGACATTGGTCCCAAGGGAGTGAAAACTGGTTTGTAGCAAGTGGTAAATCTCAGACATTGAAAAGGTCTCCAAATGGCGAAGTATACATGCAGAAAGACAGCATTATCTGTGGCACTAATATTTCATGAAGAGATTAGGAGGGGAAAAAAAATGTGTTTTTTAGGTTAGTCAGGGTGACAAAAAAATTAAGAAACAGTACCCAAGGATTATTCCACCTGTGTCTCTGCTTGCTCCCCAACTATCTTCAGAGGTCAGAAGGACAAGCTCTGAAATCATACTGACTGGATGTTTAACTTGGTTTTGGTATTACTTAGTTAGGTAACACCTACCAGAGTTACTTGACCTCTCTAGGTCTCAGGCTCCTCACCTATAACAATATCTTCACACCTTCCTCCTAAGGTAACAGTATTAAATGAGGTCATGCAGAAGACCTAGTAAGCTTGATGCACGCTTGTACACAGGTGTCTATGAATGCCGGCTGATCTCAGTAAAAATAATTTAGAGTTGACTGCAACCCAGATAATCAGGAGCGAATTGTAAGCACTTCCACGGGAGCGCTTCATACCTAAGGTCGTTCATCCATAAAATATGAACCCTACCTCTTGGTATTCTGGAGGATTAATCAACTCAGCGTGCTTAAAATCGTCCTCCAGGCTTGGGGTGTAGCTCGAAGGTTGTGCCTTTGCCTAACATGCTAATACCTAGGATTTGATCCCTGGCAGAGGGAAAAAACAAAACAAAACAAAACAAAAAACAGTGATACAGTGATCACTGGACGTCCCCTAATGTTAGTCAGGCTCCTAGCAAAATGGGATCCGACAGAAGAGTGGCCCTTCAGGAAAAATCAGACCCTGTCTCCAGAACCAAGAGGAGTCCTTACAGGCTGACTTACTTTCCCCATACGGCTCCCTGCAAGGGACCTCCACTAGAGGTCAGCCCGGGGCCCAGTACCTGAGTTGCCCCCGGCGCTGTGACCCTGGACATCAGCCCCTGAATGGGCGCTGGGAGGCTGGTGCGGAACGGAGAGGTCGCTGGTCGACGACTCGTGAGGTTCGGGATCCATCGAGGCGGGTCCGCACAGAGGTTTTGCGTATGTGGGTAAGAGGGGAATCAGGACAGGGTGCAGGGGTAGGCCTAGCGGTGACCGGAACGCTTACCCAGCAACCGCGCCAGGCAAGCATCCTCACAACTGCTGTCACCTCCGCAGTGAAGCCGGAGCGACCAAGCCGCAGAGCCGTCGACGCGCCTGCGCACTCCTGTAGAGCGCACGCGCGTCTTTTTCGCGCCACAAGTTCTGTGACACCCGCCCTCCCTAGAATTCTCTACCCACAATTCCCCAAGATTGTGCGTCGTTCGCATCTGCGCGTGCGCTCGCTATGGGCCCGCCCCCAATCCCATGGGCCTCTACGGGAAGGTATTTAAGTGCCTCGCGTTGCTTCGTTCGGTCTCATTTATCCTTATGGTCGGTAAGTTCTTGCTCTAATGAGTTTGTGGGTGCTGTTTCCTTTGCCCTTTTTCTTTTTTTTTTTTTTTTTTTTTTTTTTTTTTTTTTTTGGTGGCATGGGCGATTGGACTCAGCGGTGCTTTTACCACTGGGCCACATCGCCAGCCCTTTTAACTTTTTAAGACAGTCCTGCTGAGCCGCCCTGACTGACCTCGACCGAGCGATCCTGCTGCCTCCACCTTCTGAGTCGCTGCGATTATAGTCGTTATGTCGCGCGCTCTAGACCTCCCTTGTTTTATCTATTCGTGGGTCGCGAGGAAGGTCTCGTCCCAGGCCTCTTCAGCTATCTCCAAGCAGCAGCGGGGTTTTGTGAAGGACAAAATGGCGGTAGTGGGCCGCGCCAGTCGCCCTCCCTGTGATGAGGACGTTTTCACAGACCTGTACTGAGCTCCGTGAGGATGAGAAACTCTGAGGAGATGGGCCCTACACAGCTGGTGCCCCCTGCGGCGGTTGCTCTGCAGAAAGCATTTTTTATTTATTTATTTATTTTTATTTTTTTTATTTACTTATTGATTCATTGAACATAGAAAGCATTTTTTAAATGTCTTATGCTAATCTGATGTTTTGTCTGCAGGTTTAAGGCGCATATTCTCACAGAACAATCGAAGAAAGCCCTCTGGTTGGAGTAAGTGGTTTTGGCTCTTTCATTCTTGCTTGTTCTAAGTTGACTGGAAGTCCTATTGGATATGCTACAGGGATGATTTAAGACTTGAACTCTCTCTTTCTGATGGTTTAGTGGAGAAAATGTAAAAGTTCTGAGTAGCGCTATCTGCACCAGGGGGCTGAGTTTGCTTTGTCTTTGGTTTTAACTTGAGGTGTCATTGAAGGGTGTTCTATTTTCAGATGTGGTTCAGCTCACAGAAGCGTGGTGTTTGGAGAATGAAGATCCTTTCTGCAATTACAGTGATGCTCCATGTAGGTATACACGGTTCATGGAGAAGGGAGCACTTTAGGGATGACCACTCTTATGATGAACATAAAATGACAAGCATATGACTGAATTCTAAGTGATGTCATCTTAATACTGAGGAGTGGGCCAGGGGTAATAGAGTAGTTTTGAATTCTAGGTAATTCTTAGATACAAATAACCTTTTTTTCTTTTTTTAACCAGGGATTGAATCCAGGGGCACTTAACCACTCCCGTTTTTGTCTTCAGCATCTCATAACCTATCCTGAGGAATTTGGCTACCTCCCAGGGTGAATGCAGGTAATTGTCAAAATGGGATCTCTGGTTATTTTATCTCACAAGTGTTCTCCACAACCAGGAGGGCAAATGGTCAGTGGAGCAGTGTTGCCTTCTTGCTCCGTCCACCTTGTTCCTCTTGAAGCAATTTTCTGGGCAAGGGGAGAGAGCATACAATTGGTTCTTGTAATGTTATGCTCTTCCCTCATCAGTATATCACTGTCAGATGATTTGAATCAGTAAGCTGATGCTCTGTGAGGTACAACAGTTAATAGCATGTTAGAGTTCTGATGGCAGTTGTTGATAATGAAGAAGAATATTGTTCCAACCTAATACATTGAAATAACCACATGTATCCCTTTCCCAGGTTGCCCTGATTGATGATGACATTTGTCCATCTTATGGTAAGTTGCTTGTACTGATACTATTATAAATTATATATGAGCCCATTTTCGTCTGTAGGGTGACTTTACCGTTATGGTATTAGTCACAGGATCCTTGATTCTGCCCTATAGATGTCTGATTTTCTCTGGTTTCCATGATGATGTTTTTTGACAAATACTCTTGTTTCTCCTAGACAGATCTCCTAGATCTGCCCATGGCCAGACTTCTGAAGAACTTGGAAGTGGTGAGTACTTGCCAATTGTAGCTTGCCCCAGAGTGCAGTGCCAGTGAGGACAAACATTCTGTCCTACCCCCTGTTCTAGCCCCAGAGCCAGTAATGGTGAACCCACTGGGGTAGCTGGGGGAAAGAATAAGAACTTGGTTCCATAAGAAACTGTCTGAGGTCTAGCAAATGGCAGTAGCATTTCCTTTGCTTTGCTTTGTTTGGCCTATTTACAATAGCTGGATATTTTGAACACTTTGCTAATTCAGTGTTTTTCTGATTTAGGAGCAGGTCATTTCCATCTGGAATTAACAGGTTAGTTGGGGGTTTTTGTCTGTTTCATGGCTTATGGCACCTAAGTAGTTTCCATGATGACTCAAACTAGCTCACTATGATTGGCAATGAAAATATATGAACACCTGAGAAACTAGAAGATACAGGAGTAAGGGGAATATCCTGATAATGCTACGTCTGAATGGTCTTTTACCCACAGTTTTATCTTTCTTCAGGCACTGTTACCACTACCCACTTGTTGATTCAAAGGTGAGTAATTTCAGCGTATGTGCACATTGGGTAGACAATGCCTTTGGGGGCCTTTATGATGACTTACATGGAATCTCGTTCGGCTGATGTTTTGCTGTTGAGACTCAGAAATCTGATTTCCTAGGAATAATGGTTAAGTGGGAACAACTGATACAAAATGTAAGCATTTCTCATTTGATCTTTGTTTCAGGTCCAGCATCTCGTCTTGGTCCAAGAATGGTTTCAGGTACATATCTTTACAATGCTTAATGACTGTCATATGACATCAACTTTTGTGTGTGGTAGTACTTTGATGCTACCAGTGATGAATTCCTGCTCACTAGTGATGAGTTGAATACCGCCCCAGTCTGATCATTGTGACAGAAAGGTATACTCTGAGTTGTGAGCTCATCTTACAGTAATAAACTACAACAATAGGAAGTTAAAATGAATAGACTCTACAGCTAATAACGTTCCTTTAAGCAACACAAATAGATAGAGACTTCCTAATTTCTATTTCAGAGAAAGCAAGCCATGTCTCTGCCCAACTTCAACCTGAAGTTAAAGGTGAGTGGACTCAAAAGTAAGGCACACTAAGCTAAAATTTCCCAATGAAGAAACACTTCACATGTCTTACTTCCTGTCCTAGTCCCAGAGCCTGTAAAGGTGAACCCACTGGGACTGGCTGGGGGAGAAGAGGAAAGTTTGTTCCAAAAGGAACTGTCTGAGGGATAATCAGAATTTCTGTGCATGGGAAAGGGAAGAATGATCAGTTGTTTGAAAGTTTTTTTTTTTTTTTTACCCCCTAGGTCTGAGGAAAGAATAAGATAAATGGTAGGTGCTTATTCAATTTAGTGTTTAATAGAATGTTCAAGATAAAATGTACCTAGAAGCAGACCTTAATGTTGATTTGAAGCATTACCCCTTATAAATTCAAAGGGTATGCATTATGTACATTTTTGCTTTCCCATCTAGTAAAGGCTTCTTTCCTCAGCAGGTGTCTAAGTCTTGGAGGACATCAGGAAGTAGATTTCCAGACCCTTTCATGGTACTACACAATCATCTTCATCTTCCTAATAAAGCTTTTTCTCAACCTTTACTGTGGTTCATGACTTTGGATGGGTCTCACTGGGCACTGGGAGTACAGGCCCACGTAATGTGCATTTCCTGGATTGGGGAAGCATTTAAAAAGCTTCATCTCTGTTCTCAACTATTATCCCTAATTCCCTGCTTTCTAATCTTTGCATTTTATTTGGCCCTGGGGATGAAGGAGACACTGCTAACTAGGTTCTATGGGATAAGAGTAAGGCAGAAGATTCATAAATTCAAGGCCAGCCTGGGTGAGATATTTAAGGGGATGGGACTCTAGGCTATTATTGGATTCAATCTCCAGTACAGCCAAAAAAACAAAACAAAATGGAAATTGGGCACAGTGGTGCATGCATGCCTATAATCCCAGGCAAGTTGGAGGCCTGCCTCAGTAATTCAGCAAGATCCTGTCTCAAAATTTTAAAGGTGGGAGGGCTTGGGTTTTGTTCAGTGGTAAGGTACCTCTGGGTTCAATCCCCAGTACCAAAAAAAAAGCATCAGTATGAGTAGCAGCATTTAGAGATTGGAGGAGCAATCCAGAAACACTGCAAACAACCTGCTAGTGTTGACCTGGAGTGACAGGTCAGTCTGTTAAGACTCCAATGAGGTCAGGTAGTATAGTTATGGGACATACAGGTGCAAATGCTGGAACACAACAAAGTTAGGAGAATCTACAAAACCGGCCCATTGTGCAGACCCCTATGTGCTTTTCCAAGAAGCAATTTCTCTGCAGCCCTACCTGATCTAAGTGAAACAAGTTGTCACATTCCTCAACAAACTATCTGTTACGTGCATGGGAAATGCAGGCCCCAAATGATAAGGAGCCCAGTTAACTCTGCAGAGAGACTTGTAACCAGGAGTTTGAGGCAGGAGGATTGCAAGTTCAAAGCCAGCCTCAGCAATTTGGCAAGAGAGCATCTCAAAAAAGGGCTGGAAAGGGGGCACAGTGGTGCATACCTATAATCCCAGCAGCTCGGGAGGCTGAGGCAGGAGGATCAAAGCCAGCCTCAGCAAAAGCAAGACGCCAAGCAACTCGGTGAGACCCTGCCTCTAAATAAAATACAGAATAGGGCTGGGAACATGGCTCAGAGGTCGAGTGCCCCTGAACTCAATCCCCGGTACCCTCTCCCAAGGCCTAAATCAGGCCCAAGTTAATGATAATCTATGCTGAGATGAAAGGAATGAGACTGGGACCACCTGCAGAAATAGGGGACAGATGGTATGATTTGAGTTCTGGCTCCCCACACTTTGTGTGTGTGTGGTGCTGGGGGTTGAACCCAGGGCCTTGTGCTTGCAAGGCAAGCACTTTACCAACTGAACTATATCCCCAGCCCACCCCACACTATTTTTGAACACTGGTGACTCAAATTACAATACAATGCTTCTAGCCTGAGCCACCTCCTAAGCTGCAGATAGGGACAACAACCCAACTAGGTCCAACTGGACATTGACCTTATCTAGCAGAATCGGACGAGGTTGAGGCTCAGGACACAGACCTGACTTCTCAGAACCGGCTACCATGGAGGACTGTCCCAGATTGCCTTGAGTATGTGGCACTGTGGGAGTGGGTTCCCTGCCTGGTTATATGATAGTTTTCCTGAGCAAACTGGCTCCCCTAACTCCACCTCATCCTGTTCATCACAGAGGCTGCCCCTCCTCTTCGGGGCCCCTTTACCTGTGTCACTATAAAAGAGTTGGGCTACTCCATGTTGTTAGAGGCCAGATCCCATCATGCCCCCTCTCATTTAAAAAGTATTGGTGGGCTGGGGATATAGCTCAATTGGTAGAGTGTTTGCCTCGCAAGCACAAGACCCTGGGTTCAATCCCCAGCACCACAAAAAAAGAGTATTGGTGTGGGCACACACTCCTGTAATCTCAGTCACTTAGAAGGGTGAGGCAGGAGGATTGCAAGTTCTGGGCAACTTAGCTAGACACTGTGTCCAAATAAAACTAAAAGGGCTGGGGATATGTCTCTGTGGCCTCTGGGTTCAATTCTCAGTACCACCACCAATAATAATAACAACAAGCAAGCCGGGCGTGGTGGCGCACGCCTGTAATCCAAGCAAGTTGGGAGGCTGAGTCAGGAGGATTGCAAGTTCAAAGCCAGCCTCAGCAACTTAGCAAGGCCCTAAGCAACTCAGTGAGATCCTGTGTCTAAATAAAATACAAAATAGGGCTGGGGATGTGGCTCAGTGGTCAAGTGTCCCTGAATTCAATCACTGGTTCCAAAAAAAAAAAAAAAACAGCAGCAGCAGCAGTGCCAGACATGATGATGGCACATGCCTATGATCCCAGCAACTCAGGATGCTGAGGCAGGAAGATTCCAAGTTCAAGGCCAGTCAGCAACTTAATGAGACCCTGTCTCTAAATTTAAAAAAGTAAGGACTAGAAAGATGTGGCTCAGTAGTTAAGCACCCCTGGGTTCAATTCCCAGTACCAATTATCATCATCATCATCATCATCATCATCATCATCATCATCAGTAGCTCTCAACCATGCCTGATTTTGCTCCCCAGGGGACATCTAGCAATGTCCATAGACATTTTTGGTTGTCACAACTTGGGGACAGAAGGGAATTCTATTAGCACTTAGTGGGTAGAGGCCAGGGATGTTGCTAAACACCTTCTAACACACAGGACAGGCCTTTTCCCCTGGCTCCCAAACAGCCCCAAATGGCAGCAGTGTTGAGTTTCATGCACTAAAGGGATTGATAATAATTTCTGGCAATGAAGAAATAGTGATGAGGTAAGAAGACATCTCAGATGAGGTAGTATTTGACCTGGGATCCATAGGAGAAAACAGGGAGACTGGGGGCAGAAAGATCCAGGTAGAGGCTGGGCATGGTGCTGAACGCCTGTAATTCCAGGAACTTGGGAATCTGAGGCAGGAGGATGGCAAATTCAAGGCAAGGCTCAGCCTCAGCAACTTAATGAGCTCTTATCTCAAAGATTAAAAAAACATGGGGCACAAGGCACAAACCCTAGCACCGCAAAAAAAAACAAAACAAAACAAAAAAAAAACCTAAAATGTATAAAAGGGGCAGGATGCTCCCACTTCTTGGGTTACCAGGACACCAGCTATGGCCCCCTTCTCCCTCCTAGAAGAAATCTGTTACTATTTTTTAAATGAAACTTGTTTTCTACGGTTGTCTCCCACACTTGTCTAATGCTCCAACTGCAACATTTCAGGAAGCAAAACTCGGCACCGATAACCAACCGTATCAGGAGGATATGAGGGCGGAGACCTCTCCCTCTGCCAGATCCCAGGTTTAGGAATCAGGAGCCAATGAAACGTCTTACTCAGGGCTTTCCTTCTCTATGAAAGCTGGACGGATGGTGCAACAGCAGATGTGGGGGGGCAGGGGTGGTGGTGCAGAAGAGAGCCAGGAGCCCCAGTATGCCAAGGGGAACAGTCAAGAAGGCCACCTTTTGGGTTGGGAGTGTAGCTCAGTGGCAGAACCCTTCCCTAGCTATTCTTAGCTATTAGATGAGGCCCTGGATTCCACTCCCAGCACCTATATTGGAGGGCGGGGGGATTAGGGGAGGACGGGAAAGCAACCTCCTTCACGGTCCTCAGCTGTGTGTCAGAAACTCGAGAGCAGGGACCACAGTCCAGTTCGCTGGACTCCAAACCCTGAGCTCTGAAACTGCGTGGTTACCCCGGGCTGCCCCAGGGAGCTCCCCAAAACCTTCGATACAGGAGACTAACGCCAGCAAAGGAGAGAAAGAACTCACGTGAGCACTGAAATCGCGACTCCTTTGCAAACCAATCCCAAGAAGTTAAAAAGGCGACGGGGCGGGTTTATGCAAAATACACCGAGCCGTGAGCCAGTCAGCGAAGCAGAGAAGGGCCAAATTTAAGGTCTATTTCAAAAAGTGTAGCTCCTATTATGAAATAATAATAATGAAAATTGAGTTTCTGGAATGTTACGTATTGACGGGTAATTTAGTCTTCCGTTATGAAAGACACCACAGCTGTAAAAGGGACTGTAAATCTTAACTATCCTGAGAGGCATTGAGGAAAGTATCGCTTCTCGGCCTTTTGGCTAAGATCAAGTGTAGTATCTGTTCTTATCAGTTTAATATCTGATACGTCCTCTATCCGAGGACAATATATTAAATGGATTTTTGGAAATGGGAGATGGAATAGGAGCTTGCTCCGTCCACTCCACGCATCGACCTGGTATTGCAGTACTTCCAGGAACGGTGCACCCCCCCATGGGGGAATAACTTTGGTCTTCAAAAGAAAGAACTATACTTCCTCGTATATATCGTTTAAGATAACTTGGCATTTCCTTTAGTTGAGTGTTCTTTGGGGAGTTTTACTATTTATATTACTCATTTCCTTTATCATGCTTGTGGGAAAGTTAATGTGGGTGAACAACGGATGTGATCTGTGTGCCGAGAAGTTTTGTGTGCTGGCGAAAAGTAGTTACTAGTTCTAACCTGAAGGAACCCACTGGCGGTTTTATTGTTTCAGATGTTTGCTGTTTAGTTGGTAAAGGTCGCTACACTGAAAAAAAGCTACTCATGGAAACAGTTTCAGGAAGAAAGGAACCACCAGTGCAGACAAGGACAAGTTTAGGAATAAAGCAAGCCAATAAGGGCTGGGGATATAGCTCAGTTGGTGGAGTGCTTGCCTCGCATGCTCAAGGCCCTAGGTTCAATCCCTAGCACCTAAATAAATGAATGAACGAACGAACGAATGAATGAATAAATAAAGCCACCATAGCTGGGAGAGGGACGAATAGAAGAAGTCAGAGGGAGCACTGACCCAAGTGAACCTCAGGTTGGGAGTGGTGACTTAGCAGGGAACAAAATTCAAAATGCAGTTCCTAAAAAATGCACTTTCTCATAAAGTTGAAAAACCTGAAATCCAACTCTCTGAAGTTGGGACTGGGGGACACTTAAGACTGTTGTAATAAGTCGAAATTCCCTTCTTTTCAAATCCTACAGACATCATGATGTAATGAGGGAAAGAATCATACAGTCCAATTTCATTCACTTTTTGTGACTTTTTCTTTGTTTTTGGATTGAACCCTGGGCTTTAACCCCAGGTGTGCCCCTGAGCCTAAAAAGCAGGAGAGCACACACAGTTGGGATACTTAGACTTTCCACAAAATAAAGGAAAACGCAGGTATAGATAGGACTCTTTTTTTTTTTGTACTGGGATTGAAGCCAGGGGCACTCTGGCACTGAGCCACATCCCCAGCCCTATTTATTTATTTGGTGCCAGGAATTGAACCCAGGGAACCTCTGAGCCCCAGCCCTCTTTATTTTTTATTCTGAGACAGGGTCTTCCTAAGTTTAAGGCCTCACTAAATTGTCAAAGCTGTTCTCAAATTTGTGAACCTCCTGTTTTAACCTCCAGAGTCACTGGGATTACAGCTATAGTACTTAGGGAAAAGTGGAGTTTAGGTTTAATTTTAACAGAATGCTGTTTCCTTGATTAAGACACACGGACTGTTGTGCTCAGAAACTCTTACCTGAACAAGTGCGATGGCGCACGTTTGTAGTCCCAGCTACTCAGGAGGTTCTGAGGCAGGAGGATTGCAAGTTTGAAACAATTTAGTGAGACCCTCTCTCAAAAATAAGAAATAAAAAGTGTTGAGGATGTAGCTCAGTGGCAGAGGGCCCTTGGGTTCAATCCACAGTACCGAAAACAAAACAAATTTTAAGAAAAACAAAACCACCACCAAAAAACCCTTACCTGGAGCTTTGTACCTGAATTACAAATCAAGACTGGTGTGTGTGTGTGTGTGTGTGTGTGTGTGTGTGTGTTTAGAACTTAGATCCACCAGACAAGAAGGGGATTGCCCATTCTTACTGATATTATTTCATTGAAAAAAAAATTTTTTTTTTTTTTTGGTACCAGGGATTAAACAAACCCAGTGGTGCTTAACCACTGAACCACATCCCCAGCCCTTTTTATTTTTTATTTTGAAAATAAAGGGTCTCACTAAGTTGCTTAGGGCCTTGCTCAGTTGCTGAAGGTATCTTTGAGCTTGCTATCTTCCTGCCTAAGCCTCTGGAGCCGCTGGGATTATAGGTGTGTACCACCACACCAGCCCCTGATATAATTTCAAACATCAACATTTGCAACAGTCTGATTTCAGAAAACAAAGTTTCTCAGTAAGTGAGCAGTGGTCACTTAAAAAAGGAGGCTGTTATGGTATTTTACAGCTTGGGAGGAAAACGTTTTTAACTTTGCAGATTTGTACTAAATTTGAATTCTTTTTATTTTTTTAGTTTTTATTTTGGCGGTACTGGAAATTGAACCTAAGGGTACTTTAGCACTGTGCAATATCCCCAGCCCTACCCCCTTTTTTAAAGACAGGGTCTCGCTAAATTGTTTAGGGTCTCTCTGAGTTGCTTAGGGTCTCGTTAAGTTGCTGAATTTAACCTAGAACTTGAGATCCTCCTGCCTCAGCCTCCCGAGAAGCTGGAATTATAGGCATGCTCCAAGTTTGGACCAATTTGTCACCATGAAGTTTCAATTCGAGCATTAAAAGCAAAGCCCAAGCGGGGTGTGGTGATGCAGGCCTGAAGTTCCAGTGGCTATAAATAAATAAGGGGGGCTGGGGATATAGCTCAGTTGGTAGAGTGCTTGCTTCACACACACAAGGCCCTGGGTTCAATCCCCAGCACCGCAAAAAAAAAAAGAAAAAAAGGAAGTCCGAAAGTAAAGGTTTATAAAATCATCGGTTGCATTTTCCCCACTTTTCTTAGTTTGTGTCTTTCTCACTTTAAAATGAAGCCACGCACCTCATTAACGATTTGCGTAGTTTCTAAAGTGCACTTTTTTCTTCTCTAATAAATAGTCCCAAACAGGCTATATGATGGAGCAGGGAGACGGACTAGGGCCGGCTCGACCAAGCATAGGAGTCTAGGAAGGATGAGTCCTAGTCCAAGTGCAAAAAGGTCAAGTTCTTAAGCTCTCTGTAAGCAAGCATCTCCTGAATCCTGATTTCGGTTTTCCGTGTGTTTGTTGTTTTGTTTTTATGCGTGGTGATGGGGATTGAACCCAGGGCTCTCTACCCACTGCGCAACATCCCCAGCCCTTTTTGTTTTGCGTTGCCGAGGCTGGCCTCGCACTTGAGATCTGCCTTCGCCTATGAATCGCCTGGATGGCAGGAGTGCGCCACCCCGTGGAGCCTGATTTCCTTTTCCTGAAACAAAACCCTGAGCGGGCAGGGAATCGACCCCTTCCGCTGTCCACAGCCCGGAAACGACGACGGGTCGGCGCCGGCGCTGCCTGATGACGCGCAGGTGCGCCGGAAGGACGAGCGGTCGGCGACGGGCGGTGGCATGGCGGCCTCCGCGGCGCGCTGGAACCATGTGTGGGTCGGCACGGAGACTGGGATCCTGAAAGGTGCGTGGCAGGGCTGGACGTCGGGAAGTACAGGGGTCGCTCGCTCGCCGCCCTGGCGCGACTGACGCCTCGTCCCGCAGGGGTGAACCTTCAGCGGAAACGGGCGGCGAACTTCACGGCGGCGGGACAGCCGCGGCGCGAGGAGGCGGTGAGCGCCCTGTGCTGGGGCGCGGGCGGCGAGACCCAGGTGAGTGGCCCTGGCCGCGCCGCAGTTGGGACCGTGACGCGGCAGCCTCGCTCTCCTGGACATCACGCCCCTCTGTCCGCAGATCCTGGTGGGCTGCGCGGACCGAATGGTGAGGCACTTCAGCACCGAGGAGGGCACATTCCAGGGCCAGAGGCACTGCCCCGGCGGGGAGGGCTCCTTCCGGGGCCTCGCCCAAGCCGACGGGTAAGCCAGATCCCCGCGCCGAACGCGCAGGTCGCAGGGAGAGCGTCGAGGCTCCCTGAGGACAACGGAATAATGTCGTTACACCCTCAGGTGACCTGAGGTGGGTGACGGGGACCTGGGTTCCTGCCTTAAGTTCGTTCATTCCTATAACGCTCATCTATTGAACATGTACTGAGTTCCGTACTCAAGGAGCAAGGGCTGCTGGTGAGGTTTCTGCCTTTGTTAAGTGCTCATCCTTCGGGTTTTTCCTCAGAGATCCATCGTAACTTTTTGCTCAAAATGCGGGGCAAGTCATTTAATCATTTTGAGCACGCTTTTAAATGGGAACAAATCAACACCAAGGTGATGAAGCTTCCAGAGTAAAGGATAGGAATGTCTGATGGTTAGGTAATTGGCCAAGCTTTTTTCCCAAGAGGAAGAAAGAAGGCTGTGAACAGGCTGCTCTTGTTTGGTAATAGTGTTAATTCTGACGAGTGAGGTCTGGAAAAGATCTGTAGGGCATGGGGTTTTTGAACTGGGACTTGAAGGATGGGTAGGATTTTGACAGATGAAGAAAGGAATGAGGGCATTTCAGAATGGATGCTGACTGGGCAGAGGGCAAGGATTGGTAGTAGGGCACATAAATAGGATAAATAGCATTTGGAGGTTGAAACCAGGGAAGCATATAAATGTAAATCATTTGAGTGCTAGATTGAGAGATTTGCACTTTTATTTTGTAGGTGGTGGGAATTACTGGGTTTTGAGTGGGAAGTGCTAAGGGTGGAGCTGAGAGCCTGTAGCATTATAGAGGATTGGAGAAAGCAATTTGGAGAAATTGGAGAAAGCAATACAGAGCCTGAACCCAGGTAGGGAGGGTGGGCAGATGTGAGGAAGAATGTAGGCCCAGGCTGTATGGATCCTGGGAAAAGAATACCTTGGGCTTCTTGGGAGGGGTATTTTGCAGGAGAGGCTGACACTAGTACTCAAAAAACAGGAACTAAAGAATAGAAACTTAGGTAGCTCAATGGTAGACCACTGGCCTAGCATGAGTGAGACCCTATTCAATAACCAAACCCTAAATCTGGATGAGTCTTGTTTCAGTCCTTTCCGTACTAAAGATCCTGACCCCAACCCCAACCCCTACCCCACAAGGAACCAACTCAAGAATCAGAAAGATCAGAAGGGCCAGGTACCCCAACTTAGCTGAGGAACAGGAAAGAACTCTCTTTGGAGTATCACAAATTTGATTTCCAGTTCTGGGTCTGACATTTATAGCTCAGTGTCAAATGTTTTAAGTTCTCAGAGCCTCCAGTTTCCTCATAAAATTGGTAACCATATGATTGTTGAGTAAATTGAGTTAACAGGTAAAATGGATGCTGTCAGGCCCTGCATAGACCCCAGGTATTTAAGAGGCTCCCTTTTAAACTGGGCTGTTACAATTGGGAAGTGTGTCAGCTGGGGCCTAGAGAACACTTTTTTTTTTTTTTTAATATCCCAATTGTATCTTCCCCTATTTGCAGCACCCTCATCACGTGTGTAGATTCTGGCATCCTTAGAGTCTGGTGTGACAATAAGGAAACATCCTCTGACCCAGTAAGGTTCCTTACCCTGATGGTTGGGCAGGGTGGAAGTCAGGATAGGGGCCTAATGAAGGCTTTGAGAGAGGGGAGATTAAGAACTCTGGAACTAACTTATCCCTCATTCTTTTCAGCTCCTGGAATTGAGGGTGGGTCCTGGGGTTTGTAGGATGCGCCAAGACCCAGCACGACCCCATATAGTTGCCACAGGTGGGAAGGAGAATGCTTTGAAGGTGTGGGACCTGCAGGGATCTGAGGAGCCTGTGTTCAGGGCCAAGAATGTGAGTGACGGGATCGGGAGGGGCTGTGTCTGTGGTTGAAGGAGTCTGAGGCCACTGAATGATCAGAGACCAGGTGGCCTTTAGGGGGTGATAAAGGGGACTGAAACCGGTGGCATTTCGAATCTATCTCCATCCTTTCCCCCTTCATCTATATCACCAGGTCCGGAATGACTGGCTAGACCTTCGAGTTCCCATCTGGGACCAGGATATACAGTTCCTCCCTGGATCACAGAAGCTTGTTACATGCACAGGGTACCACCAGGTGAGGCACCATCTCATCCCTTCCCATACCTGGGCAAGGCAACTTCCAATTAAAAAAGCTTCCCTGGGCAAAACGGCCTGCTGTGATGGCACAGCCAGCTTGTCCATTCTTCCTTCCTGAGCAGTCAGAGGGGCATACACTTCCCCATCCATTTGAGCCTTGGCGCTAGGCCTGTGACCTTCCCTTACTGCATTCTAGGATGGAATTTGCTCAACCACAGCTCATTCTATTTCTCCCACGTGGAAGAGAAAGAGAAGGGAGTGTCCCCTTCACAGTGGGATCCACAGGGCACAAGTGTCAAGAATGGACATTGGCCTGGGTGTCAAGAGAATTCTTGTCCTGATGCAGCCTTTCTGATTTGCTTTGGGACCCAGGCCTGAACTTCCCCTCTCTTGCCTCAGCTCCTCAGCTTTGCATGAAGGGCTCAACTAGGGACCTTTATGACTTGTCTCATAAAGCCCAGGTAGGGCTGGGTCACTATTTGAAACTCAGGTCTGATCTTGATGATATACTTCTGCTTAATCCACTTATGGGGACTTCCTTTCTCCTCCCTCATTCATGCTTAACATCTGCTTGAAATTCAGCACCCTCTATTGAACCAACTTGCTTTTCCATCCCGCCACTACTAGATGGGAGAATGCAATGCTCACACCCCCTGTTGTGGAGGACCTCTCCCCAGTAGCCCTGTCTATTCATGCTCCTGAGCAGCTGTGCTCACCCCAACAACACTCAGATGAGTATTTCTAATGAGAACATTTCTCTGAGGGTAGGTCATAAATAAGAAAGCAGTGCTCAGAAGAAAGAATGACCATACAGAGATGCCAGGGGGCTGCATGCAGGGCGGGGATGCTTTTGTGATGCCTCATTTTTCCTCTCTAGGTCCGTGTCTATGATCCAGCTTCCCCTCAGCGCCGGCCAGTTCTAGAGACCACCTATGGCGAGTACCCTCTGACAGCCATGACCCTCACTCCCGGGGGCAAGTGAGTGATTAGAGGGGTGGGGGTGGGACTCAGGAAGGATTCAGGAGATTCCTATTAACACCTGGCCTGTACTCTTCTCAGTTCTGTAATCATAGGGAACACTCATGGGCAACTGGCAGAAATTGACTTGCGGCAAGGTGAGTGGACTAGGGGATTTGGGGGAAGGGAAAAAGTCAGGGTTCCCTCTGGCAATGAGGCAGTGCCTCATTGAGCCCTCATGGAGAGGCCAGATTGCCTGGATTCAAATCCTGTTTCAACAAAAGATGTATGACCTGGAACTAATTACTTAACTCCCTGTGCCCTAGTTTCCTTATCTATAAAATAGAAATATTATTGGTAACTCTTGGTTGAGGATTGAATGTTGACATAGAAAGTGGTCTGAACAGTAAACAATAAATGGTTAGCTGGCTAGCTAGCACTGATGCCATTGCCTTCTTCAGGGCGCCTACTGGGCTGTCTGAAGGGACTGGCAGGCAGTGTCCGTGGGTTGCAATGTCACCCTTCAAAGCCCCTCCTAGCCTCCTGTGGCTTAGACAGAGTCTTGAGGATACACAGGATCCGGAATCCACGTGGCCTGGAGCATAAGGTAAGAGCTCAATTTTTCTGGCCCTCATCCCTTGATGCTTCTATATATTTCAGCCTATCCCTCCTTTTTTTGCAGGTTTATCTTAAGTCCCGACTGAACTGCCTCCTCCTCTCCGGCAGGAATAACTGGGAGGTGAGCAGTCCTGTCTGGGAAAGTGGGAACTAAGGGCATGGATGTGAGGGTTTCCCTATGGAAAGAAAAAGGAGGCAGCTGGGATACAGACCTAGGACTACCATGCCACTTAATTTCTCTGAGGGGTGTTAACAGTTACAGCTCTGACAGGTTATCACAAAGGGTGATACACCCCAGAACGTGGTGGCAGTGGTTTTGAGGAGATACAGGTGATGGTATCCAGAGGGATGCTGACTCCCAGCTAGAACTTCCTTGTTCTTGACCCCTGATTTTTCTTCCCATTCACCAGGATGAACCCCAAGAGCCTAAAGAGCCCAATAAGGTGCCTCCAGAAGACACAGAGACAGATGAACTTTGGGCATCCTTGGAGGCAGCTGCTAAGAGGAAACTACCTGATCTGGACCAGACCCAAGGGGCTCTCCAAACCAGACAGAGAAAAAAGAAGCGGCCAAGGTCCACTAGCCCCTGAAGACCTTGTGCCCATTTTGTAAATAAACAGCTCAATACCCACCATGATCTGAATCTTTTGTGATGGGAGAAATGAGAGGGGTGGCTTGGGGTGGGGGCTCCCTGAGCTGGGGCAGCAGGATATCTGACGTCACAAAAGCAGGCCTGGAGCCAGGCAGGCTGGCAGCACCGGGCCGCACGGGGCCATGGGCTGCTGCCAAGACAAGGATTTTCAGACCTCAGATGATCAGGGCAAGGATGGCGGGTCCGACGATGTTGGGGAAGGTGGGATTAGAGCCGGAGGTGCCCCAGTAGGGCCACCCAGGAGGTTGGATCGGGTAGGGTGAGGCTAGGCTTGGCCTCATCCTCCCCGTGAACGTCCCAGGAATCGATTTCGATTCCCCAGGCCGCCAGAATCGCAAGTCTAACGAAAGTCTTCTGATCACCGTGCTGTGGAGGCGGCTATCTATGTTCAGTCGTCGGGGTTCCTCGCGGTCAACAAAGAGGCATTCAGACCAGATTCAAAGGCCGGGTAATCCAAGAGGACAGCCAGGATGACCCGGAGAAGGGGTGAACTCAAACCTGCTCTCAGCCCAGCCCAGCCTCCAGAGAATAAAATTTCTAATGTGGGCCTGTCCGAGTATTAGTGCCTCAACAGCCTGCTCTGGAGGCCGTGGGCTCTTTAAGGCTCCTCCCCTGAAGCTGGCTCAGTCCCCTGGGCTCCGCTCCCGCTCCTCAGGGGCGGGACCACGGCGGCAGCCTAGCCAATGGGAGGGCGGAGTCGCGCCTGCGTTAGAGGGGGCGTGTCTCCGGTCGCCGGGCTTGGAAAGGCGTGGCGTAGCCCTTCGTCACGGGGGTGGGGTTAAGTGTAGGTGACGTGGCGGCTCCTAGTCTTTGGTCGGGTTTCAGCGGCTCCGGCGCCCCGGGAGGAGGTGGTGACGGCCGAAGAGGTTGTGGCGGTGGCGGCGGCAGGCGGTAGAGAGGAGGTAGGACCCGCTCTAACAGGGGCCTGGCCGCTGTGTCAGCTTTGGGGCAGCGGCTTCACGGGGGCGGCGACGGGCGGGGGGAAGGGAACCTGGGGCCAGCAGGCAAGTCCTGCCGGCCGGGCTCCGGGTGAGCGAATACCTCGCCGTCCAACCAGGAAAGCCCTGTGGAGAACGACGTCGGCATTAGCTAATCAGTGGTTGCCGTCTTCCAGAAGGCGGAACTTTGGAGGGGGTGGGACTTCCTGTTTCAAATAAACACCTAGAGGTTTCCCCCTCCGCCCACCGAAGTGTGTCCGCTCTCGGGGGTCCTTCGCCGTTTCTCCCTGAGAGTTTGAAGGAAATCGCGAATACGAGAGGGACCCGTTAGCGCCTGGGACAGTTGCACAGGCCAGGCTGGAGCCTCAGTGCCCCAGGACCGGGCTCTGGCTCTATCTTGGCTTCAGGAGCGCGGCCCGCGCTCTGGCAGCCAGAGCCAAGTTGGAAGAAGAGTCTGAGAGGGGTTCGCCTTGAGCCAGGAGGAAGTGGGCCCTTTCCCACAGCGGGCCCGTCCCAGGATCCGCGGGTGGCCTTGGGAAGGAAAGACTGCCAAGTGCAGGAAGGGCCGCAGGATTTGCTGGTTGAGGGGGGTGTTGTGGGGACGGAGGCTGCTTGGGGAATGACACTCTCCCCTTCATGACAGTCCGAGGTTATGCGACTCAATGATCCCGCGGAAACGCTACGGGTCTAAGAACACGGATCAGGGTGTCTACCTGGGTCTCTCAAAGACACAGGTCCTGTCCCCTGCAACTGCTGGCAGTAGCAGCAGCGACATCGCCCCTCTGCCCCCCCCAGTGGTCCTGGTCCCGCCCCCTCCCGACACCATGTCCTGCCGGGATCGGACCCAGGAGTTCCTGTCTGCCTGCAAGTCGCTGCAGAGCCGTCAGGTAAGGACCTGGAGTGGGAAGGGCTGGTATGAGCCCTACTAAATCTGGGTAGGGTTACACTGCAGCAGTGTTAAGGGAAATAATGTTGGAGGGTACCTGATGGAGAGCTGACAAGTTGGATGGGGTCCATAGGCCTACTAAGCCACAGAAAGTGGACTTGTTATGGGAGACAAGGACCTAGAGTTTTTTTTGGTAAGAAATTCCCTAGAGAGTACCTTTGTTATTCTGGAAAGAATATCTCAGGGATAAAGGTGACTAAGGTATTTGGATAAAAAAGAAGTTCTGGAAAGAGATTTTAGTTGAGAGATATGCACCTTGGATTCTAGTTCCAGTATAGTATCACTAGTTTGCTCTGCTACCATGGGGAACCTATTAATCTAGTTGGGCCTCAGTTTTTCTATGTGTATAGTAGAGGGTGGGGAAAGGAAAGAAGTTTTCTAGATTGGTAATTTTTATCAAAATTGCTTTGCAGGGCTTTGTTTTATTTTGTTGGTGGTACTGGTGATTGAACCCAGGGCCTTGTAATGCCAGGAAAGCACTCTGCCATTGAGCTACATCCCTAAACCTTTTTAATTTTTTTTTAAAAAATTTCTTAGATGTTGATAGGCCTTAATTTTATTCATTTATTTACATGTGGTGCTGAGAATCAAACCCAGTGCCTCACACATGCTAGGCAAGTGCTCTACCACTGCCAACCCCAGTTCTTAAATTTTATTTTGAGCAGGGTCCCTCTAAGTTTCTGGGGCTGGCCTTGAACTCAAGTTCATCCTGCCTCAGCTTCTGGAGTAGCTAGGATTATAGTAATCGGGAATACAGACATGTGCTACCTTGTCCAGCCAGAGTTCTTTTTTTTTAAATTAGATTCTTTTGTTTCAGTAAAAACTTTGTGAATCCAAAGGAGACCTGAGTAACTTTTTAAAATTTTTGGTACTGGGGATTGAATCCACAGGTAGTTTACCACTGAGCTACATCCCCAGTCCTTTTTGTGTCTATTTTGAGTCAGGAACTCGCTTAGTTACATATGACCTCAGTAAGTTGCTGAGGCTGGCCTGGAAATTGTGGTCCTCTTGCCTCAGCCTCCTGAATTGCTGGGATTACAGGCATGACCCACTGTGCCCTGCCAGAGTAACTGTATTTTAAAATACTTTTACTTTTCAGCTCTTGTTAACCACTGTTCTCTAAGAATTTTGTGATCTCCAAGAACTTTCCAGTTTTCCTCATTGATTCCCTGATTCCAGGGCTAGAGTGGCAATACTAGCTACCATTTATTTAATGATTACAACGTATTAGATCATTGGCTATAGTACTTTATAGCCCTTCTGTTATCTAATCTTAATAGCAATAGGAGGTAATTAGATTGTCTTCATTTTGTAGAAGAGAAAATAAGTAATTTGTCTTAAATCTTTTTTTTTTTTTTTTTTTTTTTTTGGAACCGGGGATTGAACTCAGGGGCACTCAGCCACTGAGCCACATCCCCAGCCCTATTTTGTATTTATTTAGAGACAGGGTCTCACTGTCTCTAAATAGAGTTGCTTAGTGCCTTGCCCATACTGATGCTGGCTTTGAACCCAAGATCCTCCTGCCTCAGCCTCCCCAGCCACTGGGATTACAGGCGTGTGCCACCACACCTGGCTGTCCTAAATCTTTTAGTTCCTAAGTGGTAAAGTCAACATTTGAACCCAGGTCTACTTGTTTTCTTGGCTACATTACCACTGATAAATCTGGATTATCTGATGGTATATGCCCCCAGTACTAGAGAGAGTTTATTGGACATGTGAACAGTGAAAGCCGCAAATAGGTAGGGAGGAGCTAAGTTGTCGCCTCTTGGCATTGCTTTTCAGAATGGAATCCAGACAAATAAGCCGGCTCTACGTGCTGCCCGACAGCGCAGTGAATTTACCCTCATGGCCAAGTGAGTTAAGTTTTGTGGTGGGGTGACATAATGTCCAAGGAGAAGTAGGATTGCAGACTTCGGTGACTTGGCCATGAGGGCTGGGATTGGTTCTGTTGGAACTAATGTGGAAATAGCCCATTTCCTGCCTTTTCCACAGTGTTCTCACTAGTGATTGTTTGCAGGCGCATCGGGAAAGACCTCAGCAATACATTTGCCAAGCTGGAGAAGCTGACAATCTGTGAGTGTCTTGGGGTCTTTCAGAGGTGGGACCATGAACCAAAGAGGGTGCTCTCTGAGCTTTGTCTTTTTTTGTGTTTATGTGTGTGTGGTGCTGGGGATTGAACCCAGTGTCTTGCAAATGCTCTACCAATAAGCTGACCCCCTGCCTTTAACCTCACCTGTTGTAATTTCCTGTTTGTCTCTCCAGTGGCAAAGCGCAAGTCCCTTTTTGATGATAAAGCAGTGGAAATTGAGGAGCTAACATATATCATCAAACAGGTGAGCTGCTAGTGATCAGGAGAGCCAGCATTCTAATCAGATCACTTCCATCATTTTCCATTGACACAGAGACCCAGAGCAAGTTTCTAGAGCCAGCTCTAAACATCTTGTTCCCTCATTGAGTCAGTAGACACTTACTGATTATCTACTAAGAACTGTACTGAGTTCTGGTGACACAAATATGAGGCAAGGTCTTACTTTCAAGGACTTACTGTGTAAAAGAGAGTTCCAGCTCCATAGATCTGTACTTATAGTGAGTAGGAATGAATGATAAAGAAAATATCTTATAAAAAGATGATTGACACAGTTTGGGGATACTGGGAAAGATTGATAGAGGGTAAAATCTGAGCAGAATTCAAAGCTTGTGTAGAGATAGAGGGAGAATATTCCAGGAAGATGAAGCTATGCAGAGGTGTGGCTTATAAAAGGAAAAGTTTGGGCTGGAGATGTAGCTCAGTGGTAGAGAGCTTGCCTAGCATGTATGAAACTTGGAGTTCCATCCCAAATATTATTAAAAAAAAACAACCAAAAAACATGCAGGTGAGTTTGCTCAGATGTCACCTGCTCAGGGAGGCCTGCCCCAGTCCTGGGTTTTTTTTTTTTTTTTTTCCTTGGGACTTGGGATTAAAACCTGGGATTTGATTGTACCCCCTACTGAGACACAGCCCCACCTCCCCTCCCCACCATTTTTTTTTTTCCTTGTTTTTTAATTTTGAGACAGGGCCTTGCTAAGTTGCTGAGACTGGCTTTGAACTCTTGATCCTCCTGCCTCAGCCTCCTGAGTCACTGGCCATCATACTCAGCAGTCATGGTGTTTAATACTCCATCAACCCAAACTCTTATCCTTACTCTGCTCTAGTTTCTTTTTTCATAGTATTTTAAGTTTCTAACATTGTCTGTAATTAACATATTTTTATTTATTGTTTATTCCCTCCTACCTCCTCCTCCTCCACTCCTCATCCCCCAATAAAAAGAAAGAAAAGATACATGAACATCACAGGACCAGGGTTTTTTTTTTCCCATCTTGTTCACCGATGTATCCTAAGGGCATATAAATGTCTATAAGTATCACCTAGTAGACACTGATCATTGATTGATTGCATAA
This sequence comes from Glaucomys volans, assembly GCA_020662805.1. NCBI lineage: Eukaryota > Metazoa > Chordata > Mammalia > Rodentia > Sciuridae > Glaucomys > Glaucomys volans. Next base: position 156,056 of record JAJEJO010005621.1, on the reverse strand, counting down.
GTGATTGGCGGGAGGCTGGAAAGGTAGTTTGGTGACTGGTTATGAACAGCAATGTGGGCTCTGCTACAGGCTGTGGAATCATCTTGAAGCTGTAGGCTACATGTGGAATCTGACTTGGAATATGGACAGGGCAGTGACTAGGAAGGAGGCTATATAAAGATGATGATGATGGCAGAGGTCAAAGGGCAGACCTATTGAGGAGATACCATCCTGGTAGAAAAAAGAGAGTTCCACTATTGGGGTGTTATTGCTTAGGCATTTAAGAAGCAGCCCATTGGGTTCTGAAGGGCTTGAGTTCAAATAGGTCTGCCACTTAGGTTGTTACTTGGGTACCTTCTGACTTCTCTGAGCTTTAGTTCTCTTATCAGTAAGGAGGGGATGATAATGATACCTACCTCACAGGGCTCTTATTAGGGTTCATTTGTTTCCTTCAGTCGCTAACATTAATGAGTGACTTTTTCAGAGCTATGACTATTATACATGGGGTGATTCTTATAGGTTAGTCTGGGAAGAAGTGACTTTTGAGACCCAAATATTGAGGAAAAGATCATCCAAAGATCTGGTGGGAGCACATTCCAGAAAGTGAGAAGGCATTTTGTAAAGTGGGACTAGCAAAGGGAAAAGGCCCAAAGTGTGGGTGACCTTGAGGTACAAAGGGGGCCAGTATGGCTACAGCCCAGCAGGTAAGGAGACTGGACAGGGTGAGGTCAGAGAGGTGGCAGGGGCCAGACCAGAGAGCCTGTGCAAGCCAGCTAAGGAATTGGGTTGTATTCTAAATTTAGTGGTAGGTGCCTGGGAAATTTTGTTTTGTTTTGTTTTTTGTTTACTTTTTGTGGTTTGCTAGGCAAGTGCTTTAGCACCGAGCTATACCACCAGCTCTTGATTTTTAGTTTAGAAGATCACTGGCTGCTATATAGGGAGTGTATTATAGGAAGGTAAACTAGAAAAAGGATTCTCATTTAGGAGGCTCTTAGAGATATTTTAGAAAGGAAAGGAAGACAGTTTAGGGTGGCTGCAGTAGAGAAGTAGAAATGTGGACGGATTCAGAGTGTATGTTGGAACCATACATTTATTTTTATTTTGAAACAGGGTCTCACTAAGGTGCTGAGGTTGGCCTTGAACTTGCGATTCTCCTGCCTCAGCTTCCCAAGTTGCTGGTATTCTATGCATGCACCACTGTCCTTGGGATTGTTAAGGTTCTTTGTGAGTTCCTGATAGACTCTCTATGGATTTAAGAGATGAATTAAGAATGGCTTTTGGTTTTTTGGTTTGAGCATCTGGTGAATGGTGGTGCCATTTACCAAAAATGGAAAAGAAAGAAGGGGAGAATAGCTTCTGAGGGTAAATTAAAGCCTGTTAAGTAAAATAATTTTCTCTGTTAAATTTAAGGACAGAGATAAAATTGTAACATCATCAGCATGTTGCACTGCACATTGTAAACAAATACAAAGCACTTATGGGGTTTTGTGTTTGGTTTGCTTTTGGCGCCAAGCATCAAACCCAGGGCCTCACACGTGGCTAAACACTCTTCCACTGAGCTACATACACCCCCAGCTCAGTCGTTATGTTTAACACAGTGCTAAGTACACAGTAAACACTCAGTAGATTACAGTTGTATGGTAGTAAATAGCTGGGCTGAGGAGATGTGAGTATGTGATTTAAGTGCTTTTTGCTTGGGTGCCTGCCTATGTGGGAAGTGGTATCTTTTCTAAGCTAGAACCCTAAGGGAGGAGATTTTGTTGGGAAGAAAACTTACAATTCCCCTGCCTCAGCTTCCTAAGTAACTGTGCATCACAGACCCTGCTCTCTGGTTTTTGTGTTTTTGGGGCGGGGGCGGGGGGATGGGGGCGTCGGTATTGAGGATTGAACCCAGGGCAAGCAGTGAGCCACTGAGCTACATCTCCAGCCCTCTTTCTTTCTTACCTGAGCTTGTTACATGGATTCTGGTGTCCCATCCAAGACCTTCTATAACATCCAGGAGAAAAATTCAGAACTTTTTTTTTTAGTCACATGTTACTGTGCCTAGCATCAGTCTATTGATTGATTGATTGATTGATTTTGGTACCAGAGATTAAACCCAGGAATGCTTAATCCCTGAGCCACATCCCCAGCCCTTTTTTCATTTTTTTTTTTTTTTTAATTTTTGAGACAGGGTCTCACTAAGTTGCTGAAGGCTGGCTTTGAACTCACGATTCTCCTGCCTTAGACTCCCGAGCTGCTGGGGTCACAGGCATGGGCCACCATACCTGGTACTCTAGCCTGTTTCTTAGCCTCACTACTTATTCCTAACCACCTCCTCTCCCTACCCTTTCCTTATGGGAATGGAACCCAGGTGCTGGCACGTGCTTGGGAAATATTCTACCACTAAGCTACTACATCCCCAGGCCTCCTCCTCTTTTCTCACACTGGCTCGCCCTGGCTATACTGTGACAAGCTTTCTCAGTCACATGCTGGCTACTGCCTCCATATGGTCTCATTTATCTCTTGGCCGACTGGTTTGGGGAGCAGAGGACACATTGGTATAGAAAGCATGGCTCTGCCAATAACTTACTGTGTGTGACCTTGGACAAATCACAGTTTTACTCTTTTGCTGTAATATTAAGAATTCTTTGTGTAAAAATCATTTTGTTGATAGCTCTGGGAAACCCTAGGGCCTTTGACTCCTCCCTTTTCCTGAGTATTATACAGGTGTTTTGTTGGTCAGCATGTTCTGGGTCCAAAGAATTGTGCTGTGAAAGTGTTTTGTGGTCTCACAGGGTAGAACAGGACATTAATGGAGGGGTAAATGAGAATCAGTGACCTATCAATGGATGAGGCCCTACTTTGCCTTTTTCTGGCTCTTCTCTGCAGGTACTGAGACAGAGCAAACACAAGAGCTTGGAAAATCCTAGCAAGCCCTTCTGATCTGACTGTCTGGGACACTCACTCCTGCTAGTAACTTCCATCCTGCCTTCCCTGCCAGAGATGGCCATGGATAGAGACGCTGGCTGAGGACTCCTTGGTTAATACTCGGTTTTTCTATGGGCTCTTTTACCAGGACATCAATAGCCTCAACAAACAAATCGCTCAACTTCAGGATTTTGTGAAGGCCAAGGGCAGCCAGAGTGGCCGGCACCTGCAGACTCATTCCAACACCATTGTGGTCTCCTTGCAGGTGGGACCTTGGGGATGGAGGGAGGGTAGGAGGGAGAAAAGTGGTTTCTTCTTTGCTTGACTGTTTCTCCTTTTTTTCTAGTCAAAACTGGCTTCCATGTCCAATGACTTCAAATCAGTTTTAGAAGTGAGGACAGAGGTGAGAGGAATCTATAAGAAGGATAGAAATATGGGAGTAAGGACTCAAGAGAAAGTGGAAAAGGGGCAACAGGGTCATGGGGCCAACAAGAGGGATCTCTTCAATATGCCCACTTTGTATTTCTCCCTCAACCCCAGAACCTGAAGCAGCAAAGGAGTCGGCGGGAACAGTTCTCCCGGGCACCCGTGTCAGCCCTGCCCCTTGCCCCCAACCACCTGGGTAAGTCACAGGCAGTATGGGAAGCCCTGGTGGCTACTCTTGGTTACTGTGGCTGTGATGGCATCCTTTAGAGACAGGTGTTGGATAGGAGAATGGAGGGGCCAGGAAGTTGGTAGGCACTTCTCAGATGTCAGACCTGGTTTTGGGGATTCATTATCCACGATTAGTCTTCCACATTCTGTTGGAATTCAATTCTGTTGTAAATTCAATCATGTTGAGATTGAATTAGAGTATCTAAATGTTCTGTGCACTTATTCACATTCTCTCATTTAATTGTCACAACCACCCTTTGAAAAAGCAACTATTATTATCCCCATTTTACAGGTGAGGAAACTGAGGCTCAGAGAGGTTAAATGACCTGTCCAGGGTCACAAGGCTAGTAAGTGCCAGAGCTGGGATTCAAATCCAGAGCATGTGGGCTTTGAACCTGCTTTTACCTGTTAAGATGTGCCATGTCCTCTTTCCTCCCCCAGGGGGTGGTCCTGTGGTTTTGGGGGCAGAGTCTCATGCCTCCAGGGATGTGGCCATTGACATGATGGACTCCCGGACCAGCCAGCAGCTACAGCTCATTGATGAGCAGGTACTCAGGCTCTAAACTGGGGAGGATGTGCTCTTCTCTTTTCCTCTGTGGGCCCCAAGAGAGTGGAGTGTGCCATGGCAGGATGGCAAGCTGGGATAGTCCTAAAGACTCTTGTCTTGAAGAAGTTCACACTGCTCATTTGCTCTCTCCCTCTCCTAAAGGATTCCTATATCCAGAGTCGGGCAGATACCATGCAGAACATAGAGTCTACAATTGTTGAGCTGGGCTCCATTTTTCAGCAGTTGGCACATATGGTTAAGGAACAGGAGGAAACCATTCAGAGGTGAGGCACTGGCTTTTCCCATATAGAGGAGTCTTCTTTTCCCTGTGAATTGATATCTCTAAGTACCCAGAGACAGCTTGATGTCCTTTGGAAAAGCAGAGTGGATTCTGCCAAACCATGAGGCCCAGTTCACCTGCCTCCACCCACTCATCATGAAGTCATTGAAGGGCCGGGGATATAGCTCAGTTGGTAGAGTACCTGCCTCACAAACACAAGGCCCCGGGGTTTATCCCCCCACCCCCCAAAAAAAAAAAAAAAAAAAGGAAGTCATTGAAGCCGGGCGTGGTGGCGCACGCCTGTAATCCCAGCGACTTGGGAGGCTGAGTCAGGAGGATCACGAGTTCAAAGCCAACTTCATCAACTTAGCGAGGCCCTTAGCAACTCAGTGAGACCCTGTCTCTAAATAAAATACAAAATAGGGCTGGGGATGCGGTTCAGTGGCCGAGTGTCCCTGAGTTCAATCCCTGGTTCCAAAAAAAAAAAAAAAAAAAGATGTCATTGAACACCTGTTCCGGGTGAGGTACCAGCCTAGGTGCTGGGCATATAGTGAGGAATCTCTGTACAGCGAAGACTCTCTTGCATGAAACTCTCTTTGTAGAGTGTATGGATTTTGATAGAGTGGGTATGGACAGTTGTTAAAAAGAACTTAAAAGCAAGCAAGTTTCAGGTACTGTAGTAATAAGGGCTATACAGAGACTTAAAGTAGGATGATGTCTTAAGAATAAAATGACAGAGCTGGGCATGTTGGCATATACCTATAACCCCAGTGGCTTAGGAGGCTGTGGCAGGAGGTTCTTGAGATCAAAGCCAGCCTCAACAACTTGGCAAGACCTAAGTAGCTTAGTGAGAACCCTGTCTCAAAATTAAACAAAAAAGAAGAAAGAAAGATAGAAAAGTGACTGAGAGTGGTGTAGGTGGTGCTCACTGATAATCCCAGCACTCTGGAGACTGAGGCAGAAGGAAGATCCCTTGGGCCCAAGAGTTTGAGGCCAGGCTGGGTAACAATGAGATCCTACCACAAAAAAGAAATAAGGAAAATAAAAAGGCCATGGAGTAGGTACATCAGATTTGGTGGCAGGGAAGTCCACTCCAAAGAAGACAGGATGTTTGTTTTAGTTAGCTTTGACATTGCTGCAACCAAAAGACCTGAAAAAAACAATTTTAGAGGAGGAAAAGTTTATTTGGCCTCATGGTTTCAGAGATCTTATTCCATAGATAGCCTACTCCATTCCTCAGGGCCTGAGGTACAGCAGAACATCAGGGCAGAAGTAGATGGCGGAAGAAAGCAGTTGAGAACATGGCATCAGGAAGTGAAGAGATAGAGTGACAGAGATTCCTTCACCCCAGACAAAATATATACCCAAAAGGCACATTGCCCACTATGACCCACTTCCTCCAGCCACACCCCACCTGCCCTACAGTTACCATCCAGTTAATCCCCGCCAGTGGATTGATGTACTGATTAGGTTAAGGCTCATAACTAAATCATTTCACCTCTAAGCCTTCTTGCATTGTCTCACACATGAGCTTTTGGGGACACCTAAAATCTAACCATAATATTGTGTCCTTGGCTCCCAAAAGCTCATGTCTGCCTCACATGCAAAATACTTTTAGTCCATTTTCAAGAGTCCCCATGGTGTCAACAGGATTTGGTGTCCACGATTTCCCAAAAGTACCAGTCCAAAGTCTTCTCTGAGACTCAAGGCAAACTCTCAGTGTGAGCCCCTGTAAAAATCAAAAGCAAGTTTGACATGGTAGTACGCTCCCGTAATCCTAGTAACTTGGGAGGCTGAGGCAAGATCATAAGTTGCAGGCCAGCCTCAGCAAGTTAGCAAGGCCCTATCTCAAAATAAAAAATAAAAAGGGCTGGGATGTGGCTTGTGGTAAAGTACCACTGGGTTTGATACCAGGACAAAAAAAAAAAAAATCAAAAGTAAGTTATATATATCCAATTATATATATCCAATATAAAGGCACAGAATAAGCATTTCCATTCCAAAAGGGAAATGGGGACATACAAAGAAGGGGTTGGGGCCAAAGCAAGACCAAAATGCAGCTGAGCAAAAGTCCTGTAGTTCCATGTCCAACATCTGGAACAAGCATTCTCTCCAAAGGGCTTGTGTAGTTCTGGGCCCCCCCTTGTTTCTGATGGATTCCTGCACTTTCTTAGGCAGATATTCCATGGTACTGGCATTTCTTAATCTAAAGGGTTTCCACTGCAGCTTTGTTTTCCTTCTCACTTGTCATGCATAGCCCTCTCAGGGGTAGCCCCCAGATTCTGACCTTGGGGCACTTGCCTGGCCTCTCAGGCCTTTGAAATCTTGGTGAAAGCCTCCATGACACCTAATTCCAGCATGGACAGCTGCGCATGGTGAGACAATCCCCCTGCCCCAATTTTACTTTCACTCCCTAGAGTGTGAGATGGGTGTTATTTTACCAATTCCTGAGATGCCCTTAAGCCATCTTTCTTATTGTCTCTGAGCAAAGCCTTTGGTGTTTCTTTAGTGACTGTAATGGTTTTAAAAACCACACATTCCAGGCACAGTGACTTATGCCTGTAACCCCAGCAGTTTAGGAGGCTAAGGCAGGAGGATCACAAATTCAAGTGCAGTTTCAGAAATTTAGCAAGCCCTAAGCAATTTAGCAAGACGCTGTCTCAAAATTAAAAAAAAAAAAAAAAATAGAAAGGACTTTGAATGTGACTCAGTGATTAAGCATCCTGGGTTTAATCCCTGGTATCCCAAACAAACTAAAAACAAAACAAACAAAACCCACACATCCCTTAGCCCCAGTTTTACAGTTTTCTGGACAAATTGCAGGTTTTTCCAATCTTTCTGCTTTGCTTTCTATTCCTAATTATCACAGTAAACTTGGCTAAAAGCTGCCAACATGCCCATGCCACCAACTGAATACTGTGCTGCCTAGAAATTTCTTCTACCAGATTATTTAGTCGATCACCATTAAATTGAGTGTCACAGAAAGTCTCAGGACGTCGGCAAAATGGAAACAGCACATGAATGGCCTCTAGTCAATTTCCAGTAGAATTCGCCTTTTCCTCAAACCTCATGAGTCCTATTGTTACTGTCCAGTCCTATTGGCATTCTAGTTTTCCGAGCTCTCACCAGAATTAACCCATCAAGGGTAGTTCCATCTACAACATTCTAAAGTTTTTCAGCTTTCATTACTAGACTTTCCAAATTTTCCTCCCACAAATTTCAAAAAGCTCCAAAAACTTCTGAACCACATGGTCCAAGTACTCACAGTAGCAAACCCACTCCTGGTACAAATTTCTGTTTTAGTCAGCTTTTTCATTGCTGCAACCAAAAGACCTGACAAAAACAATTATAGAGGAGGAGTTTCTTTGGGTTTCATGGTTTCAGAGGTCTTATGCTATAGATAGCCTACTCCGTTTCTCAGGGCCTGAGATGAGGCAGAACATCAGGGCAGAAGTGTATGGTGGAGGAAAGCACTGGGAACATGACACCAGGAAACAGAGAGAGAGTGATTGATTCCCTCACCACAGATATATATAACCAAAAGCATGCCCCCAATGAAACACCTCTAGCCACACCCCACCTGTCCTACAGTTACCACCCAGTTAATCCCTCTCAGTGGATTGATGTACTGATTATGTTAAGGCTCATAATTGAATCATTTCACCTCTAAGCCTTCGCATTGTCTCTCACATGAGCTTTTGGGGGACACCTAAAATCTAACCATAACAATATTACTGCTGGGCGCACTTATAATCCCAGCAACTCAGGAGGCTAAGACAGAAGGATCGCAAATTCAAGAACAATCAATTTAGCGAGGCCCTAAGCAACTTGGGGAGACCCTGTCTCAATAAAAAATGAAAAGGACTAGGGATGTGGCTCAGTGGTTAAGTGCCCCTGGGTTCAATCCCCAGTACCAAGAAAAAAAAAAAACGGTTAATCTTTTGGTACCATTGTACAAATCTAGGAAGAACAGAAGCAGGGAGATCATTGCAGGGGTCTTTTCAGTAACCTAGGCAGGAGGTGATGGTTGCAGAGACCATGACAGCAGTGGAGATGGTGAGTAGTTATTTATACATGTATTTTAAGGTTACTTGAGCTAAATAAAGAGTATTACTTGGGAGGCTGAGTCAGGAGGATCGCGAGTTCAAAGCCAGCCTCAGCAACTTAGTGAGGTCCTTAGCAACTCAGTGAGACCCTATCTCTAAATAAAATACAAAGTAGGGCTGGGGATGTGGCTCAGTGGCCGAGTGTCCCTGAGTTCAATCCCTGGTTAAAAAAAAAAAAAAAAAAGGCTATTAAAGAAGTGGAAATGGGTGGCATACACCTGTAATCCTAGCAGCTGGGAGGCTGAGGCAGGAGGTTCACAAGTTTGAGGCCATCCTGGGCAACTTAGTGAGACCCTATTTCAAAAATAAAAAATAGAAAGGATTAGGGAAATAGCTCAGTGGTAGAGCGCTCCTGGGTTAACTCCCCACTTAAAAAAAAAAGGAAAGGGTGAAGTGGAGGTAAGAGTTTATGATCATTCAGATTCTGGATGTGAGCAAGCAAGAAGATTCATGGCCTTCACTTAAAATAGGGCTGGCTACCTTGGGTGGAGTAAATGTATAGGGAGAATAAGCTTCATGTTTAACACCTCCAACAAGAGGCTAGACATGCAAGTGGAGATAGTTCACAGGTCGGTGGCTGTGTAGAGAGCCAGAAATAACGTGGGCACAATGGGACTTTTTTTTCTCCTCAGTACAAGGTATTGAACCCAGGGGCACTCTGTCACTTGTTTTGTTTGATACAGGGTCTTGATAAGTGGCCTAGATCTTGCAAATCTTCTGCCTCAGCCTCCCAAGTAGCTGAAAGTATAGGTTTGCATCACAGAATTGGACTTCGAAACAGAATAAGGAGTACATACAAAGAGTAAAAATCAAGCACTGAGTTCTTGGTCCATTTTTTAATTCAAGTCAGTCCTGGGAGGATACTAAAAATGAGACCAGCTGGGAGGGAGGAATAAAAATAAATATGGTGTCCTAGGAGACACGAGAAGAAAATGAGTTGAGGAAAGAGCGTTAGTTGGGACAAATGTTGCTGACAGGCCAGCAAAATGGAAGCTGAGAATTTAATCAGTGCATTGTAGTTCATTGACTTGGGTGTTCTTTGATTGTTTGTTTGTTTGTTTGTTTTTGGTACTGGGAATTGAACCTAGGGGCACTTTACCACTAAGCCACATCCCCAGCCCTATCTATCTATTTATTTATTTACTCACTTATTTATTTTTTGTGGTGCTGGGGATTGAACCCAGGGCCTAGTGCATGCGAGGCAGAGAGCACTCCACTAACTGAGCCATATCCCAGCCCCCTTATTATTTTTTATTTTGAGACAGGGTCTCCCCAAGTTGCTGAGGCTGGCCTTAACTTTTTTTTTTTTTTGGAACCAGAGATTGAACTCAGGGACACTCGGCCACTGAGCCACATCCCAGCCCTATTTTGTATTTTATTTAGAGACAGGGTCTCACTGAGTTGCTTAGGGCCTTGCTAAGTTGCTGAGGCTGGCTTTGAACTCGAGATCCTCCTGACTCAGCCTCCCAAGTCACTTGGATTACAGGCGTGCGCCACCGCGCCCAGCTTGGCCTTAAACTTTTGATCTTCCTGCCTCAGTCTTCCAAGTCACTGGCATTATAGGTATGAGCCACCAGGCCTAGTTAATAAACATTTAGTGTAATTTTTTTATAAGATTGTATTTAGGTCCCCCATTCTTCCCTGTTTTCAATTTTTCCCTTTTGTTTTTCCTTTGTTTCTCCTTTCCTTTCTTTCAGACTGATTAAAATATTTGCTTTTGAATTACATTTAAATTAATCTGTTGGTATTATAGTTACTTGTCATTGACTTTTTTAAGTGGTTGTTCTAGGGATTATAATATGCATTAGTAGCTTTTCATAGTTATTTTGTATAAAATGAGAGAACTTTGCCACCTTTTCCTCTGATCTTTAAGCTATTACCATATTTGTTGCATCTACATAGCTTTATATAAGTCCCACAGTACATTATTACAATTTTTGTTTTAAAGTTAAGCGTATTTAAAGAAAGTAAGAGGGGGAAGCTTTCTCTTTACTGTCTCCAGTGCTTGCTGTTCTTTCCTAAATATCCAAGTCACCCTTGGCATCACTTCCCTTTAGCATGAAAGAAGCCCTTCCCTTAGCACTTTTGGAGCAGTGCAGATCTGCTGATGACAGATTCTTTCAGTTCTAATTTATCTGAAAATGTATTTAACTTTCTTTCTTTTTTTTTTTTTTTTTTTAATAGTTCTTGGGTTTGAACCCAGGACTTGTGGATACTCTGTTATCTCTGGCTTTTAGTAGTTGACTGTGATGTATCTACATGTGCTTTCCTTTGCATTTGTTTTGTTTTCGGTTTTTTTTAGGGGGTTCTCTGAGATTCTTAAGTCTGTAAATTTATGTCTTTCACCAAATTTTAGAAGTATTTGTCCATTACATTTTTCCACCTTTCTGCTGTCTTCATCTGAAAATACATATGTATATGTACCTATTTCTCTCTTTCTTACTTTCTATCTTCTATCTATTCCTTTCCAGTATCCTTTTCAGTCTGCTGTTAAGCCTATCTTGTAAATTTTTAACTTCAGATAATCATATTTTTCAGTTTTTAAATTGCCATGTGATTCTTTCTTCCTTTGTGTGTGTGTGGTGGTAGGGTTTGTATCCAGGGCCTTTTGCTAGGGAAGCACTTTATCATTGAGCTATAACCCCAGCCCTCTATAGCTTCTGTTCGTATGCTGAGATTTACTATGTTTCAATCATTACAAGCATTTTTCTCTAGTTGCAATAGATCCTTATCTGCTTTAAGATCCTTGTGTCCTAATATCCAGTATCTGGTTTTGTCATATTATTTGCCTCTTCTTGAGTTCAGGTCAGGTCACACTTCTTGTTTCACTGTATGTTTACTAATTTGCAATTATACTTTGTCATGATTGATACACAATAGAGGTGCTGTTTCTCTAGAAAACGCTGTCTTTTTTTTTTTTTTTTGTCTATTTTTCTTTTTGTGGTACTGGGGATTGAACCCAGGGCTTCACACATGTTAGGCAAGTGCTCTACCACTGAGGCAAATCCAGAGCCCTGAGAATGTTGACTTTTGTTTTAGCAGGCAGTTAACTTGGCTGAAGTAGGGTATTGATGTTTACTTTTTTTTTTTTTTTTTTTTTTGCGGTGCTGGGGATTGAACCCAGGACCTTGTGCTTGTGAGGCAAACACTCTACCAACTGAGCTTTATCCCCAGCCCAGTGTTTACATTTTGTATAATATATCTAGCTGTTATTTGTGGAATGGTTGACCAGTAGGACCTACCTAGCCATTACTAGAATCAGAACTTTGAAGAGTAAGAATAGTCATTGGATTCAGCTGCATAGATGTTGGTGACTTTGATTCAGGTTCAATGGAGGAATGGGAGCAAAAACCAGAATGAGCACAGGCACACACCTGTAATCCCAGTAACTAAGAGGCTGAGACAGGAAGATCACAAGTTCAAAGCCAGCCTCAGCAACTTAGCGAGGCCCTAAACAATTTAGCAAGACCCTGTCTCAAAATATAAAGGGCCAGGGATGTAGCTCAGAGGTTAAGAGCCCCTTGGTTCAGTTCCCAGTACCAAAAAACAAACAACCTTGAATGAAGTGGAGTTCAAGAGAGGGACTGGAGTTGTGGCTCAGTGGTCGAGCACTTGCTTGCCATGTGTGAGGCCCTGGGTTCAATCCTCAGCACCACATATAAATAAATAAATAAATAAATAAATAAATAAATAAATAAATAGATCCATTGACAAAATGGACAAAAGAGAGAGAGAGAGAGAAATGGGAGACAGAGGTGGTAGCATATGCCTATAATCCCAGTGACTCCAAGTGACTTGGGAAGCTGAGGCAAGAGGATGGTGAGTTCAAAGCCAGCCTCAGTAACTCAGCAAGGCCCTAAGCAATTTAGCAAAACCCTGTCTCAAAATAAAAAGTAAAAAGTGCTAGCCAGGCGTGGTGGCGCACGCCTGTAATCCAAGTGACTTGGGAGGCTGAGGCAGGAGGGTCGTGAGTTCAAAGCCAGCCTCAGCAACTTAGCGAGGCCCTTAGCAACTCAGTGAGACCCTGTCTCTAAATAAAATACAAAATAGGGCTGGGATGTGGCTCAGTGGCCGAGTGTCCCTGAGTTCAATCCCTGGTTCAAGAAAAAAGTGCTGGGGATGTAGCTCAGTGGTTAAGTGTCCCTGGGTTCAACCCTGAGGAAAAAGGAAAAAAAGAGTATGAGGCCAGGAGCAGGGGTACACACCTGTAATCCTGTGATCCCAGTGACTCAGGAGGCTGTGGCAGGAGAATCTCAAATTCAAGGTCAGCCTTAGAAATTTAGGGAGAACCTGTCTCAAAAAGGACAGGGATGTAACTTAGGGGCATAGAGTCCCTGGGTTCAAACCCAGTGTAGCAAGATTAGATTAGATTAGATTGATAAAGGAGGAGAACAATTAGAAAAAGTAAGAACAGAGCAAAAGAGCAATTAGAAAAAGTAAAAACACAATTCTTTTGAGGAGCTGTGCTTCAGAGCCAGCAAGGAATGGAGCAAGTACCTGTGGGAGAAGTGAGTCAGAGTCGTTGCTTTTTGTTAATGAAAAATTTAAAATTCACCAAAAAGTTGAAATAACCATAATAAACACGTATCTAGCACCTAGATTCAGAAGTTGTTGACATTTGGCTGTATTAGCTTTCTCTTTTATTTTTCTGAAGCATTTCAGAGAGGCTGAATATGTCATGATACTTTAGGTACTTTGATAAGCTTCTCCTGAGAATAGGGGAATTCTCCAAAAACCATAGCCAGTTAACCACATCCATGAAAATTAACAATTTCCTAATATTTTTTTCTTAATTTTTTATTCATTTATGTTTATGTGGTGCTGAGAATCGAACCCAGTGCCTCACAAATGGTAGGCAAGCGCTTTACAACTGAGCCACAACCGCAGCCCCTTCCTAATATTTTTTAATATCCAAGCAGTGTTCAGATTTTTTCCATTTGAACCCAAGCTGTTTTTTGATTTTTTATTTTTTTTTTTTGCCTCTGAAAGAAATGTTTATTATTGGTGGGAAACAAGACAATTTTAAGACATTATTATAAGACATTATAATAAGATGTTATTATAAGACAATATTCTGGAAAGTTGTGGAAGTTTTTGCTCCCCAGCTCTGTTACTGACTATACCAAGATGTTGACAGGGCAGTGAATTCCCCATGCTTATTTCTAAAGTGGGCATATTACAGAGCTTTTAGAGATCCTGAGATCTAAATGAGATTAGCGGCTAAGCCTCTCAGTTTGCAGGAACATGGCTGCTCCCTGAGTCCATTGCAGGACATACTATACTTTCTGGCTGGCTCTGGGCTTTGGGCTGCTGAGGCATGGCAGACATGAAAGCGAGCAAAACAAAGACCTTGCCTCTGCAGCTGGGTCCTGTTTTCCCCTTGTGGGGCCCTGGGAACAGATGCTTCTCACAAGGCTGACTCAAGAGGGAAGGAGATGCTCTTTTGGAAAATGCCTCCTGGTACCAGGCTTAGAGCAGCCATCATCAAGGATACCTCAACCCTCTCTCCACTGACAGCTAAATATACATCTCCCTGTGTGCACGGCATTTAACTCTTGATGTCCTCAAGTAATTATTTTCAAAAGCATCCCAGTTTGGGTGAAAAATTATGGCAGTCATACTGTAGTGACAAGGCCCTACGTATTGATGTGTTTCTAGTCTACTATTGTCTTGATCGCTAAAACAAAGCATACCCCAAACTCCAGTAGGGTTAAGTAAATTGAGAATGGATGGCAGAGGGCTCCTTGCATTCTGATGTAGTATGACAGACTCTTGTCTGGCAGAAGCCTTGACTGGCAGCACCCCAGGGACTTGGGCAACCTAGAAAGCCAGGTGACTGCTCTGGAACATTTCCTGCCCAAGTTCAGGTCAGCAGGTCAGAGGGTCATGGAGCAGCCTGACCCCCACCTGGTCTCTGAGGGCAGAATATCTGCATATTCTTTCTCCAGTGCTCTGCCTGAACTTTTTTTTTTTTTTTTTTTTTTTTTTTTTTGGTGCTGGGGATTGAACTCAGGGACACTCGGCCACTGAGCCACATCCCCAACCCTATTTTGTATTTTATTTAGAGACAGGGTCTTGCTGAGTTGCTTAGGGCCTCGCTAAGTTGCTGAGGCTGGCTTTGAACTCGCGACCCTCCTGACTCAGCCTCCCAAGTCACTTGGATTACAGGCGTGCGCCACTGCGCCCGGCACTTTTTTTTTTTTTCTTAAACAGCTTTTATTTATTTATCTCTTTGCAGTACTGGGGACTGAGCCCAGTGGAACTCTGCAACTGAGCTACATCCCCAGCCCTTTTAACTTTTTTTTGGTCATTGTTGTAGATGGACACAATGCCTGTATTTTGTTTATTTTTATGTGGTGCTGAGGATCAAACCCAGTGCCTCACACATGCTAGGCACGCTCTCTACCACTGAGCCACAAACCCAGCCCCTTGGCTTTTTATTTTGAGTCGGTCTCACTAAGTTGCCCAGGCTGGCCTTGAACTTGTGATCCTCCCAAGTAGCCGGGATTACAGCTATGTACCACTGAATGCAGCTATAATAACTTTTAAAAAAAAAACGAATTCAAGCCAGGCATGGTGGCAGACGCCTGTGATCCCAGCAGCTTGGGAGACTGAGGCAGGAGGATCGCAAGTTCAAAGCCAGCCTCAGCAACTTGGCAAGGCCCTAAGCAACTCAGCAAGACCCTGTCTCTAAATAAAATATAAAAAAGGTCTGGGGATGTGGCTCAGTGGTTAAGTGCTCCTGGGTTCAATCCCCAGTACCCCTCCCACTCAAAAAAAACACCCCAAAATCCAGGGGACCAGGGTAGACTAAAGTGGTCTCAAGGGAACTTCCATCCCACTCCATACCCTGCCTTCTTCTCATCTACTATCAGCTCCTCTTACAGCCAAATCCTAGACTATAAATTGGATCCCACTTTCTCTGATTGTCTCAAGAACATCAATTTGTTTTGTTTTATAGTAATGGAGATTGAACCATTACTGGGTGCTCTACCACTGAGCTACACCCCCAGACCTTTTTTTATTTTGAGACAGGGTCTCACTACATTGCCTAGATTGACCTTGAACTTGCTATCCTTCTGCCCCAGCCTTCCCTAGTAGCTGCAATTACAGGCAGGCACCACTGTGCCTGGCTTTTTTTTTTTTTTTTTTTTTTTTTTTTTATTTATTTGAAGAACGTTTTGTTTTTTTTTTTTTTTTTTTTTTGTTTTTTTTGTTTTTGTTTTTTGCAGTTGGGGATTGAACCCAGGGCCTTGTGCTTGTGAGGCAAGCACTCTACCAACTGAGCTATATCCCCAGCCCTGGATTGAGCACTTTGTTGAGAAACCACTTTTAATCTGAAATTCAATGTGTAGATTCCTCGACCTCAATTTATAATCTCTGTATGTAAGATCTGAGAATTTTTTCATTATTGAGAAACTCAAAACAGGTGATTATTTTTTCAACATAATTGCCTGATCTAATGTTTAATCGATCAGTTTGTTCTTTCTATTTTGTAAATAAAGATATTCAAACTACAGAAAAGTTGGGACGCTAACTTAATGAAGACTTTATTCCCTCTACCTGCAGCCACCAATTGTAAATATTTTATCACATTTGCTTCCTCTCCCTAGTGAATCCTTTGAAAGTGGGGCAAACCTTATGAAAGTTCACCCCTAAATACTTCAGCATGCCCCTTGCTAAGAGTAAAGCTGTTCTAGACAGCTTAAATACCATTAGCATAACAAAGAAAAGTAACAATAGTTCTCCAACACTATCCATACCTTGCCCGTATATGGGTTTCCCCAACTGGATTTTTTTTTTTTTTTAAGTTTTTAGTTTATAGCCGGGCGGGCGTGGTGGTGCACGCCTATAATCCAAGCGACTTGGGAGGCTGAGTTAGGAGGATCTCGAGTTCAAAGCCAGCCTCAGCAACTTAGCGAGGTCCTTAGCAGCTCAGTAAGACCCTGGCTCTAAATAAAATATAAAATAGGGCTGGGGCTATGGCTCAGTGGCCGAGTGTCCCTGAGTTCAATCCCTGGTTCAAAAAAAAAAAGTTTTTAGTTTATTTCCCTACAAATCAGAACTCAGACAGGATTCACAACTCTTCAATTCTTATGTCTATTTAGTCTGCTTTTTGTATTTTGTGTGTGTGTGTGTGTGTGTGTGTATGACATCAACATATTTTGGTTCAGTGTTTCCTCATAATCAGATTAAGGCCAAATAATTTGGTGTGATGATTACTTTAGTGGATGCTTGATGAGGTTCTCTCTCTATTGGTGATACAGTTTTGTCACGTTCAAGGTGGTGACCATCAGACTGAGTCCTGTGGAGTGATGCTTTGGTGTGAATTCTAGCTTCTACCACACAATGATCTTCACTTGAATCATTTGTTAGATTGTAGATAATGGTGATTTTCTATCATTCCTTTACATTTATTATTTGACTTTATTCTGTAAAGGAACTTTTTCTTTAAGTTACCACTATGAAATTGTGGGTTTTTTGGTTTTTATTCAATGTATCATAATCCATTAGCATCATTTTTTTTCCCCTTTCTGGTACTGAGAATTGAATTCAGAAGTGCTCTACCAATTAGCTGTATCCCTAGCTTTTTATGTGTGGTTTTTTGGGTTTTTTTGTGGTGCTGGGGATTGAACCCAGGACCTTGTGAATGCAAGGCAAGCACTCTACCAACTGAGCTATATCCCCAGCCCCCTCTTTATGTGTTTGAGAAAGGGTCCTTACTAAGTTTCTGAGGCTGACCTCAAACTTGTGATCCTCCTGCGTTAGCCTCCTGAGCAGCTGGAATTACAAACCTTTACCACCACTTCTGGTTTAGTGTCATCATTCTTTATGATGATCAAGTTTCCTAAATTTGACTCTATGGAGCCCCGTCAGGTTAGCTTCTGTGTCCTCTTAATATGATTCCATTACTCTTATTTATTTAGTGGTGCTGGGAATGGAGACTAGGGCTTTATTCGTGCTAGGAAGCACCTTACCAATGAGCCATACCATGAGCCCAACTCCATTACACTTTTTGTTTTGTTTTGGTTTTTGTTTTTTTGGGGGGGTTTTTGTGGTGCTGGGGATTGAACCCAGGGCCTTGTGCTTGCGAGGCAAATACTCTACCAACTGAGCTATATACCCAGCCCTCCATTACTCTTAATCAGAAAATTGTGGGAACACAGATAGAAAACTAAAATCTCAGCTCTCATAATCACAGTCAAGTAAAATTTTTTTTTTTTTTTTTTTTTTGGTACTGGGGATTGAACCCAGGGGCCCTTAACCACTGAGCTACATACCCAACCCTTTTTTGTATTTGATTTAGAAACAGGATCTCTCTGAGTTGCTTAGAGCCTCTCTAAGTTGCTGAGTCTGACTTTGAACCTTCGATCCTCCTGTCTCAGCCTCCTGAGCCACTTGTATTATAGGTTTGCACCACTGCACCCAACTGTCACCCATCTTGCTAGTCTTTGGACTGTCTTCTCAGGTTCAACCCTTTTTTTCCCCCCCATCTCATTCTAGTCCCTTTATATTAGTTTCATCATCTGTACTTTTCGGACAGACTGCAGCTTCCTGTTACTTTTTCCCCCCCTGCAGATTGAATGCAGGGATGCTTTAACACTGAGCTTCATATCCACTCTTATTTTTTATTTTGAGACAGGATCTCGCCAAGTTGCGCAGTCTGGCCTGGAATTTGTCATCCTCCTACCTCAGCCTCATGAGTCACTGGGATTATAGTACTGTACCATTGCACCTGTCTCATTTACTTTTGCTTGATTCCTTAACTCTGTATGTTTTCTTCCTTTTTGTAGATATTCTTTTGTCCTCTTACTTGCAAACTTTTCCCCTTTTTGTTTTCCCCAGTCATTTCCTTCCTGTGCCTTTTCTTTTTTGTACCATTCATTTCCATTTTCTAATTCCCATACTATTTCCTCTGAGTACCCATTGATTCCTAACTTTTTCACCACAGGAGTTTCCTTCTGTTAATTTTCATTCTTCGATTCCTTACTATACTCTTTTATATGCCAGACTGCTTTTTTGGCGGGGGGGAGGGTGGAGAGGAGAACTGAGGATTGAATCCAGGGATGCTCTACCACTAAGCTACATCCCCAGTCTTTTTTATGAGAGGGTCTTACTAAATTGTAGAGAGTGACCTTGAACTTGAGATTCTCAAGTGCTCTGGAGTTCCTAGGATCATAGATGTGTGCCACCACACCCATATCAATTATTTATTTTTGGTATCAGAGATTGAACCCAGGGGCACTTAACCACTGAGCCATATACCCATCCCTTTTTATGTTTTATTTTGAGACAGGCCCTCACTAAGTTGCTGAGGCTGGCCTCAAACTTGCAATCCTCCTGCCTCAGTCTCCCATTGGGATTACAGGCATGTGTCAGTGCATCTGGCTCAGATTACATTTATTAAATTTATCCTTCTTTATTAAGCACAGCCATTCATAATTGCCAAAATGAGCTTCATTTGGTATAAAAAATATATCCACACTAAGAAATGTAGTTATATCCTGAATCTAGAAAACCTGACACCTTAGTTAGCCTCTTCAGCATAAAAGTGGAATCACAATTCAAACATCTGTACTTTATTTATTTTTTATTTTTTTAATTTTTTTGGTACTGGGGATTGAACCCAGGGGCACTCCACCACTGAGCCACATCCCCAGCCCTATTTTGCATTTTATTTAGAGACAGGGTCTCACTGAGTTGCTTAGGGCCTCGCTAAGTTGCTGAGGCTGGCTTTGAACTCGTGATCCTCCTGCCTCAGCCTCCCAAGTGCTGGGATTACAGGCATGCTCCACCGCACCAGGCCAGACATCTGTACTTTTAGACACAGATCAGTTCAGAGTCCTTATGACTGCCTTCCCAAAACCTTGGACTTGAAACCATCTTTTCCTCTTATTTTCCAACTAGATTGTCAGGCCCCACCTGATCCATACTCACAGCTCACAAAAGTGTTCTCAGGGACTTCCTTTGCAAAGGCCAGAGTTTTTTCTGTCATGCATCACTGAATGACAGGATATGTTTTTTGAAATTCGTCTTTAGGCAATGTCAGTATTGTGTGAACATCACAGACATACTTAAATGAAAATAGCTATGATGTCACTAAACAATATAATCTTATAGGACCACTGTGATATATGCAGCCCACTGTAAACTGAAACATTGTGATGTGGTGCCTAATTATATTTTGTTTTTAGGATTGCATATGCAGGTTGACTGCCAAGTATTTTGTTTTGCTCAATAATTTCTCAAGAGATTGTTCTTCCTCTGAGGACTTCCGTATTCTCTGGAGAGAATGTTCTCCTAGTCTACAACTTTTCTCATCTTCTGACTTCCCATCTATATCATTTAAGATTTTCCTCCTCTCTGACTCAGAATGAGGATATCCTGAGTATAAAGGTCTGTGAACTTTTTCCCCTTATTACCAATACAGTACATGCACTGGGCATGGTGGTGCACACTTGTAATCACAGCAACTTGAGAGGCTGAAGCAAGAGGATCACAAGTTTGAGGCCAGCCTGAGCAACTTAGCAAGACCCTGTCTCAAAATAAAAAGGACTGGGGATGTAGCTCAATGATAGAGCACACATAGGATCAATTTCCAGTACTATGACAATAAAAAACAAAAACAAAAAACATACATGTTTATTAGATAAAAATCAATACAGATTAGCAAAAATTATAATAACTAAAATTTGGGGGGGCTTATGTGGGTTGGGGACTTCATATTAACTCATCGAAGACTGACAGCCTGATAAGTGATAGGGATTGTGTCTCTTATTTGCAAATAAGGAAAATGACACTTAAGGTTAAATGACTTAGAGATGTAAACTAATATGTGGCAGAGCTGGTTTTCAAACTTGAACCAAATTTTATATTGCCCTACAAGAGCCTTTTCTATAAGCAAATATATATACACACTTTATTTCTACATATCATGACCATCTTTTCCATGTCAATAAATAAGACTTCAACAGCATCTCTTTAATCCAGTGTCCTTCTGTTTCCTTCCTTCCCGGCCCTGTTCCCAGGATCGACGAGAACGTGCTAGGAGCCCAGCTGGATGTTGAGGCCGCCCATTCAGAGATCCTCAAGTACTTCCAGTCGGTCACCTCCAACCGGTGGCTTATGGTCAAAATCTTCCTCATCCTCATTGTCTTCTTCATCATCTTTGTGGTCTTCCTGGCCTGAACCCTCTCCACTCTGAGGCACTCCAGGGGGGTTTGGGACCCTCCTAGAAGGACAGGTGGCCAGTGCTGCCACTGAGCCTGTGCAGGGTGCTTGGGAGAAAGGCCCTGTTTCCCTGGAACTGCTAAGAATGGCCACTGCCCCTGATCCCCCACCCCTTGCCTCTGGCCACCCCATACTCCCCTCACTACCATCAGGCCCATGGAACACACATGGTTCTGAATTTGGACTCTGCTGTGAAGTGGCTGGAAGGGAGCAGAGGCCATCTGGGGGCTGGTGGAGGAGGAGGTTGTCTCCACCAGATTTTTATAAAACTGTTCCCAGGCTCTCCCAAAGGAACCTTTGGCAGCAAGGGGAGATGATGCCCCTCCCTGAGAATGAGGAGAGGAAGCAAAACTGTCCCAGGGACCAACTTCCCATCTGGGTTAGAACTTGACCTCCTTCCTCTCTTCACCATGTGAGGCAGGGGGCCCTGAGCCCTTCAGCTGCCTGCACAACCCCTGACTTCGGCTGCTGGTGACTCTTGATCTGCCAAATGCGCTACAGCCCGTTTCCTCTCAATTACAGCAAGACTGTCAGCCTCACTAGCCATGTTGTCATTTCTGGGTGGGAGCGTCGAAGGGCCTCAGCATGTAGAGTGAGCCCACTGCCCAGAACCAGAACTGAAGGGTTTGGTCCAGTGCTGTTAGGGGCCCCACTGCCAACCCAAGCAGCTTTGGGGCTTTGTGTACACATCTGTCTCCAGGCAGGGAATAACCAAGCACAGCAGTGCCTCATTAGCATGGAAACTTCATTTTGAAAGGGAAAGCTGGATCCCAGAGTGGGTCTCTGATTGGTGGCAACTTATGGAACCATCTCAAGCAGTGTTTGAACCTGTTTCATCTGTATCCTCCAATCAGTTGACCCCAATTCTTCCTAAACTGAATAAGCGAGAGTACTGCCTACTGCCAGAAGCAGAAGGGAAGTGAAGAATTTGTCCTCATTCCAGCTGGGGTTCCCTCCAAGCCCTTCATCAAATCCAAGACAGTCACGGAGAATGGAGAGACCTGCCGGCAATACCCTCCTTCCAGGGAGGTTACAGCACTTTGTCTTTCCTGTTCACCCACAATCCACCACTATGGTCACTCCAGATTCCCATCTCACACATCCCAAAGGAAGCTCAAGGTATAAAGAACAATCATCATACACTGGCAGGTCCTGGAATTTGGGGGTGGTCTGGGGAGCCCATCTCTCTTGGCATTTTAAATTTCTCGGTGTTTTCAGCAAGTGGCCCACCATTGCTAACTACCTTCCACATCTGCTCGGTTGGCACGTCATGGGGGTGTAGCCGGAATGCTGGTGGTGGTTGGGGCGGTTTGTGAGGATGAAAGCTCGCCAAAACCCTGGGGACCAGGAAAGCGAGGCATACGTCCGCAGCTGGCAAGACACAAACACTGAATCCCGGTGGGGATCTGTGAGCCACCACTTCCGCTCCGAGCCTCGGTCTCCATTCCTCGGAAGCACTCCGTGAGGCCCCCTTCCCCGCTCCTCACTTCTGGGCTGCAGCATCCTGTACTGCCCAGCGCGAAGTCCGCGGAGGAGCAGGAGGCCAAGCGAATCCGCCGCGATTGCGCTAGGAGAGTTCGGGTTTGGGCAGGGCTTGAGGGGCGGGCTCCGCCCCCGCAGGGGCCCTGCGTTCGCGCACGCGCAGACAGTACACATACTCCGCGAGGCCCCGCCCACAGCCTGGGGACGTCGGCGGCGCGCGACGTGCTTCGCCGGATAAATGCGGTGGCGCCGGGCTTAGGAGAGCTACTGTCCTGAGCGGCGGGGCGTTCGGACGTTTGAGGCAGTGGGCTCCCCAGCCTGAGACCGCCCCCTGCTCTTCGCAGTGCCATGGCGGACGAGGGAAAGTCGTACAACGGTGAGTCCGGCCCTCGGCCCCGGAGCGGACGATCTGGGCCTGGGTGGGCGGCGCCGGCCTAGGCCGCAGCCCCGGGGCGGGAGGCCGCGAGGGGCCCAGCGTCCGCGGGCAGCGGCGGCGGCGCGGGCCCTGCGGGTCCGGGGGCCAGGCAGCCCAGGGGCACCGACGGGACTCGCGGCGCCTAGTTGTTGACTCGGGAATTGGCGTTGGAGGACCTGTGGCTCGGAGCGGATGGCTCAGGGTGCGGTGACAAGATTCCTTTGAACTTTGAGGGTGGTTGATGCCTGTCAGTTCGGTTGGGCGGCCTGACTCGTCCTTTAATGTGAGTCTGCCCTGCTCATGGGCTGTCCTGATGCCCTATTTTTGGTCGCGTCCAGTCGGTCTTGCCCCCGCCTTCAGCTTTCTTTTAGCCTTTGAGACCTGCCCACCAACTGGATGTTCTAGTCGGAACACTCCACTGGCTGGTAGTCCAGTGTAGTGGTTAGGAGAGCATGACATCCCAGGTTTGAATCCTGCGTTGGCTACACCAAGTTTGAGCGAATTAAACTTTTAGACCTTATTTTCCACGCCGTTAATGTGGCTAGTAAGGGTACCCATCTCCCAAGTTTTGTGTTTATTTAAATGAAATCATTCCTATCAAGTGCTTGGAGCTTAGTGCTACTGGCACTGGAGAAAGTTTTTGTTTGTTTGTTTGTTTTTGGCACACGGGATTTAATCCAGGCCTGCTTTATCACCGAGCTACATCCCAGCTCTTTTTATTTTAAATTTTGAGACAGAGTCTCCCTGGGTTGCTGAGGGCCTTACGCTAAGTAAATGAGGCTGGTCTTGAATTTGTGACCCTCCTGCCTCAGCTTCCTGAGTCCCTGGGATTACAGGTCTGTGTCACTGTTCCTAGCTGAAGAAAGTTTTTTTGTTTTGTTTTGGACTGGGGATTGAACCCAGGGGCGCTTAACCACTGAGCCACCTCCCCAGCCGTTTTTATTTTTTATTTTGAGACAGGTTCTCACTAAGCTGCTGAGGGTCTCACTAAATTGCTTAGTTGGGACTTGAACTCAAGATCCTCCTGTCTCAGCCTCCCAAGTCGCTGGGATTACAGGTGTGCATTACCCCACCTGACTGGAGAAAGGTCTTAATGAAAATCACCTGCAGCTTTTATTCACTTATTCTCTTTTTCTTGGGTTATTTGTTGGAGTTAATTGTTTGCAATACTAGGTATTAGACTTCTTTGGACTTTTTTTTTTCCTTTCTCTGTGTGTGTGTGGGGGGGTGTGCGCGCACGCACATGTGAGTATGTGAGTTGTGTGTTTTTGCTAGCGATCAAACCTAGGGCCTCACCAATGCTAGGGAAGTGCTCTAGGAGTCAGGCCATATATATATATGTACTTTGTTGTTGTTGTTCATTTATGTTTTTACTGGGGATTGAACCCAGCTCATCTTTACCACTCAGTTACATCCCTGGCCCTTTTCATTTTATTATTATTATTTTTTTTTTGGTACCCTGGATTGAATCCAGGGGTGCTCAATCACTGAGCCACATCCCCAGCCCTTTTTAGATATTTTATTTAGAGACATAAAAGTTGCCGAGTTGGATTCATGATCCTCCTATGTCAGCCTCTTGAGCTGCTGGGCTGACAGATGTGCACCACTGCACCCCGCTCAGGCCATACTTTTGGAGAGCATTCCAGGAGCCTGAATTTAACACCCTAGTGTGAAGCTGTGACCAGAGCCTGAGTTAAGAAGTTGTCCCATGAGGTAAAGGGCATTCCTGGTCAAATCAACCAAGCATTTCACAAACTTCACAGTGGCAGTTTGAGAACAAGATTTTTTTAGGAGACCCTTAAATTGGTGATATTTGAGACCAGTATTTGTATTGTTTAGGCAAGAGAAATACTGAGTGGTGGGTCCCAAGTGGTTTTCAGGGGTCTGATTTGTGGCTAATTATATGTTTAGGTTGCTTACACTTCTACATTCTGCTGCTTTTTTCTGGTTTCTGCTTCATTTTTCAAAAGTTCTATCCTATTTCCTTGATGCTGCCGTCCCAGAGAGGTTTCTTTCCTCTGGACAGGGGCTTATGTGGAGATGGCTTATACAGTATGTATCTCTCCCAGTAGTGCAGAGTGCTAGGAACTGCAGTTGCCACACCAAATATCTGGACCAGTGATGTATTTACTAAATTTTTAAATAAATTTTTTCAGTGCAGGGGGTTGAACGTAGGGCCTTCCCCAAAGTGCTAGGGAAGCTCTTTACTACTGAGCTACTTCCCCACCCCGTGTATTTACTAATTTGTGTACGTGTTTCAATTCCAGAGCATGATGACCGTGTTAGTTTCCCTCAAAGAAGAAAGAAAGGCCGGGGTCCTTTCCGGTGGAAGTATGGTGAGGGGAACCGTCGGTCAGGACGAGGCGGTTCTGGTGTTCAGTCTTCCCGGCTTGAGGAAGATGATGGAGATGTGGCAATGAGTGATGCCCAGGATGGTCCCCGCGTACGATAGTAAGTGACCAATTGGTCTGCTTCAAATTTAGTGACCCACTAGATTATATAGCCCTCTTACTATCCTTGTCGATGCTTTTCCTACCTAGAAGAGTGACAAACATGTCAAGACCAGTTTAATGGTTAAGCAGTCTTTGTTGTAGTCCTGCTAACAGTGCAGGATGGTTTTCTCTAGTAGTTATGAACTTGTAATTCTCTACTTCCCCACAGCAACCCTTATGCCACCCGACCTAACCGTCGGGGTGATACTTGGCATGATCGAGATCGCATTCACATTACTGTGCGGAGAGACAGAGCTCCTCCAGAGAGGGGAGGGGCTGGCACCAGCCAGGACGGGTCCTCAAAGAACTGGTTCAAGATTACAGTGAGTACCTTGGGAAGTCGGATAGTGCAGAGGCTGGACTCAGAGTGGAAGTGTTCACTTTTTGCCCCATAAAAATCCATTTTTGGGGGCTGTTTACTTCACAATTAAGTATTCATTCTTCCTCCTTTAAAAACAGTATTTTTTATTGAGTGTGGTGGCACACACCTGTAATCCCAGCAGCTCGGGCCTGAGGCAGGAGGATCATAAGTTCAAGGACAGTCAGCAGTTTGACAAGACCCTCAGTAACTTAGCGGGAGATACTGTCTCAAAGTAAAAGCAACTAGAGAATGGCTCAGTGGTAAAATGCCCCTGAGATCATTCCCCAGCCCTTTAACCCCCCATCAGTATTCTTTTTTTTTTTTTTTTTTTTTTTCTTTCAGTACCAGGGATTGAATCCAGAGCTTTCTACATGCTAGGCAAGTGCTGAACCACTGAGCTACATCCCCAACTAGAATCACTGTGTTAGAACACCTAATGACAGGTTCAAGGAAAGTCTAGTGGGGGATAGGCAAGACAACAGAGTAGAATGAAAATGTGGTAACTGGTTGGGAGGTAGAGTAACTCCTCTGGAGTTGAATCATTTGATTCAAGCCGAGTGTAGGGCTTGGAGTTCTCTAAGGTATAGGTAAAATGTAAATAATACCTTGGAGCTTTTAGAATTAAAAAAAAATTATGCCTTTGAGGAATAATAAGTGTAAGTGAATAGAAAGGAGATTAAGAAATTCACATGTGTCTTAGGTAGAAAAGCTATGACTGATTTTTTAACTTTTTATTTTTTTGTGCTGAGCATTGAACATAGGGCCTCATGCATGTGAGGCAAATATTGTACCATTGAGCTTCATCCCCAGCCATTTTATTTTATGTTATTTATTTATTTATTTATTTATTTATTTATTATGTTTGAGACAGGGTCTTGCTAATTGCCCAGAGTGGCCTCTAGCTTGTGATCCTCCTGTCTTAGCCTCCCAAGTAGATAGATTTCCAGTGTGCACCACCATACCTGACCAACTGGTCCTTTCTTTCTAAAAACTTTTTTTTTTTTTTTTTCATTCATTTATGGTACTGGGAATTGAACCCAGTGGTGTTCTATCACTGAGCTATATTCCCAGCCACTTTTATTTTTTATTTTGAGACAAAGTCTCACTAAATTGCCTATGCTGGCCTGGAACTTAAAATCTTCCTGCCTCAGCCTCCCAAGTTGCTAGGGTTACAGGCATATGTAAGCATGCCCTGCCTTTTTTCCATTTTTGTGGTGCTGGGGATGGACCTAGGACCTTGACCTTGAACCTTCTAGGCATGTGCCCTACCACTGAGCTATGTTCCCAGACCTAGAAAAGTTTTTAGTTTGGCAGAAGGTACAAAAGGAGTGTTGGGTTGAGACAGCTGTTCAATCTTAGTTACATAGTGTTCTCTTCTGTTTCGCTTTCTCTCACTTCTAGATTCCTTACGGCAGAAAGTATGACAAAGCTTGGCTTCTGAATACGATTCAGAGCAAGTGCAGTGTCCCTTTCACCCCCATTGAGGTAAGATAAGAACCGAGTGACTCGGTGGGCACCAGGGAGGGTATGGGCCCAACTGGAGGGAGCTCTTGATTCAAGTCTAATGCTCTTGTTTCCTCTTCTTAGTTTCACTATGAGAACACACGGGCCCAGTTTTTTGTAGAGGATGCCAGTACTGCTTCTGCATTAAAGGCTGTCAACTATAAGATTGTGGATCGGGATAACCGAAGGGTATGTGTAAAGGGCCTGGCTTGGCTGGTGGTGGGAACTGGTACACAGGACAGGGACCAGATCTCAGTCCTGGGGTTTTCTCTTGAGTTTACTCTCTCTTTGTGTCTTCTCCCAGATATCTATCTTCATCAACTCCTCCGCTCCACCCCATTCTGTACAAAATGAACTGAAGCCAGAACAAGTAGAGCAACTAAAGGTGAGGCCAGCTCAAGTAACACATCTTTCAACCGAGTCTTACTACTCACATCCACCCACCCACCTCAGCACACACACACAGCCCCATTGACCACTGAATCCTTTGTCTTTCTGTGTAGCTTATTATGAGCAAACGATATGATGGCTCCCAACAAGCACTTGATCTCAAGGGCCTCCGTTCAGACCCAGGTATGTCTGACAGCAATGATTCTCAGCTAGATGGAGACAGAATGGGATTTGTCACCCAAGGGAAGTTTGAGGAGGATATAGGGCTAAAGCTG
Organism: Glaucomys volans; assembly: GCA_020662805.1. Classification (NCBI taxonomy): domain Eukaryota; kingdom Metazoa; phylum Chordata; class Mammalia; order Rodentia; family Sciuridae; genus Glaucomys; species Glaucomys volans. The sequence continues at coordinate 128,431 of JAJEJO010005621.1, read as the reverse complement.
GCCTGGGCAAGCCCTCTCAGATTTCCCTTTCTTCTTGCTTTCTGAAGATTTGGTAGCCCAGAATATTGATGTTGTCCTGAATCGTAGAAGCTGTATGGCGGCTACTCTACGAATCATTGAAGAAAACATCCCTGAGGTGAGAATTTGGGCCCAGTATTAAGCATGACAAGGCAGGGAGAGAGAGGTAGGATGGGGTGGGTGATCTACTCACTGCTGACCCTTCTTCTAAACTCTTTTCTGCCCCCAGCTTTTATCTTTGAACTTGAGCAACAACAGGCTCTATAAGCTGGATGACATGTCCAGCATTGTGCAGAAAGCATCCAACCTGAAGATCTTAAACCTTTCTGGAAATGAAGTGAGGATCGATAGCGTGATGTGGTTTTGATGGGGTAGCAAACAGCGGGAGGGCTTGCTTGAGTGTGGTGGGAGGTAGGAGGGAGACCTTATAGAGCGTAGGGATTGGAGGTCTAAGGATCCAGCTGCTTTCCTCACTATGTTCATTTCTCCCTTTTTTTCCCTTTTCTTTGCAGTTGAAGTCTGAGCGGGAGTTGGACAAGATAAAAGGGCTGAAGCTGGAAGAGCTGTGGCTTGATGGAAATCCCCTGTGTGACACCTTCCGAGACCAGTCCACCTACATCAGGTCAGTTGTAGCCTCTGTTTCCCCTCCTGGGGACCTTCACCCCCTGGGAGGCTGAGTTAATGTGCCCTGACCAGTGCCCGCCTGCAGGAGACATGCAGCCCTGAGCTGGAACCACCTGTCCTTTGGGAGGACCACATGCTCCTCCTTTTCGTCTGTCTCTCAGCTTTGTCCCAAGGTCCCTTCTTTCTTCTTACCTGATTACTGTTTGCTGGTTCTATGGCCTTTCTCCTTTCTTCCTGAACACAGCCTTTTCTAGAATCTCCCTGCCCTATTGTTCCAGGAAGGGCACCTCCTCATTTCTGCTTTGACTAGGGGGTGTCTTGTATGTGCCCCATCCATGGGGTTACCTTGGGCTAAGAGCCTGGTATCCTCAGGCTGAGAAAGCCCTCCCTAACTGGGACTTCCTGCTGAGATGGCCTTCTCCCCTTGGTCCTTTGATTACCCCTCTTGCATTGTATCAAGAGGGTCACTGATCTCACAAGCCACTTGTCCAAGGCTGCAGCCTGGGCTTTCCTGCCCATGCTGAGGTTGAAGCCTCCTGGAGGCTGGTAGCATGCTGTATGTCTCTCTCACCCAGTGCTGTGAGCTGGGCCCTCCCTGGAGAAGAAACCTGGGTTCCCCAAAACCTGTGACCAGAGCCGGGGCCCCGCCAGCAGGCGAGGGGATCCCAAGGCAGATGCTGGGCGTGGAGGCCATGGGGGCATTGGCTACCAAGGAGACAGAGAACTGACCCTCTCGGGGGCAATGCCCCTCCCTCACTTGCACACCTCACATCACCCTGCTTGGCCCCGGAGGATGGCTGGTTAGCCAGAGACGGGTAAGATTCCTCAGGGAAGGAACAACCTAAGACAGGCACAGTCACAGAGGGGCCATCAGGAGAGAACTTGGGGGCCAACAGAGGTGGGGCACAGACCCTCACCCCCCCCAACTTTGCAGGGGCCTGAACCCTCACCCCTTCTGAGGGAGGTCTCCTGCCCCCATGGCTGCTTTGCTTCCCACGCCCAGCTCAGATCGGGACCCAGGTAGCAGACAGAGACCTGGTCAACAGCAGCTGCCCACCTACCACAGCAGGGTTTGCTTTCCGACTTTACCTTGGACCACAGGGAAAGGGCAGCTGAAGGAAAGGGCTGTGTCAGGATGTCTTTCTTGCATTTCCCCTCTTTGCTAGATGCCTCTTTACCTGCCGTTCTTCCCCCTTTTCTTTGCCTTCTCTTTGCTTTTCCTCTTTTCTCTCTCCCATCTCTCCCTTGCCCCTGCTCCGCCCTACCTTTATTCCTTTCTCTTCTTTCCTCCCTTCCTCTGCCTCCTCTCCTCCTGAGCCCCACCTTGCTCATCTCCCTGCCCCAACATCCTGTGCCACCCCTGTGGTGTGTTCTGGTCTTGGCCACGGCCAGACCTGGCAGAACCGATGGATACCTGGTGAGGCAGCGGAGCCCACGGGCTCCCACCCCATTCCCTCCTCCCGGGGCTGCACAGGTGAGTAGGTGGAAGGTAAGGGGGGAAGGGAGGGGGACGGACGTCCTGGGCTTAAAGCCTGGGCTGGGAGTGCTGCTCCCGTGGCACTCGGGGTTAGGCAGAGAGAAAAGAGACTGGCTTCAAGGTAGCCCAGTCTGGGTGCCCCAGGTGAGGTGGGGAATGGGGCTGCTTTTCTCGTGAGTACAGGCTGGGGAGGAGCGGGGCGATGAGCAATGGGACGGGCTGTCCCTTGGGTGTTGGTGTTATTTGCTCCTAGAGCAGCCCAGGAGGCATTGGTGGCTCTGAAGCATCACTCACTTCTGTCCCGTTCTTGACAGCGCCATTCGCGAACGGTTTCCCAAGTTACTTCGCCTGGTAAGTCTAAACTTATCATTTTCTTCTTATAAGCATGGTGTCTTCCACCTCTCGAGATTGTCCCTACATGACCATTAATTTGGAGGTATGAATCCCTTTTAGAATTTGATGAGTGTAATCCTTCCCAGAGAAATGCCTGTAGGCTGGATTCTGGATGCTGTTCATGCTTCTTTATCACTTGACTGCTGACCCTTTACTCTTAGCTCTTCCATCTGCTTACACATCTAGCCATTTTTCTCGGGTGTATACTTAGTGTTCATTTCTTTCTTTCCACAGGATGGCCATGAGTTACCCCCACCCATTGCCTTTGATGTCGAAGCCCCCACGATGTTGCCACCCTGCAAGGTGAGGAGTGGGAACAGAGTTAGAATGTGTGTGGGGAGAGAACTGCTTCCACGTTCCTGATGTCTGTTTGGTTCCAGGGAAGCTATTTTGGAACAGAGAACCTGAAGAGTTTGGTTCTGCACTTCCTGCAGCAGTATGTATCCTAGGGCCCTGAGGCTGGGGAAAGTGGCAGGCCCAAGCACAGCTCGCTCTTAGAGCTGCTGTGTCCTTTTGTGACTCTCAGCCACAGAGCTCAGACTTTTTCTTTTTGTTCCTTGTAGGTACTATGCAATTTATGACTCTGGAGACCGGCAGGGGCTTTTGGATGCCTACCATGATGGGGCCTGCTGCTCACTAAGCATTCCATTCACCCCCCAGAACCCTGCCCGGTGAGTGTCATATCCCAGCACCTGCCCAGGACTCAGGATTCCCCAGTGGAATGTAGGCCACACTGCTCTGACCACTGCCTCCTTTCCTTTCTTTTCCCACAGAAACAACTTGGCTGAGTACTTCAAGGACAGCAGAAATGTGAAGAAGCTTAAAGACCCAAGTAAGTGTGTGATATGGCCAAAATAGGATAGGAGCAGAAAATGGGAAGGAATCCTAGAGCTCAGCAGTGCATGGCTGCCCCAGGGTTGCTTTCTCCTCCCTCTCCCCACAGCCCTGCGGTTCCGGCTGTTGAAGCACACACGTCTCAACGTTGTTGCCTTCCTCAATGAGTTGCCCAAAACTCAGCATGACGTCAATTCCTTTGTGGTAGACATAAGCGCCCAGACAGTAAGCACCTGTTCTGTCCTTACAGAAGCCTAGCATCAGGTGGAGGGCATAGTGGGGGTAGCATTTACAAGGTGGGGAGAGGTGCTCGGGCTCTGGCTGGAAACCTTCATCACATCTGGTCCTTCTCTTCCAGAGCACATTGTTGTGTTTTTCTGTCAACGGGGTCTTCAAGGAAGGTGAGAATCTTTTGAGTTTTGAGTTTGTGGTGTGGCTCCTCCCCCAGCAAGAATCTTTCTCGGCACGCTTGGCTCCCCACCTACTTTCTCATTCGTTTCTTCCTTGGCCTCCTTCACCATTCTGCCCCAAGCCATTTTCCTTTGGCCTGCCTTCTTTACCTGTCCTGTCCACAGTGGGAGAAAAGTCTAGAGATTAGGTGGACACAGACTGAAGTCAGGCAGGTCTTTGTTTTCATCCAGTCTTGGTTCTGTGGGTAAGATCGCATTAACTCTGAGCTTCAGATGCTTTATTTCCTCAGATGGGGGTAATAATAACCCTCTCAGAGAGGTGTGAAGTGACTTAGAAAGTGCTTGACCCTAAGGGCTGCCACGTGTGCTCTGTCAGAGGATTGGTAGTAGTTATTGTCCTCTCTGACCTCTGACCTTTCACCCCACTATTGCTCCCCTGTACATACACAGTCATCCCTATTTGGTCCAGTTAGTGTTCTTTGTATCAAAGACCATGATTTGAGAACCTGTTTGTAAATATAAAACATGAGTGATTCTAAGGGGTCATTGCTCCTGTTCTCACTGCAGTGGATGGAAAGTCTCGAGATTGTTTGAGAGCCTTTACGAGGACGTTCATCGCTGTTCCTGCCAGCAATTCAGGGTAAGTGTTCTGCTTACTACACATACAGTCCCAGTGCATGGTCAGCAGTGTGGTAAGTGGAAGGTAGTCAGTCCTCATGGTATTTTCAGAATTTTACAAAGGCAGCAGGAAATCAGAGAGGAGGCTGCTGTAGTGGCTAAGTGTGTGGCTGTCTGGGTTTTCAGAGTGGCTCCATCACTTTTAGCTACAGCCAGGTTTCCTCATCTGGAAGATTTTATAACAATATTCACTGCCTAAGTTTGTCTTATAAGTAAACAAATAAAAGAATAACAATTATCCATGGGTTGGGGGAGAATCCTTCTAAACATGGAGTCCATGAGGAAGAGGTAAATGGTAAAAGGTAACAGCTAAGAGTGGGAAGAGATCGTGTAGGTATTGAATGAATCTGAGTGTCAAATGTCAGAGAATAGGAATAATGTTGGGAGGTGGTGAGGTTATTTGTCCATCCAGCTGTTTAAGGTGCTCTTTGTCCCCAAGGTTATGTATTGTAAATGACGAGCTATTTGTACGGAATGCCAGCCCTGAAGAGATCCAAAGAGCCTTCGCCATGCCTGCACCCACACCTTCCTCCAGCCCTGTGCCCACCCTCTCCCCAGAGCAGCAGGAAATGTTACAGGCATTCTCTACTCAGTCTGGCATGAACCTTGAGTGGTCCCAGAAGTAAGTGCTGTACATATGTAGGGACAAGGGTACACTGAGGTGGGAATGATAGAGAATGATGAAATTCTAAAATCCTGAAATTTTAAAATCCAAAACTTTTTTGTTCCTTAAAATACAAACCAGGTGAGGTGGCACATGCCTGAAATCCCAGAGACTAGGAGGCTGAGACAGGAGTACTGCAAGTTCAAGGCTAGCCCCAGCAATTTAGTGGGATCCTCTCTCAAAAATAAAAAATAAAAAGAACTAGGGATGTAGCTCAGTTCTAAAGTGCCCTGGGTTTAATCCCTAGTACCAAAAAACTGAGCACTGTGGTCCATGCATAGAAACTGAGCTACTTGGGAAACTAAAGCATGAGGATTGCAAATTTGAGACCAGCCTGGGAAACTTGGTGAGACCCTGTGTTGAGATAAAAAAGGCTAGGGATGAGCTGGGGATACAGTTCAGTTGGTAGAGTGCTTACCTCGCAAGCACAAGATCCTGGGTTCAATCCCCAGCACCACAAAACAAAACAAAAAAGGCTAGGGACATAGCTCAGTGGTAGAGAGACCCCGAGTTCAATCCCCTATACTAGGTGGAAGAAAAATCATAAAGTGAGGTGGGGTGGTGCATCCTTGTAATCTCAGCTACTTGGAAGGCTGAGGTAGGGGAATCACAAGTTGAAGACCAGCCTGGGTCAACTTAGTGAGACCCTGTCTCAAATAAGAAGGGCTGAAGATAACATTTGAATTTTTATTCATTGTTCACTTGTGCAAGTGTTGCAGTGTATATAATTGGTGGTGGTGAGTGTCTCTGTAGGATGGTTTCTAAAGTTGCCCTGGTGCACGCCTGCAATCCCAGAAGTTTGGGAGGGTGAGGCAGGAGGATTGAGAGTTCAAAGCCACCCTCAGCAACTGAGCAAGGCCCTAAAAAATTCAGTGAGACCCTGTGCCTAAATAAAATACAAAATAGGGCTGGGGATGTGGCTCAATGGTTAAGTGCTCCTGGGTTTAATCCCTGGTAGTAAAAAAATTAAATAAATAAATAAAAAACAAATAAGTGCTAACTAAAGTGGCCCTTAGTGTTCAAGGAGAGTGCATTTTGGTTCTTATGGCGCTTCCTGTTCTTCCACTCCAGGTGCCTTCAGGACAACAACTGGGACTATACCAGATCCGCCCAAGCCTTCACTCATCTCAAGGTAAGATTTGGGAACACAGTGACAAGAAGGCAGGGCTCTCTGAACCTTGGAGGACGTTGAGGGTCAGCTGAGTGAGGCACTGGGGCTGGAAGGGGACCCCTGGCTCTGCTGACCTTTTCTTTCCAGGCCAAGGGTGAGATCCCAGAAGTGGCATTCATGAAGTGATCCGTAGTTGTGCCCAGAGTGCGTGTGTAAATAGCCCTTGGATACTGTGTGGTTGTCATCTGTCGTCTTCTGTCCGGCCGGAGGCCACCCTGAGACTGTGACCGAGGAGGAGGTCTGTGGATCCGCTCCTCACCTGCCTTCTGGAGGACTCCTGAGACTTCCGGAAGATTGAGCCTCACTGGTGCCAGGAAGCCAAAGCTCACTTTGTAGAACTGACACTAACTACCCGAAGGACTTAGGTGCTTTGTGTCCTTAGCCCCCGGATTCCCCCTACTTTTTAAGATAAAGAGTGATATTGTATTTTGCCTCCGCGTCCCGGATTGTTCCTCGCGGGGCGGGGCCTCGGCAGGAAGTCCCGCCGCGGAAGCGGAAGCAGCTGGCCCACCATGGCAGCTCCTCGGTGGTGGCCTCACCGGCTGCTTGTAGTCTTGCGGCTCCTGCCCGCGCGCCGGGCCCTGCACGACGTGACCCCGGTGCGGGATGTGCTGCTCTTCGAGCACGAGCGGGGTCGCTTCTTCGCAGTGCTCGGGCTCTTCTGCGCCGGCCAGGGCGTCTTCTGGACCTCCCTGGCCGTGGCAGCTTGGTCTGCACCCCCGGCTCGGGCGCGACCCCTTGATGCAGAGGCCCCAAACCGCAGCCGCTCGGACCTGCGCGCAGTGCTCTGGCGCTACGGGCTGGCTGTCGGCTGCGGCGCCATCGGTAAGGCGTGGGCTGGCTCCGCTCCTGGAGCGCGCGCGGTGGTGGGCTCGGGGCTCAGGCCAGGAGGGGGAGCCTTCCAGTCTTCCCGGGTGAGCAGAAGGGGCGCTGCCCTCATTCGAGTGCGCAACACTGCAGTCCCTGGGCGCCACACCCTGTCAGAACTCTGAACTTGAGCCAGTTCACTTTTGAGTCCTTTTTCTAACTTTTAAAATGGGGATAGACATCTCTTTGAAGTTGGTTGGGTGGGAAAAACCTACAATTCTAGAATACAAGAGGAACCCAAAAATGTTGCTGGCACTCATTTCTTTTACTCGAAGGGAAAGGGCTGGTGCATAGCCTTCCAGCAAACACACCTCACACCCTGTGCTCTTCTGTAGGGACCCTGGTACTGGGTGCTGGCCTTCTCTTCTCTCTCCGATCCGTGCGTTCAGTGATACTTCGAGCAGGAGGGCAGCAGGTGACCCTGACCACTCATGCCCCTTTTGGCTTGGGGGCCCATTTCACCGTCCCCTTGAACCAGGTATCCTGCATGGCCCACCGAGGAGAAGTACCTGCCATGCTGCCTCTGAAGGTCAAAGGCCGTCGCTTCTATTTTCTCTTGGACAAAGCTGGACACTTCCCTAATGCTCAGCTCTTTGATAACACTGTGGGTGCCTACCGGAGCTTGTGAGAAAATTGACTTGGGTCGCTCACCCCCCCCCCCCCCCAGGGAATTTTTTTAAAAAAGAAAAAAAAAAAACTGAACCTTATGGATGGGGTGACAATCAGGGTCATGAAAGGGGACCTAATATTCAATAACAACAATTAAAAGAGTTGTCCAAAGGGAAGCTACCCGATCCATGACTGTTTAGCCTTCACTCGTACCACCGACTTGTTTTAACATCAAGAACACAATACCACGATGAAGAAAGTAATGTAATATTTTGGTACAAAAACAGCTATAGGAAAAGAGGTGGAGAGGGGCCTGTTACTTTTCCCTCCTGGAGGGAAAACAGGCTTTCCACACAAACAGGGCTGTGTGGGGACAAGAGGATTACAGGCACTTGGGCACAAAGTCTTTGGCTGCAGAATGCACTCTTTGGTTACTCTTCAGGAATGGGACAGGCGTGGCCGAACAAGAACATCTGTCTCAGAGCTCCACTCAGGGTCTCCCCTCTCCAGAGGCCGGTATGGGGTGACTTCGGACTTCCACTGCATGACCTGGAGCACCAAGACCACACACCACAATACCAGATTCACCCATGAAGAGGTCTGTGGGAGACAGAACAGGAATGTGAGGAGTCAAGCCATCTCAGATCCAGTCCTTCCACCCACACACCAGTCTGTCAGGCTGACAAGCCCCTCAGCTCTTAGCTTGTCAGTGGTGGGCCAAGCTTCTCTACATTGGTGAGCACCCTTATAGCTACTTGTATGAGTCTCTGGGTCTCACTTCAGCATTGTGTAGGTTGGAGTAAAACTGCAGAGCTGTTCCAGGGGGTGTCCATGGGATTTTCTGAGCTTCGGAGCAACTGTGAGGTCAATGAGACAGGAGAAAAGAAGGGGGATATACCCTAAGGACACCTGTACCCCTGTGCCCTTTAAGGTGGAGAGCAACGGGGTTAAAATGAGAGGTTACAGGACTTACCCTCTGCAGAAAGAAAATAGCCCCAGTCAGGCTTCCCTCCCTCCTCCATTACCTAATTGTACTGTTCAGGGAGATGATGGAATTGCAGAAAGATCTCGTGCCAAATCGAAGGATGCAGGCAGACACTAAGAGCAGGAAGACAGCTATAGCTGAGATGGCCAGTGCAATGCGGAGCCCTATAAGACCTCTGGGGGAGAGAACAAACTTTGTGGTTGAGATGCACTTTAACCCACCTCAGCTCCTGGTCCTTGGGGTGGGGCATTCACCTTTTTGAGTCCTCGATGCAGCTGCTGTAGACCCAGAAGAGCAGAAGCAGGAGACAGTAGAGGGCCAGGAAGCCAGAGGCCCCTGCCACAAAGTAGCAGAGGGATGGGGCCGAGGGATGGGATAAGGCCAGGGAGGAGCCATTCACGGTGGTCACACCATACAACGGACAGTTACCCCTGAAGGAACCCTGCGGAGAGAAGCTGCTAATTCTCAGATTTCAGTCAGTGCTGAGAGGATGCAGGTTCCCGGCAGGTGTTGGGTAATGTAGGCCAGGGCCTCTACAGAAGTTAGGTGTGCACCCTTAGTTCCTATTTCTGGGATGGGAAACTGACAGCCTGTTTGGGAACCAAAACCCGCAGTGGCCAGAATGATCAGGAAGTAGGCAGTGGTTATGGAATACAAAGAACTTGAGAAGTCTCACAAACTGGTCTTCCTTTGTGCAGAAATCCTGGAGGAACCCAGACCGTACGTGATCTTCAACAAGTACCTGCAACGTTCTCATCTGTAAGAGGCACACTGTCCCTCCTTTACAGCGATGTAATGTTGCCATGTGTAACGGGATTGCCTGGCAGTAGCAAACAATTCGAGCGTTCTCTACAGGGCTGTTCTGTCACTTAACACGGTTGTACGTGTGGCTTCTTGACCGTCTTCTCTACCCTATGCTTTATTTCTCGGATAGCTCAGCACAAACGGCTCCTGATTCATCCGAGGGACGCAGGGCCTGGGCTGACGTCCCTTTCAGAAGCAGGGCAAAGGTACGCAGAGGGAAGCACTGGCTCGGTCTGGTCCCTGTCGAGGGACCGACTTCGGTAGGACCCGGCCGGGCTGAGCCAGAGCACCAAGAGCGTCGCAGCATTTCGGCCGGAGTCGCCGCCCCAGGCCACCCGCCCGGGCCCGCCCCCAGCCGCACCTGAGTCCGGGTGAGCGCGGCGGCCGCCACGGCGCCGCACAGGAAGGCGGCGGCGAAGAGCGCGAGCTCGATGCGCTGCAGCCAGGGCAGCGCCATGGCGCCCAGGCCCCGGGAGGCAGCGCCGCGGAGCCCGCCGCCCCGCCCCGCCTCGTCCGGCGCGACCCACGGACGCGGAGCCATCACTTCCGGGCGCGACATTTATTTGGGAGGCGGGGACGGGCCGCCTCAGAGCGGCAGGTACAGCGAGTAGTCCGAGAGCGCCCAGCGGCGGGCCGGGCGGCCGGTGCGGCCGATCATGGGCAGCTTCTGCACGTAGCGGGAGGCCGGGCTGGGCCCGTAGGGCGCGGGGAAGGCGGTCTGGAAGAGGCGCCCGCGGCAGCGCCGGCCCGCCTGCCGCCCCGCGATGATGAAGCGGAAGTGCGGGGCGCCGCGCGGCGCGAAACGGCTCTTCTGGAAGACGTCGCGCGTGCCGGCGCCCGGGCCCTGCTGGCGCGGCGCCCCCCGCGCCCGGTGCACGCGTGGCAGCGGCCTGCTCTCCGAGGGCGCGGGCGCCGAGGCCGACGCGGGGCCGCCGCCGCCCCGGGGGCTCTCGTCGCCCTGCGGGCTGACCACGGCACTGGCCGTCAGCTGCGGCATTTTCCGCACGGAGTCCGGGGCGGCTGCCGGCTCCTTCTTCTCCCCCGGCGGCCTCGGGGCGGTGGGCGCAGGCTGGCCCGTGCCGAAGCGGATGGCCAGGCTGTCACCGAAGAAGGCGTAGAGCTCCCGGTAAATGTCCGCCAGGGTCACTGAAGGAAAAGGGTCCTCAGGCCCAGCTCCCCCTGGTGGCAGCGGGAGGCCAGACCCAAAGCCGGGCTCGGCACCGCCCCCGGAGGGAGACTCCTGCAGGAGGAGGCTGTCCCAAGGCAGGTCTTCGCAGCGCCGGAAGCCCCTGCCGCCCAGGCCACCCGCGCTGGGCTCCGCTGCCTGAGCCTTCATCTTCAGCAGTCGCTCTACAGCCACCTGTAAGAGCAAGGGACTAGCACGAACCCGAGCCCATCAAGCACTCCAAAGCAAGCGTGCCAAGCCCATGCGGCAAGGGAGGTTAGAAGGGGCTGATACTCACCAGAATGGCTCCATAAACTTTGTGTCCATCTGCCTTGACCTGGGCATTAGATACGGAATAGTCATCCAGTACAGCCTGCAGGTTTGTCCAGTAAGTAGACAGGTGTGGGTACAGGACTCGTTCTACTGCCTGAAAGAAGAAATGCAAAAATCGCCTCTTTGTTGTGTTGCTTACCGCCTCTCAAGTACCCTTTCCTAGGAAAGACCTAATTTTTGCTCTTATCCTAGAGAGGGCTCACTTCTCCTAAATTCTGATTGGGATATTCAACCAACGTTTATTTGGAACCTGCTATATGTCCAAGGCTTTGCTAAGCAATGAGGATAAAGATAGGGTACAAAGTCAAACAATATGAAGTGACCCCACCATCACTGCCACATTTGCCAGAGGCTGAGGGCATAAATTACAATCATTGCTAACCAAAGAGATTAAGAGTTTGCAGACTACTAGTGAACACAATCATTAGACAAGTTCTATTCTGATTTAGATGTAAAGTGTAATTCAGTTCAGGCCATCTGCACAAAAATCAGAGACAGATTCTGATTATACAATTTTAAATCTTGTAATTAATTTGGGGAAATGCAACTAAGGCTTCACAGATGACATTTGTTGGATAAGGTAGATTTTGGTCATGCATGCACAGCATGAACTTTCAAAAATGCTGAGAAATCTCAAAATTCCTAGAAAAACTGTAACTTGCAAAGAAATATGAAAGTTTAAATAATTGAAAGACATTGAAACAGTAGTTAAGTTACAAAGAAAACCATGCCAAAATTTACAAAGGTCTACAAAAAAAAAGTTAAAGTGTTATCTCAATTTATAAAAACAAATATTTAAACTATTCTTTGCTTCTTCATTCAGTGAGGCCAATACAATTCTGATACTAAACCTGGACAATACATGACAGAAACATGATTGACTTAACTCAATATAAATACTTTTGCTGGGTATGGTGGCATGCGCCTATAACCCAAGCAGCTGGGGAGGCCAAGGGAGGAGAATCACAAGTTCAAAGAAAGCAACTTAGTGAGACCTGTCTCAAAATTATAAAAATGGCTGGGAATGTTGCTCAATGGTTAAGCACCCCTGGGTTCAATCCTGGTACCAAAATAAATAAATAGTTTTAAACTTTAGCAAACCCAACAGTATAAAAGTTTTGGGCTTCCTTTAAGACTATACCATGACCAAGTTGAGTTTATCCTAGAAATGTAACAACAGTTCATCAAAAAATCCAGCTGGTACGGTGGTGTGCACCTACAGTCCCAGGTGCTCAGGATGATGAAGCAGGAAGATCACTTGAGCACAGGAGGTCAGTGCCAGCCAGCCTGAACAAATGGTGAGACATCATCTCAAAAATACAACAAAACAACAACAAAAATTAGGGTTTAGCTCATTGGTGGAGAACTTGCCTAACATGCCCGAGGCCCTGGGCTCCAACCCCAGTACTGGGAGAAAAAAAAAAAATCCATAATCACACTCGCAGATAAAAGCAGAAAAACCTTAGGATAATTTGAAAAGAAGCAGACAGAGCCAGGAGGATCACGAGTTCAAAGCCAGCCTCAGCAACTTAGCGAGGCCCTAAGCAACTCAGTGAGACCCTGTCTCTAAATAAAATACAAAAAAGGGCTGTGGGGATGTGGCTCAGTGATTAAGTGCCCCTGAGTTTAATCCTCCGTACCAAAAAAAATGAGTGGAGTCTGAGGTTGTAGCTCAAGTGGTAGCGCTTGCCAAGCACATGTGAGTCGCTGGGTTCGATCCTCAGCACCACATAAAAATAATTTTAAAAAGACATAAAAATAAAGAATAACTAATTAGAACAAATTCAAAAATAAAAACCACAAATAAATAAATGAAATAAAAATTTAAAAAGCTGAGCACAGTGTGGCATACCTGTAATCCCAGTAACTGGGGAAGTTGAAGCAAGAGAATTTCAAGTTGAAGTCTAGTCTCAGCAACCAGTGAGACCCTATCTCATTAAAAAAAAATCCCCAGTATCCCCCCCAAAAATTATTTTCTTACAGCAACAGTGAATCAGAAACCTATCTGCATCTTTAGCAGATGGTACTAGGGATCAACCCCTGGAGCCCTCTATCCCCAGCCTTTTTGTTAGTCATACATGTATTTATTTTGGTGCTGGGGATTGACCCCAGGCTGCTCTACCACTAAGCCCTTTTTATTTTTAAAAGGGCTTTTTACTTTTTGCAATTAGGTTGCTTAGGGCCTTACTAAATTGCTGAGCCTGGTCTCAAACTTTCAATCCTCCTGCCTCAGCCTCCTGAATTGCTGGGATTATGGGCCCGAAAATAACATTTCTTTAACTGAAAAAGAAATGCAGAAAAAGCACCCAATAAAAGTTCAATATAAATTAATAATAAAACTAAGAATATGTAATAGTTTTACTAATCTGAGAATATGTAATACATATACACAGTAAAAGTACCCTAAGTGGAGAAGTTTATAAGCACTTCTTTTTTTAAACACTAGCCATATCCCTGGCCCTTTTTTGTATTTTATTTAGAGACAGGGTCTTGCTGAGGCTGGCTCTGAACACGGGATCCTCCTGCCTCAGCCTCCCAAGCTACTGGGATTACAGGCGTGCACCATAGCCTGTAAAGACTAACTGGCTAGCACTTTTTTTTTTTTTTGGTACTGGGGATTGAACCCAGAGGCACTCCACCACTGAGCCACATCCCCAGCCCTATTTTTTGTATTTTATTTAGAGACAGGGTCTCACTGAGTTGCTTAGGGCCTCGCTAAGTTGCTGAGGCTGGCTTTGAACACGCGATCCTCCTGCCTCAGCCTCCCAAATGCTGGGATTACAGGTGTGCGCCACCTCGCCCGGCTGGCTAGCACTTTTTAATAGGTACTGAGAGTTTAATCTAGGGCCTCATGCATGCTAGGCAAGCTCACTACCACTGAGTTACACACCCCACCACTTCTTTGAAAATTGGAAATGACAAAATTATCTTACATAAAACAGTACTAGTGATCCTTGCAATGAAATTTAAAAAGCATTACAATTAGAAAAGCTGTCATCATTTGCACACATCATCTACATTAAAACCCCAAAAGAATTTTCAGTCATAGTTTAGGAAAGTAGCTGGATCAATACACAAGAGTCAACTGCATTTCTGTATACCAACAAAAACCAACACCATGAAGACACCATTCATTGCATCAAGGACAGCAAGGATCTAAGAATAAATGCAATAAAAGACGCTGCAAATGTGGCTTAGTGGTGGAACACTTGCTGCCTAACAAGCTCATTTGATCCCCAGCATGAAAAAATATATGTGCCAGGGGAGGGGGAGTATCCTTAGAAAAATTATGAAAGCATCCTAAAAGACTGAAAACCTAAAGGGAAATACATTTTCATGGTCAAGACAACTAAACGATGCCACTTTTCTCCAAAACTATTTTCTGTATAATTCCAATAAAAATCTCCACAGCAGCAAACAATTATTCCAGGAATGCAAGAATGGCTCAGTATAAAAACCCACTAATATACCTGTCATATTAACACAATTAAGACACAAAATCATTTGGTAATCTCAATAGAGATGCTAAAAAGATCTGACAACATTCAATGTCTATTCATATTTAAAATACTCAATACTGAGGTTATTCCTAAATGAACTGAGGTTATTCCTAAATGGGCAGGAATTTATAAAATGAGGTTATATAAACATCTGCCACAAACGACTTTTAAAGAGATAAAACATTTATATGCAGAAAGTCAAACTAAGTCTAGCTTAAGGCAAGAACTCAATACATGGCAACAGCAAGCACATACCATTTTCATGACAAGACACACAGCAGTACTACTTTTTCCAACACAAACGGAAACTCTCGTGGCTCTAGGAGAAAGGCCAGGGTCCTCACCTTCCAACCAAGAGCATGCAGCCCCACCACAGCCCCATAGTGAGAGCAGAGAGGCCGCACAGGGTCTGCCAGGACCTTCTGCAGGGAAAGCAGGATCTGCTGATAGAGGCCACTTACAAGGTCCCCATGAGTCCTGTGAGAGCAACATTCAGTCACAGAAAGGAATGAGGCACAGCACTGCCCAACTGGCTCAAGACATGGCACACAAAGAGACTAGTATTTGTGTGGCTCCCGGGGGCATGCTAAGGTAAGTGGACAAGGCCCCACGGGCTGAAGGAACAATACCTCCATATATTTGTAGAATTCCAGTGTGCCATAGCACACCAGCTAGGCAGCTCTAAAGAAACAAGTTCCCATCCTCTAACATACAGCCTCAAACCAGAGGCTTCACCCCACCTCCCTACCTCAACCCACTTGAGTGCAGCAATCCCACCCTTAGTTAAGGCCCAGTGGCTACCAGAAGATGTGGCTGAGCAGAAGGGCAGCCCCATCCCGCAGAGTCCAGTGGTCATTCAGGGGGTTGATGGAGGCAGCCAGTGGCTCCAAAACGCAGTAAAGGACACTGCCCACCAGGGAGCGGACATAGGGCCCCAGGCAGAGGTGTGGGTTACGAACCAGGCTCCGTGCTACCTGCAGCAGCCGGTGCAGCTGCTCCAGGTCGTGGCTTACAGATTTCACCTGTTGGTAGAAGAGGGTGGCTTAGAGGGACACAAGGGAGCAGGCAGGAGCCTACCATTCTGGCAGCACTTATGGTGAGCCCTACTGCACTGCGGGGTCATCTCCCCACTCAGATTGTCACTTACCCCACTGACCACATAAACAAAGTAAGGCAGGAGTGCCGCAATCTTGGAGTTCGTCTGCAGGTCCTGTAGAGCAACCTGAAAGGAAGGGACCAGGATGCACTAGAACCACCACCCCAAGATTAAACTGCCTGGTTCCCAAGGATAATTAAGCATCATCTTTGTGTATTACTGTGTCAAATGTTCAGACTCTTTAATCCAACAACTGTCAATTTAATCTACAGAAACACACTATCAGGCAGTCATACACAGCACTGTCCGTAATAATAAGTGAAAAAAACCTAAATGTCCAACATTTTTAACTAAGAAAAGCAAGTTGTAAAACCAGATATTTAATACAATGTCACTTAGGTTTCTACTAGAGTAACCATAGTTTATACATCTGGGAAATATGAATGGAGAAATAGAACACTCTACTTTGTATGTTTTCATATTGTATGTACTCCTACAATAAACATGTATTGTTATTACTTTTATAGGCAAAATAAATTTATTAGAGTAAGTAAAAGCATCTCAGTCCTGAATCTTTACCACCTGGACCTTCCAAACTCCTCTGAAGAAGGATCCTAAATCTAGTAACCATGGAAACAAACAGGAGAGTGAGAAAGGAGCTCAGCCCCCACACCCCAGAGCCAGACAACTACACTGTGCCTAGCGAAGAGGAACCAACCCTGGCTCTTTGTTTTTTGTTTTTTTTTCTTGCAGTGCTGGAATCAAACCCAGGGTCTCACACATCCTAGGCAAGCAATCTACAACTGAGCTATACCTTCAGCTATGAGTCAAGTTTTGAAGATAGGAATGAATGACAGCACTGGTGCTAATTTGGCAAAGGAAATATCTGCAGCCAAACACATGAAAACATGAAGGATATAAAACATTCACATAAACTGGGCAAGGTAGCCCACACCCATAATCTCAGCAACTCAGGAGGCTGAGGCAGGAGGATTGCAGGCCAGCCTCAGCAATCTATTAAAACCCTGTCAAAATAAAATGGGCTGGGGCCGGTCATGGTAGCATGCCTGCAATCCCAGTGGCTTGGAAGGATGAGGCAGAAGGATGGCAGGTTCAAAACCAGTTTCAGAAACTTAGTGAGACCCTGGCTCTAAATAAAATATAAAAAAGGGCTCGGAAGTGGCTCAGTGGTTAAGTGCCCCAGTACCAAATAGATTAACAGGATAGAGATGCAGAGATGCAGACCAGGGGCAGAACACTTCCTAACGTGCACAAGGCCCAGGGTTTAACTGCCAGTACAGCAGGGAAAAAAAAAAAAAAAAAAAAGGACATGTGATTGAGCAAACCACCTTCTGTCCAGAGGGGCAGAGGAGACTGAGTTCTCATCTGCCTCTGGACAGAAAAGACAGATGACAGGTGGTGTCCGGCAGGCCCTGTGGAGCCCAGAGGCTAAAGCAGCACGGGTTGGATGAGGCCCAGGGACTAAGTGCTGCAGAGTAGGCCTGGCCAGGCACACACAACCCTGGCCTCTTCTATTGGCTCTTCTTTCCGGCCCAGGTCCAGGCACATAAAGGCTGCATATGGATGCCTCATTTGATGCCAGATCAACAGATAACACGAAGAATGGGCTCTGGGATCAAGATGTGAGGGAGCCCCCCCAGGGCCCTGCCTAGCTAATCATTCCCCAAGGAACAACAGAACCTACTAGAGGATGAAGGGGTGAGAGGTGATAGGAAGTCTGCTCACAGCACTATACCCACCCTGACAACAGAGCTTCCACCCACACGGGTCAGTTGGTCTGCAGGGGTCAAGAACATGGCAACTGAAAGAATTTCATCGTGATTTAAAAGTCTGACTTGAGTTCCAACTTGTACCCACTCACTCACCTTCATCAACTGTGGATCATCCCCTAGCACAGCCCGTGTCACTTGCTGATAGTACTTGAGCAGGTCATCCGTCAATGAAGAGACCGCACTGGGCACTGCAAGGGGGTGGCAGGAAGTGGTCGGGTGGAGAGCTGGCCCAACCCACTTCTGCAGCCTACTCCCCCACAACCCCCACTGACACATCACAAGGAGCCCATTCAAACAGACCCACAGCGCACAGACTTCAGCCGTGCTCGGCAGCCTGCTCCACGCTGGCCATGAAGGCTCCACACTCCTCAGTGCCTTCTGCTGCCTCCTAAGTGCTCTCTGCAGGCATTTCTGCTCAGTCCTCAAGCCCCAAACTGATCAGTCTCAAGCTCTGTGGAACTCTGTTCAGCATTCACTAACGTGGGACATGCCCCGCTCAGAGACCCCTGAGTGCTGCCGAGATTTCTGTTCTGGCCTCTAACACACTGCATCATGACTGGTTACAGGTCTGGGATCCCACCTCCAACTCAGCAGAGACCAGTACCTGCTCAGAACACAGTACAAGGCAGGCCCTGCAAAATGCTTGTCAGATGCAGGCACAGAGGCACAGAGGCCCTACCCTCAGCCCCTAAGAGAGGAAAGTTCTGCTAGAAGTCCCATCCCCAATGCTCTCCCTTACCTGATCCTTGAGGTGCCAGGTTCCCTTTCCCATCCAGGTAGGAAACATGAACTAGACCCAAGTCAGAGAGATGTGTCAGGCTGGGATTTTCTCACTTATCACACCACCTACCCCTCCAAGTTCTGCCCCATCCACCAGCCAGCCCAACACCAGTGCTGACCACCCAGATGCTGTCCCCACCCCATGCAGGACCCCAGCAGCCACCTCTGACAGCTGTTTCAGCACAGCCTTTGGGGATGTTGGTAGCCAGAGCCAGCTCCACCAGGTTCACCTCCCGGTCCTCTGGAAAGTAGAGTTCACCCTCCCTGGCAGGACGCAGAGGCAATGCCTCCTGGGACCCGTAACCACACACAGCCTGAGGAAAGGGGATTAGAGAGCAGACTGAATCTAGGGAGGGAACAGGTACCATGAGGGGGCTCTACTGCCTAGGACAGGGAGCCTATGTCTGAGGGAAGTTTAGAGGTCCCAAGAGAAGTGGAGGAAATGTAGGGTTCAGAGCCACTGCTGGGCATTTGGCTAGAGCATCCATGGCTTATGGGATCAAGGGGTAAACAAGCCCCTCCCCACATAACTGCAGAGGTTCTGAGGCCCACCCAGGAGCTGCTGGGCCTCCTCATTTGCACTTACCCAACTCTGAACACTCACTACCCTCTCCTAACCACACTCATCTCTCAGCACCCTGACCCAGAACAACTATACAAAACATGCTAACGCCACATGACTGCTCAGGTTCCTCCCTTACCCAAGATACCCTGTTTTCCTTCAGGATCACATTAAACCAAGTTCAAGTTCTTTCCCCTCCATGAGGCTTAGCTCAAGTCCCACCTCTTCCAAGAAGCCTTTCCTACCCTCAAGGACCCCAGCGGCCCTCTCTCCACTCTGCTCAGAACTCATACCCCTATGGCCCAGACCCAGCACCTGGCATCTGTCCTGCTGTTGCAGGTTCAGTCTTCACATCTCATCACATTGCTAACCCTGAGCTGAACATGGACATGAGTTCGTGCTCATGCTACCTGAGCCCTCTGTGGCCTGCACCCCACTCACCTCCACACTGCTCCACCTGAGGGCCCTGTTGAAATCCTCAACTGTCAGCTTCCGCCGTTTGGTGTGCTTCATGAACTGTGAGCTATTCTAGGAGGGGAGAAACAGAAGCTGAGTCAGGAGACAGGAAGTAGCAGGTGTGGAGACCCCCAGGCAAAATGGAGTGGGGAGGAGGCAAAGGGGACACCACACCAGTGACAGAGTCTGCATTCCAGCTCAGTTCTTACACAAACAGCCCCTCCGGTGTCATGTCTCACATGTACAATGTGACAATGCAGCCACTCTACCTGGCCAGAGGGGCTGTTGTGAGGAGTACAAGAAAATGCCTGATGAGTGCTTCATCTGCTGGCAGCCTGGCGGGCTAGACAGGAGCTCTGTCAAGGGCATGGACTACCTCCGTGCCTTCTAAGCACAGGGAGGCGCCCAACATGCACTTGCTAAGTAAATCAGCGTGGGAGGAGGTGAGGAAAGGAACAGAGAGAGCAGGGGTGCTGGGTACTGAGGGAAGCACCTGTGTGGCTTCTCTGAGACGGTAACACACGTCCTCAGCGAGAAGAGCTGCCACTTCATCGCTCAGCTCCAGACCTGTGCTCTCTGCCATGAGCCGAACTGACTCCCGAGGGATCTCCACAAATCGCCGCTCTTCTCGTTCTGACATGGCCCCCGTGGAGCTGGGAGTAGAGATGGAAGGTTTGAAACGCTACCCTCAGTATCCCTGAGAATCTAGGAGCCAGGTCAAGACCCTCTCAACCTGTCTTGCTGCTCTTGCACCACAATCCCTGAACAGGGTGCTCAGATACCCAGCAGAGGAAAATGAGTTTCAGGGAAGAAAATATGCTGGCCAGGGAGCAGACAGTGGGGAAGCCAGAGAAAAGTGCCTGCCTTTTGGGTTCACAGAATTGAGTCCCCCCTGCACCCTGCCACTTACTATGTGAATATGGCCAAGACCTTCCTCAGTCTGAGCACTGCTGTGCTAAATGGGAGCAATAATCTCTACCCTAACTCAGGATTGCTGTGAGGATAAAATGAGATGATATCTGAGAAAATCAGGCACTAGAACAATACTCCAGGGCGGGGGGAGCTTATGGTAGAACACCTGCCTAGCATGCAAAAGGCTCCGGGTTCCACCCCAGCACAAGAAAAAAGAGCCAGCAACACAAATGTTGGAACACTACACCAACGAAAAATGTTATCACCATCAACTACTAACAAAAATTTCATGTCCTCTTTTCATTCTTACTACAAGCACCATCAACTAATTTTTGATGAAAAGACTTTAATCCTCACACTGTGTTGCTAAAAAACCTCTCTAATGTTCCCACACTGCTTATTAAAAAAAGGACAAACTCCCTGGTTTGACATATTACTTTTGGTCCCAAATCTTCCCATGTGTTCACACTGATCCCTCCTCCAGTAAAACCATCCCAGTGTCTTCCCACCTTGCTTCATGCCCTTCTACCAGGCCTTTGCTCAGCCTGGTTTCCCCCACTCTCAGTACCCTCCCTCTCCTTTTGGTAACATGAACCCAGTCTCTAAGATCTTCTGTACCATATGTCATCTTGGCCTGCCTGGCTTTGAGAGGCTGGGCTCTTTCCCCATGTGTCTGGTCTTCCCCAGTTTGGCTGCAAGGCCTAAATGCAGGAACCTGTTCTGTTCACAGGATATGGCAGAATAAGAACCTAACAAAAACAGAACTGATGGCTGACTCCAGGCATGCATGCTGCAGCTGGAAACTAGGCCCACACACAATTCAAAGTGAGACCACAGCACCATAGGCAACAAAGTCCAGTTCCAAGGTGACCCACCCAGACACTGCTCCCACTACTCTTGGGGAACTCTTGTTATTTATCCCTAAATGCAATGAGTTTCCTACTTGGCTTCCACAGCTCTCCTCCTGATGGCTCCCAATTGCTTTTTTTTTTTTGGTACCAAGCGATTGAACTCAGGAACACCCAACCACCGAGCCAAATCCCCAGCCCAACTTTGTATTTTATTAAGAGACAGGGTCTCACTGGATTGCTTAGTGCCACGCTGTTGCTGAGACTGGTTTTTGAACTTGCGATTCTCCTGTTTCAGCCTTCAGAGCCAATTACACGTGTGGGCCACCATGCCCAGCTCCCAATTGCTTTTGTTGTTGTTTTTTTTTTTTTGGAACCAGGGATTGAACTCAGAGACACTCGGCCACTGAGCCACATCCCCAGTCCTATTTTGCATTTTATTTAGAGACAGGGTCTCACTGAGTTGCTTAGGGCCTTGCTAAGTTGCTGAGGCTGGCTTTGAACTCGCGATCCTCCTGCCTCAGCCTCCCAGTCGCTTGGATTACAGGCATGTGCCACCATGCCCGGCGTCCCAATTGCTTTTGAAATAAAGAAAATATCTGGACTATGCCCCAGAGGCTGCATATACCTGCCTACACTTATTAAAGTTTTCTCTCTTGTGTTCTGCATTCCCACCCATATCCCCCTTTCACTTCCTCGAAACACCTTATTTCAGCTTTGTATGTTGTTTCTTC
Organism: Glaucomys volans; assembly: GCA_020662805.1. Classification (NCBI taxonomy): domain Eukaryota; kingdom Metazoa; phylum Chordata; class Mammalia; order Rodentia; family Sciuridae; genus Glaucomys; species Glaucomys volans. The sequence goes on along the minus strand of JAJEJO010005621.1, from coordinate 106,718 downwards.
TGCTTGAAACTCTCTCCTTGTCTTCCATCCTGATTTCTTTCTCCAGTGAATACCTACTTCCTCAGATCTCAGTTCAAATGTCACTTGCTCCAGGAAGTTTTCCCAGATTCCCAAAATTTTCCTGTACTCTACCTTCAAGGCAGTTGTAAAAGTTTGTAGAACCCAGGCATGGTGGCTCACGCCTGTAACCCCAGTGACTGGGGAGGCTAAGGCAGGAGGATTGCAAGTTCAAAGACAGCCTGGACAACTTAGTGAGGCTCTAAGGAACTCAGCTAGACCCTGTCTCTAAATTAAAAATAAAAAGGGCTGGAGGTGTGGCTCAGTGGTTAAGTGCCTGGGTTTAATCCCGGTATTCCCCTACTCCCCAAAAAAGTTTGTAGACATTTGTGTGACTTTTTAATTAACACCTACCTACCCCCTGGACTATATAAGCTCCATGGCAACAAGGATCACATCTGTTTGCTCACCTTTGCATCCCCAGCATCCAGCAGTGTCACCACATACTAGGCCCTCAATAAACACTTGCTGAAAGAAGGAAGAAAGAATGGCCATTTTACTAAGTACATAAATTGCATGAGGCACTGAGCTAAACACTGCATGGATCTTCATTAACCATGATATACATGTTATATATTTTGTCATTTCACAGCCAAGGCAATCAAACCTGAGAGAGATTAGTGCTACATGACTTGTCCAAGATGACCCAGTGAGCGCTAAGGAGGGAGCAGGGGTTCACACCCTTTCTCCTAATCGTTCCACCACACTGCGCTCAGGCGCAGCCAGCTGGTGCGGGAAGGAGGCCCGGATTAGCAGCCCAAAGAAACCGGCGCTGGAGACCCACCTCTCAGTGACCCTCGCCTCTCCAATCAGTGTCCCCATCTGTAGAATGGGAGACCAAGTCTTGCCGTTGCGGAAGTTCCCCTATTATGGCCCCCGGTAGTAGGACCCCGAAAGGTCCGGCCTGTGACCAAGGTCTTTCGCTCCTCAGCGGCTCTCCTGCACGCCCTCAGCCACTGGGGGAACTGACCTCTACGGTCCTGCGATGCCCGTCCTCCCACCCAGCCGGGCTCGGCCCGACGCAGAGCGCGTGGGGTGGGGTCCGGGAGGTCAGGGGTCACGGAACTTGAGTCACGTGTGCAGCGGAGGGGGCGGGCCCCAGCGGAGCGGGCTCCGAGGGCCGTGAGGCAGCAGCCCGCGGAGCGAGCCGGAGCCCTTGGACGCGGCTGGGCCCTGCTCACCTGGGGGCTTCCGCGCGGCGAGGGCAGCCACCGAGGCGGCGGCTGTGGCGGCAGCGACAGCAGCGACTGCAGGTCCTACTCACCCAGCTCGCACTAATTCCCTCTCTCCGCGCCCAGGCACCACCCTCCACGAGCCCAGCCAATCGCCGGCCGCCTCGAGAAGTTCCCGCCCTCCAGGAGCTTTCCCGCCACTTGATTAGCCAGTGAGAACGCGCGGTACCAAGTCTGGGCGCCGGGGATCACGTGGTCCTGAAGGCTCTAGCTTCTTAAAGCAACAGCTCTTGCTGGTTTGCGAGGCAGGTGTGTATGATTTGGCATATGCTTAATAAACATGTTCTGTAATCCCAGCTACTCAGGAGGCTGAGGCAAGAAGATCGCAAGTGCAGGACTGAAGTGAGCCTCAGCAGCTTGGTGAGCCCCGTCTCAAAACTGGGATTGGGGATGTAGCTCAGTGATAGAGCATCCGGGGTCCAAGCCCCAGTACCAAAAAAAAAACCCCAACAAACAAAAAAAACACTTTTTTTTTTTTTGGAACCAGGGATTGAACTCAGGGACACTTGGCCACTGAGCCTCATCCCCAGCCCTATTTTGTATTTTATTTAGAGACAGGGTCTCACTGAGTTGTTTAGGGCCTCGCTAAATTGCTGAGGCTGGCTTTGAACTCGCGATCCTCATATCTCAGCCTCCCAAGTGCTGGGATTACAGGCGTGCGCCACCGCGCCCAGCTCCCACGTATTCTTGAGGAAAGCATTTCCATTCCCTTGATTTTTTTCTGCTCCCCAATTTCTGACCACTTGCAGTTTCGCGGCTGTAGTAAAAAGCTTCAGACTTTGGTGAGTTTTCCTGCTCAACCTACCTCTCCAACATCAGCTAACCTGCCTCTTCCCCTTCCTGAAAGGATAAGTGGGGCTTCCCGCAGCTGTTCTCTGCGGACAAAAGAAACTTTTGACAGGGCCAAACACCTGGTGCAAGCTTTGAATTCTGTCCAGTGAGCCAAATATAAGCCCTCACCTGCCTCCTGCTTCTTGACCCATTTACAGGAACATACTACCCTGACAGCTCCCTTTTCTTAACTTCCACTGTGACTACAGCCACTCAGTTCTCAACTGAACAGTGGGCTTACATGAATAAAGGATGGTATTTGGGACCACCAACTTGAGTTCCAATTTCTGACAGGCCTTGGGGCAAATTATCTAACCACTTTTTCCCTTATGTACAAAATGAGGTTGCAATGCCCGCTTCATAAGTTTGTTGTGGATTAAATGAGATAATGTCCGTGAAAGCACCTGGCAGAGTGGAGGCAGAACTGCCACTAACACATCACAAGGGAGATAGTGAATTGCTTTACGTTCAACCAAGAAGGGATAGTTTGCACCGGGCTAATCCTTTTTATTCCCCCCATTCTTCAAAGAATGAAGATTGAGCCGGTCGTGATGGCGCACGCCTGAGGCAGGAGGAGGGCAAGTTTAAATCCAGCCTCAGCAAGAGAAGGCGCTGAGCAACTCAGTGAGACCCTGTCTCTAAGTAATACAAAATAGGGCTGGGGATGTGGCTCAGTGGCCGAGTGCCTGAGTTCATTGCCGGTTCAAAAAAAAAGAAAAATGAAGATTGAACTCGGAGCACTCTACCACACTCCTTTATATTTTTTTATCTTGAGACAGGGTCTGGCTAAATGACTGAGGCTGGCCTCTGGAGTGGCTTAGATTACAAGCCTGCAACAACAAACTTGGCTTAATTTGTTTTTCATCTTTATTATTTATTTTTAAATTATCTGCAGTATAGAGGAGTGAACCCAGGGCATTCTACCACTGAGCTACACCCCCCGCCCTTTTATTATTTATTTTAGTTCTAGAAGGGCACTGCCTGCTGGGGAGTATGTGTGCATATATCCTCCCCTGCCCTTCCTCCTTCTCAGGGCTAGATGCTCCTGCCTAGAATTGTAAATCTTCCGGGATTCAGTGCTGTGAAAACCTGATGGATAGAACTAGGGTTACTATAGCAACCCCTCCTGAGGAGACTGACCCCACTTAGTCTCTTCTGGTTATATTAAAAGTAACACTGGAGTGGTTTCCTGCTTCAGTGCCTGAGTGTCTGCCCATCTCTGTGTGAAGGGCAGGAGAGAGGAGGCCCTCCTGGAGGTGAGTCTGATTACCAGCTCAGCCTCATCTGGGCTGCTGGTGGATCTCCTAACTACGGTTTATTGGTCTGAACAGCCACTGGCAGCCTGAGAGGCACCAGGGGATGGAGGAAGGACTGGCCTGGCAGACTTGTGAAGCTGTATCCAACCTGTCCAAGGCTCATTTGTGCCCAGTTAGAGTAGAGGCAGAGGCCAGGGAAGGTGGTAGTGAGAGCCGCGCGGCCACAAACGGGAGAAAGCAGCTACCACTCACTCCCTGACACCTAGTACCCGGCAAGAACTATAATGGCTTTGGAATCAGACTGTTTAAAAACAGAAAGATAATCATAGTTCCACTGCTCATTAGCTGTGTAACCATAGGCACGTTAATTCACCTGACCAGCTTAATTAACTATAAGGCAGGATGTCTATTTCATGGGATTTTGTGAAGATTCAGTAATGTGTGTAAGGAACTTAGCATGTTACTAGGCATATGGTACTTTCCTATTAGTCTGTGGCATCTTTAAGAGGCTGTAACTTGCCAGGTGTGGTGGTGCACACCTGTAATCCAAGCAACTCAGGAGGCTGAGGCCAGAAGAACACAAATTCAAGACCAGCCTCTCTTCAACTTAGACACGATCTCAAAGTTTTAAAATGTCATTTTTTTTTTTTTTTTTTAAACCAGGGATTGAACTCAGGGACACTTGGCCACTGAGCCACATCCCAGCCCTATTTTGTATTTGATTTAGAGACAGGGTCTCACTGAGTTGCTTAGGGCCTCGCTAAGTTGCTGAGGCTGGCTTTGAACTTGTGATCCTCCTGTCTCAGCCTCCCAAGTCGGTTGGATTACAGGCATGTGCCACCATGCCCAGCAAAATGTAATATTTTTTAATAAAAATTATAACAAAAAAAACCAGGCCATAACTTTTTTTGATACTGGGAATTGAACCCAGGGGTACTTTACCACTGAGTTATATTCCAGCCCTTTTTGTTTCATAATATTTTTTTGAGACAGGGTCTTGCTAAGTTGTCCAGACTGGCCTCAAACTTACGATCCTCCTGCCTCAGCCTCCAGAGTTACTGTGATTACAAGTGTGTATCACAGCACTTAGCCAAGTCTCTATTAGTACCAAATTCAAAAAATCAGAAGAGCTGTACATGGTAGATACATTTCGGTAATCCCAGTGACTCAGGAGGCTGAGGGTAGAGGATCACAAGTTCGTGGCCAGCCTCAGCAATTTAACAAGATCCTGTCTCAAAAAAGTTTTTTTTTCAGAGGAGTTCTGGAGAGCATTTCCATCTTCAGGCCACCCCCACGTCCTCTCTTGCCCACACAGTGCCAGCCTTGTACCACATGCTCAGACTCCACGAGCAACTTCTCCATCACTCCTTCTCCCAGGCTTGGTGTCAATTCTGGGTTATCCCACACAGAGTTTACAAATGAGTGGTTCTATTAGAACCTGAGAATTTTAGTTTGAACTTAGGAGCTAGAAAAAAATTCTATAATTTCTATAATCTCTGCGAGCAATTCATAATACAGTGGAGTGTTACTACAACAGCTATTCCGTTGTTTTCACTGAAACATTCAAGTCAAGCACAGAAACTTTCTAGTCAACAAATTTGAGGGCTGGGGACATGGTTCAGTTGGTAGAGTGCTTGCCTTGCAAGCACAAGGCGCTGGGTTCAATCCCTGGCACCACAATAAAAAAAAGAAAAAAAAATTGAAAAATCTAGCATAATGCTGGCATCTGGATATACAAGCATGAAAGGGGGGCAGGTGAGCCTGTAATTTTCTCAATAAATTGTCCATTAAAGCTGATCGCAGTGGCGCACACCTGTAATCCCAGCACTTGGGAGGCTGAGGCAGGAGGATCAAGAGTTCAAAGCCAGCCTCAGCAACTTAGCGAGGCCCTAAGCAACTCAGTGAGACCCTGTCTCTAAATAAAATACAAAATAGGGCTGGGGATGTGGCTCAGTGGTGGAGTGCCCCTGGGTTCAATCCCAGTACCAAAAATAAATAAATAAATAAAATTCTATTAAAACTTCCACATAGTAAAAAATGAAGACACAATTACATAGTCTGGGGTATAACAAGAATTTTTTTTTTGGTACCAGTGATTGAACTCAGGGATGCTTAACCACTGTGCCACATCCCTGTCCTTTATATTTTTTATTTTGAGACAGGGTCTTCTTAGTTGTTGAGACTGGCTTTGAACTTGCAATCCTCCTGCCTCAGCCTCTGTAGCCACTGGGATTACAAGTGTGCACCACCATGCACACCAAGAAGTTCAAAGAGCCTACATCTGTTCAGGAGTAGTGCAAACTGAGGGGAAGAAAAGCACATTGAAGCACCTTTCTTTTACCATGTTCCAGGTATATTTTGTATGCTTCATCTTATTAATTCTTCTTGTTTGGGTTTTTTTGTAATGAGGATTAAACCCAGGGCTTGGCATATCCTAGACAAGTCATCTACCACTGAGCTATATCTCAAGCCAGGCTTTCTGGACTAGCACAATTTACATGAGGCTACGCCTGTGGGGGAACTGTCCTGTAAACTGTAGGATGTTACACCTTCTTGGCCTCTGCCCCCCAAGAGCATCTCCCTACCAGTTAGGACAGCCAAAAATGTCTCCAGTCATTTCCAAATGTTCTCTGGGGGCCAAAATGACCCTTCCAGTTCATTATTATGTATTCCCCTTTTTTGGTACCACATATATTGAACCCAATGACACTTAACCACATCCCCAGCTCTTTTTATTTTGAGACAGGGTCTCACTAGGTTGCTTATAGTCTTGCTAAGTTGCTGAGACTGACTTCAAACCTGCAATCCTCCTGCCTCAGCTTCCCAAGTTGCTGGGATTACAGGTGTGTGCCACAGTGGCCAGCTCAGGTACATTATATATATAAACCATACAATGAAAACATTGGGGAGCCGGGCGCGGTGGCGCACGCCTGTAATCCAAGCGACTTGGGAGGCTGAGTCAGGAGGATCAAGAGTTCAAAGCCAGCCTCAGCAACTTAGCGAGGCCCTTAGCAACTCAGTGAGACCCTGTCTCTATAAAATACAAAATAGGGCTGGGGATGTGGCTCAGTGGCTGAGTGTCCCTGAGTTCAATCCCTGGTTCCAAAAAAAAAAAAAAAGAAAAAAGAAAACATTGGGGGCTGGGGTTATAGCTCAGTTGGTAGAGTGCTTACCTCACAAGCACAAGGCCCTGGGTTCAATCCCCAGCACCGCAAAAAAAAAAAAAAAAAAAAAAGAAAAGAAAAGAAAACATTGGGGGCAGCCACAACCATGTACCTCCCATTCAAAGGGTACATGGCACAGATCTTCCAAACAGAATGAGAATTTCTCCTGACTCAGGCATGAAACCTGTGTCCACTCCCTGTGGTGGCAGCAAGGCACTCTGCTAGCCACTTGAACAGACTCTCTGATACAGCAACCTCCACAGAGGATTTTGTGCCCATTTTACAATGAGGAAACAAAGTCACTCAACTAAGACTGAAGCTAGCTCTTTTATCAGTCCAAATACCATGCTTTCTGCTACATACCTTTGGCAAAGTCAGGGAAAGCTGGGGCACAGGGGATAATTGAACCCATTTGACAGGTTAATAGGTAGCAAATAGGCAAGCTGGAAAAGGGCATTTCAAGGTGGAGAAAGTCTCATGATTTGTTTTGTTTTTTTTCAGTTGTAGATGGACATAATACCTTTACTTCTTTATCTTTATGTGGTGCTCACAATAGAACCCAGGGCCTCACATGCAAGGCAAGTGCTCTACACTGAACCACAACACAGCCCTAGTGTTTAACCTTGTAGGCAATTCATGTATCTTTTTGTGACCCTGATTAGATTACAAACTGTTTTTTACAGCTTCAGTTGTATTTAATGTAATTAATTAGCAAATTAACACCTCTATTGTTTATACACCCATTTTAGGAAGGGATGTGTTGGAGCCAGGTGCAGTGGCACACACCTATAATCCCACCAACTAGGGAGACCGAGGCAGGAAGACCACAAGTTCAAGGTCAGCCTCAGCAACTTAGGAAAACCATATCTCAAAATAAAAAATAGGAGCTGGGGTTATGGCTCAGTGGTAGAGCGCTTGCCTAGCATGTGTGAGGCACTAGGTTCAACTGTCAGCACCACATATAAATAAGTCCATTAACAACTAAAAAAAAAAAAAAAAATTTAAAAAAATTAATAAATAAAAAGGGCTAGTGATATAGCTCAGTGGTACAGTTTCCCTGGGTTCAATCCCTAGTACCACAAAAAATAAGAGATGTGTTGGGACCCCATAATCTGTGTTTCCTCTTGTTCATCTCTCCTTATCTGTTGTCTCTCCTCCCCTTTCCCTGGTACACTCTTGGATACGTTGAAGGTCATGGGAAAGACAAACACTCCAGTACTAGATTAAGACTCAGAATGGTTGTATTGATGGTTTTGCTTTACTGAAAGTCAGTGACCCAATATCAGTTTGCCTACAGTGAGGTCAACTTTAGATCTTAGCAATAAGGGTTTGTCAAATCTCCTGGATGGCTGAGGACAGTTGCAGCATCAGGCCAACAAAAAGGTCCAGTGAGTAACTGGCCTCATAGCCTTTTAAAAAAAGAGTATTGCTCCTACCAACAAAAGAACATGACACTTCCATGAGAATCAAGGACCCTTTATGGTTAGAACAGTCAAGCAACAGGAAGCTGGAAGAAGCACCACATGTCTTCAGGGACAAAGAACCTCCCTTGCCTCCCCAACAGCAGCCAGAGTGAGCTTCCAGACCACTCAGCAAGTATTAAAGTAACATTTCCTAAATCAGGATCACACAGGTAGGAGGCTCCCATGCTCAGCTCACAAGCCCTGTGAAAACAGAAAAAGTGCATCAGAGCTCAGGGGCAGCCACAACCATGTACTTCCCACCCCAAGGGCACAGGTCCTGGATCTTCCAAGCAGACACAATAAAAATTTCTTATGTCTCTGACCCAGGCATTAAATTCTACATCCACTTCCCACTCCTACACCCCTGTTCTCCAGGAAACAGCCCTGGCACCCCAAATCAGGCACTCACCCAAGTAATCATCCATCAGGGAGCCAATGGCAAACTGCAGGAAAGAAGATAAAAGTGAAAAGAGGACAAGGCAAGCACAGACCCTCCTCCTCCTCCTCCCAAGCCCCAGTCCTTCTGCCACCCAGAACAGCATAGCACCCCTGGGAACCGTGGGTGGTAAAGAAGTCCACAGCACTCAGCTCTGCCTGGTGCAGGCAGGCCAGCAGGCAGGAGACTCACAATGTCATTCTTGTCCACACGGGTCCCCACAATCTTCAAGCGGATGTCATCCTCCTGCTGAATCACGATGTCCTAAGGAGAGGAGACAACAGTGTACTCAGACATCCCCAGGGCAGAACTGTTCCCTCAGCCTTGCTTTCTCCCCCTCTGTGCCGTTCTCCTGCCCACTCACCTCGTCCATTGTCTTGTAACATGGAGGGTTGGAGTTAGGATCAAATTCCATCTCTGATGGGATGGACTGAAAGGAAAAGGCTAGTTAGCACTTTGCTTATTTATTTCTGTGATGCTGGGGATCAAATCTAGGGCCTCACATATGCTAGGTAAGTGCTTTACCACTGAGCTATACCTCCAGCCTGTGAATGGGCAATTTATTTATTCATATTTCTTGCCGTACAGGGGCTTAAACTCAGGACCTCACAGATGCTAAGCAAGGACTCAACCACCAAGCTATATCCCCTCCCCAACCTACACCACTGCTATTTGACATAGGGTCTTGCTAAATTGCCCAGGCTGGCTTCAAACTTGCCATCCTGTCTCAGCCTCCCAAAATAGCTGGGATTATAAGCACACACCACAGTGCCAGGCTGGGTCAGCATTTTTTTTTTCCTCCTGGGGATTGAACCCAGGGAAGCTTTACCACTGAGCTACTTCCCCAGGCCTTTTTATTTTGAGACAGGGTCTTGCCAAGTTGGTAAGGGCCCCACTAACTTGCTGAGTGTGAGGCTGACCTCAAAGCTTGCAACCCTCCTGTCTCAGCCTCCTGAGTCCCTGGGATTACAGGCATGTGCCACCCCCAGCTGGGTCAGCAAATTGAACGTTTCAGTAGACAATCAGAATGGGTCTCTCTTTTCCTTAGCCCCACCCAATGTGTCTAGACTTACATGTCGAGAAATGAAGCAAGACATGGGCCCAATTTCTGTAAAGAGTCCAACCTAAGAGGAAAATGAATAATTATGTTTTTCTTTTTTCCCTCAAATCCTTTTAAGTTTCCTATCTGTTGTGGTTTAGATATAAGGTGCCCCAAAGCTCACATGTTGGACAGTCATTAGGTACAATGATTGGGCCATGAGCCCTAGCCTAATCACTGCATCAATCCACTTGGGATGAACTGGATAGTAACTGTAGGCAGGAAGGGTGTGGCTGGACATGGGTTACTGGAGGGTGTTCTTTTGGGGCTTATACTTTTTCCCTGTTGAGTGGAACTCGGGTTCCTGATTGCCTTCACTTGAACTGCTTTCTTCCTCCACTCCCTTCCACCACGGGGTTCTGTCTCACCTGGGCCCAAAGCAACAGCATTGGCTGTCTGTGGACTGAGACCTCTGAAATCATGAGAGCGAAATAAACCTTTCCTCCTCTAAACTTGCCTATCAGGGCAGAATTAATATAATCAAAATGGCCGTAATTCAAAAAATGCTATACAAATTTAATGCAATTCCCATAAAAATCCCAATGACATTCCTCATGGAAATAAAAAAAGCAATCTGAAATTCATCTGGAAGAACAAAAGACCCTAAATAGCCAAAGCAATCCTGGGCAGGAAGAATGATGCAGAAGGTATCACAATACCAGACCTTAAACTCTACTATAGAGCAATAGTTACAAAAACAGCATGGTATTGGCACCAAAATAGACAGATAGACCAATGGAATAGAACAGAAGACACAGAGACAAACCCACATAAGTACAATTATCTCACGCTAGACAAAAGTGCCAAAAGTATGCATTGGAGAAAAGATAGCCTCTTCAACAAATGGTGCTGGCAAAACTGGAAATCCATATGCAATAAAATGAAATTAAACCCCTATCTCTCACCGTGTACAAAACTCAACTCATAATGGATCAAGGATCTAGGAATTAAACCTGAGACTCTTCGCCAAATAGAAGAAATAGTAGGCCCAAATCTTCTTCATGTTGGCTTAGGACCAGACATTCTCAACATGACCCCCAGAGTGCAAGAAATAAAAGGAAGAATCAATAAATGGGATGGGTGCAAACTAAAAAGCTTTTCTCAGCAAAAGAAACAATAATGTGAAAAGAGAGCCAACAGAGTGGGAAAAAAATCTTCTCCACATATACGTCAGACAGAGCACTGATGTCCAAAATTTATAAAGAACTTATAAAACTTTACACCAAAAATATAAAGAACGCAATCAATAAATGGGCTAAGGAACTGGGCAGACACTTCACAGAAGATATACAGGTGATCAACAAATATATGAAAAAGTGCTCTTCATCTCTAGTAATTAGAGAAATTCAAATTAAAACCACCCTAAGATTTCATCTAACTCCAATGAGAATGACTATTATCAGGAACACAAGCAATAATAAGTGTTGGCGTGGATGTGGGGAAAAAGGCACACTCGCACATTGCTCGTGGAGTTGCAAATTGGTGCAGCCACTCTGGAAAGCAGTATGGAGATTCCTCAAAAAACTTGGAATGGAATCACCATTTGACCCAGCTATCCCACTCCTCCATTTATACCCAAAGGTCTTAAAATCAGCGAAGTATAGACATCTATGTTCACAGCTGCTCAATTCACAATAACTAGATTATGGAACCAACCTAGATGCCCTTCAATTGAAGAATGGTATATATACACAATGGAATATTACTCAGCCATAAAGAGAATAAAACTATGGCATTTACTGGTAAATGGGTAGAGTTGGAGAATATCATGCTAAGTGAAATAAGCCAAGCCCAAAAAACCAAAGGCCGAATGTTTTCTCTGATCAGTGGATGCTGATACATAATGGGGGGTGGGGAGAGGTTATGGGGAGGATAAGAAAAGAATGGAGGAAGTATGGATGGTGTAGAGGAAAATGGAACGAGGGTGGGGGGGAAGGAAAGATAGTAGACTGAGACAGACAGTATTACCCTATGTATATGTAAGATTATATGAATCATGTGAATCTACATTGTGAAAAAAAAAAAGATATATTCCCTGCTGTATAATTACATCAAAATGGGTTCTACTGTCATGTATAATTTAAAAGAACCAATAAAAAAATAAAATAAAATAAAATAAAATAAAATAAAATAAAATAAAATAA
>JAJEJO010005621.1:0-85024 GCA_020662805.1 Glaucomys volans | reverse complement strand
ATGTTTGTAACTATAGTTTAAGCCCATGCTCTAGGTTGTCTCTTCAGTTGGCTCAATGTTTATTTTTTTGTGTGCATAAACTTCTTAGTTTGATGCAATCCCGTTTGACTATTTTTTGGTTTTGTTGCCTGTGCTTTTGGGATTTTACCCAAAAACTCTATGTCATATACCAATCTGTTTGTTTGTGTTTATGTTTAAAGCAAGTTTCACAATGTTGCCCATGCTGGCCTCCCAACTCCTGAGCTCAAGCAATCCTCCTGCCTCAGCATTCAGAGTAGCTGGGACCCCAGACGCACACTAAGAAAGATAGTGGATCAGAGTAAATAATTAAGCTGAGCACAGTGGCAGTGTAATCCAAGAGATTAAGAAGGCTGAAGCATGAGAATTACAATTTTGGAGGTCAGCCTCAGCAATTTAGCAAGATCCTCAGCAACTGAGCAAGATCCTGTCTCAAATAAAAAGGGCTGGGATGTAACTCAGGGGTAAAGCACCCCTGAGTTCAATCCCCAGTTCAGGAAAAAAAAAAAAAAGATAGTTAAAAATAGCTGGGTGCACTAGCACAGGTCTGTAATCCTGTGGCTCCAGAGACTGAGGCAGGAAGATCACAAATTCAAAGCCAGCCTCAGCAACTCAGCCAGGATCCAAGCAACTCTGCGAGACCCTGTTTCTAAATAAAATGTTGAAAATGGCTGGGGATGTGGCCCAGGGGTTGAGCACCCCTGGGTTCAATCCCTGGTACCAAAAAAAGCAAAGAAGAAAAAGAAAAAGAATTAAGCATGATAATAGCAGATATCGCTTATTGATTATTTTCTAAATGCCAAACCCTGTGTTAAACTCTTTATATAATTATCTCAATTCTCATAACCTAATGAAGTTAGTACTATTATTATCCCCATTTATAAATGAGACATCTGAGACCCACATAGATTAAGTGGAGGAAGTGGTGGATGAATCTGTGTATAAGCTTGTTAACTAGTTTATATTCTACTGTCTGAGGTTCAGTCTTGGCCAAAAATATTTGAACAATGCCAATTGTTTCTGTTCCTCAAAGTGTGTGCCTGAGAACTTAGGATAGCACACCTCAAAGGGTGGTCTGGGACAGAAACTTTCTACTTTGGGGCATGGGTGGGTACTGGGAATTGAGCCCACGGGTGCTATACCACTGAGCTACATCCCCAGTTATTTTGTTTTTATTTTGAGACACAGTCTGGCTGAATTGCCCAGGCTGGCCTCCAATTTCTGATCCTCCTGACTCATCCTCCCAATTTGCTGGGATTTATAGGTGTGTTCTTCTGAAATAGTCCAAAAAGACACTTCCAAGAGATTGGTGGGATTGTCTTCCAGGTACACATTTATGAGACCCAGATTTCCTTCATGTGCTCCAATCAAAACAATATATTATAATAGATGAAATCAGAAGCAGATGTGAGAATCTTTCTTTTATAAACCTAGACATTACAGAGAGTTGAAAAAATGCAAACCAATGCCACTTATTCTCACTGAAATGTTTTATTTTGGTAAATATAGTTATTTTTCATAAAAAATGAAAATATTAGGGCTTGGGTAGCTAGAGCTTAGTAGTAGAGCATGTACTTAGCATGAGCAAGGCCCTGGGTCAAATTCCCAGCATAGCTGGGCGTGGTGGCCCACGCCTGTAATCCCAGCGACTTGGGAGGCTGAGTCAGGAGGATCCTGAGTTCAAAGCCAGCCTCGGCAATTTAGCGAGGCCCTAAGCAACTCAATGAGACCCTGTCTCTAAATAAAATACAAAATAGGGCTGGGGATGTGGCTCAGTGACGGAGTGTCCCTGAGTTCAATCCCTGATTCCAAAAAAAAAAAAATTCCCAGCACAAAAGAAAAACAAAAAAAGACAGTAGTTGGCTTATTGTCATCATCTTGTAATGGATTAATAAGTATATTTTTTAAAGTTTTTTGAAAATGGGTAGAGGTGTGATCTCAAACCAAGATGCTTGTATTTATCACAAGAATGCTGGAGAAAGGAACTCTTCCTAATTCTTGTTGGGTGTCTGGAGGCTTGATTACAGAACAAAATGGAGATGGTTGGTGTGATGGGTGAAGGAGACCAGGGGACTGAGATAATTCTCTGAAAATGCTGTCAACCGCATTGCCGCTGGGGTCAGTCTGAAGGCAGGAAATCACCAACTCACAATTTATAGCCCTTTCTGCTGCATGTGTGGGAACTGAAGTATTCTGAGATATTTCTTCAGAAGTAGCCACATTTTAATTTGTTTATTTTTCATTGTACTTGGGCACTCAGCTGCTGAGCTACATCTCCAGCCTTTCTTTTTTTTTTTAATTTTAGACAAGGTCGCAGGGCGCGGTGGCGACGCCCAAACGTAATCCCAGCGCTTGGGAGGCTGAGGCAGGAGGATCACGAGTTCAAAGCCAGCCTCAGCAATTTAGCAAGGCCCTAAGCAACTCAGTGAGACCCTGTCTCTAAATAAAATACAAAATAGGACTGGGGATGTGGCTCAGTGGTGGAGTGCCCCTGGGTTCAATCCCCAGTACAAAAAAAAAAAAAGGGCTGGGCGTGGTGGCGCACGACTGTAATTCAAGCGACTCAGGAGGCTGAGTCAGGAGAATCGCGAGTTCAATGCCAGCCTCAGCAATTTAGCGAGGCCCTAAGCCACTCAGTGAGACCCTGTCTCTAAATAAAATACAAAATAGGGCTGGGGATCTGGCTCAGTGGCCAAGTGTCCCTGAGTTCAATCCCTGGTTAAAAAAAAAAAAAAAATTTTAGACAGGGTCTTACTAAATTGCTGAGGCTGGCCTTGGATTTAAGATCCTGCTGCCTCAGCCTCAATCGCTGGGATTACAGGTGTGCCCAAGGCGCTTGGCACCCAGCCCTTTTTATTTTGAGACAGAATCTTGCTAAATGGCCAAGGCTTGCCTCAAACTTGGTGTACTTCGCTGAGAGATTAAAGTCGTGCACCATGGCACCCCGCCAGAAGTAGCCACATTTTAAAATCTCCTGTCCTAGGATATTTATTATTTATGTATTTGTTTTATTATTTACTTATTTATTTATTGCGGTACTGGGAATTGAAACCGAGGGTTCTCTACCGCTGAGCTACGTCCCAGACCGGTTTTTGTTTTTATTTTGAGACCGGGTCTTGCTAAATTGCTCAGGTTGGCCTCGTACTTAAGATCCTCCTGCCTCAACCTTGAGTGGCTAGGATTACAGTCATGTGCCACCACGCTCTACTTGTTCTGGGATAGTGGAAAGCCCTGACCCTTTCCTACCAGCACCGACCCAGTACCTCTGGACACGGGGCAGTCTATCCTCTTCATTTTAAGTTGATCATAAAGTCTAGGCTAAGGACACCACAACATTCTCGCAGCTGCTAATTCCTTGACACCACCATACCGAGGCCGGGGCCCTGAGACCATTGAACAGTGGGTGCATCAAGGAATGTTTGAGCAAGGGACCCTCAAGAGACAACTGTGGGTCAGAGGTATGTGTGCCTCTTGCCCACGGTTTCTGCAGAGTCTAAGACCCGAGTCGCCAGGGTACTACATTGGTTTGTTCCCCCTTTTCCCGGTCACCGTACAGTGAGGTGACGTGCCCTTCACTCCCGCACAGGAAGGTGCAGTTGCAGATACAGTGCCCTTTGGGCTCCCCGCCCGCCTGCAGCCTCAGGTAGACTGAGAAGCTCAGCCAATCCAGACGGCTCTGAGGCAAAGAAGGCGGGACGAAGAGGACAAGATCGAGACGGGAGTGACAACCAATCGAGCTCCTAGCTGTCTGAGCGATGGCCCCGAGCAGCCATTTGGACACGCCGGCCAGAGAGGGGTGGGATAGTGCACATTTGGCCAATCTTCAACGGGGGAAGGCGAGCTCGAGCCAATCAAGACCGAGAAGGTGGGAAGGGGCGGAGCTCGCCTGGTGGCTGCTCGCTGGTGGGTGAGGGATCAGCTTTCTCTGCTAGTTCCCGCCTCGGGAGTCCTTAGCACCTGGAATGCGAAAGGGAGAGGCTCAGGGAGTTCTCGGAGTGGAGCGTAAAGGCATCGCTCGGGAAAGCCTGGGAGCGAAAGAGACTCCTAGTTGGAGGAGCCGCTGGAAGCTACCGGGTGGGCATCGAGGAAGCCAAGGCTGGCTAGGGGGCGGGACTTCCGGGGGCTGGGCCTTTTCAACCGGAGGCGGGGCCTGATTCTAAGGTTGGTTGGAGGGGCGGAGCTAGTAGGAGATCTTTGGGTGTGACGTAGGAAAAAGAAGGGTAGTAACTTAAAGGGAGCGTCTTGGGGTGGGGTCTATGCTGCCAGAGGTCTTGGGGTGGCAAGCGGTAGTTACGGACTGACGTTAAGGCCGCTGGGGAAGTTACTTGCCCTAATCTTTACACTGTCCTCTTTTCCCAGGGAGCCACTGGTGGGGACCTTACCTGGGTGCCCTTCCTTTCGTGGGGTGCTATGGAGTTCCCAGAACACAGTCAACAGCTCCTGCAGAGCCTCCGGGAGCAGCGGTCCCAGGGTTTCCTTTGTGACTGCACCGTGATGGTGGGTAGCACCCAGTTCTTGGCACATCGGGCTGTGCTGGCCTCCTGCAGCCCATTCTTTCAGCTTTTCTACAAGGAGCGGGAATTGGACAAGAGGGATCTGGTGTGTATTCACAATGAGATTGTCACGGCCCCTGCTTTTGGGCTGCTTCTGGACTTTATGTATGCTGGCCAGCTGGCCCTGAAGGGAGATACACCTCTCGAGGATGTGCTGGCAGCTGCCAGCTACTTGCATATGAATGACATCGTCAAGGTGTGTAAGCAGAGGCTGCAAGCCCGGGCCCTGGCAGAGGCAGACAGTACCAAGAAGGAGGAAGAAACCAGCTCACAGCCCCCTAGTTTGGAGTTTTTGTCCAGCACTTCTCATGGCCCCCGGCCTTTGTTGGCATCCCCTGAGACATCAGGCCATTGGGGCAAAGAGGAATGGAAAAGCCTGGCTGCTCCCTTACCTACTGTCCGTCCTCCAGATGAGCCACCATTGCCTGGTGGGGCTGACACTACACAGCCTGGCATGGAGGTTGACTCACCACATCTGCGGGCACCTCCCCCACCAGTAGTTGATGTCTCTGTCTCTCTTGCCAGCCCCAGTAGCTCCACAGAGACAATTCCTGCAAACTACTTCTCTTCTGGCATCCCAGCAGTTTCAGTGGAGCCCCTGACTCCTCTTGATGTGGGTCCTGAGAGTCTGAGGGTGGTGGAACCAAGGGATACTGGAGGACCTTTGCAAGGCTTCTATCCCCCAGCTGCCACTCCAGCTCCAGCTCCAGTCTCAGCCCCAGTTCCATCCCAGGCTCCCGCTCCAGCAGAAGCTGAGTTGGTCCAGGTAAAAGTAGAAGCTATTGTGATCTCTGATGAGGAGACTGATGTATCAGACGAACAGACTCAGGGTCCTGAGGGACTGTTCCCACCTGGAAGAGCAGTGTATGGGGGACAGCCCTCCCAGCCAGAGGCTTTTGAGGAAACAGGGGCAACAGGACTGGAGGAGGGGCCAAGCGACCACTTCTTGCCTACAGACCCTCATCTACCCTACCATCTGCTGCCTGGTCCAGGGCAATATCATCGAGGACTGGTGACCTCGCCCCTGCCTGCACCCCCAGCCCTACATGAGCCACTTTACCCACCTTCTGAGTATGAAGCAGCCTCAGGAAGCTTTGGGGTTTTTACTGAGGATGTTCCCACCTGCAAGACTTGTGGAAAGACCTTCTCATGCTCTTATACGCTGCGGCGACATGCCACCGTGCACACACGTGAGCGACCCTATGAGTGCCGCTACTGTCTGCGTAGCTACACACAGTCAGGGGACCTCTACCGCCACATCCGCAAAGCTCACAATGAGGATCTGGCCAAACGCAGCAAACCAGATCCAGAAGCTGGCTCCGTTCTAGGGGTGCAGCCCCTCCCTGGTTCCCCAACAGCAGAGAGACAGAGCAGTGGTGGACCACCCAAAGATTTTGTACTTGGTTCCAAAAACTAATATCCGGGTGAGCATGAGCCGATACCAGTCCTGCTCTTGCCATTGTATGATGGCAGCACAGGTTAGAAGCATCTCATCACTCCTGCTGGCTGACAGAATGAAGGTTCTGCCCAGGCTGAAGGTTTCTACTCTTTTCTTTATCCAGCCAGATAAGCAGAACTTTATGGGCCAGAACAGATAAGCCAACTCTCCCCAAGGGCCCTGGGAATTTTCCCGAGGTGTAATCACTTCTCATTCCACATTCTGGAACATAAAGCAAGCAGTGAAATTATCTCTTTGAACTGGTGTTGGCTTGTTTCTTCCATAAACCTGCATGCCTTCAAATCTTTCCTCCAGTTCTTTAGCTGACATTTGTACTTGGGGGAGGGGTGAGGGTCTGATCACTATGAGGAAAAAAGTGAGATAGCAGAGGGCAGTGTAAACTTTACAAATTGGGGAATCTTACACAATTATGGTTTATCATTGTAGTTGGGCTCTTGTGTTTTGGGGCTGTTATATGGCACTTCATGTAAAACTCATTTACTTCTCCACTTTGTGGGGTATTAGCCATCTACCCCTATTTTTTTCAGATGAAGAAACTTGAGGCTCAAAAAACTCAAGTTAGCCAGTGCAGTGGTGCACACCTGTAATCCCAGCGGCTCGGGAAGCTGAGTCAGGAGGATTGTGAGTTCAAAGCCAGCCTCAGCAACTCAGTGAGACCCTATCTCTAAATAGAATACAAAAAAGGTCTGAGGAGGTGGCTCAGTGCTTAAGCAACTCTGGGTTCAAGCCCAGGTACCAAAACCAAAAAAGCCCCAGGTTAGCTTGTTCCAGGTCACAGAGGGGCAAGTCAGAATTTGAACCTGGCTTTTGATTCCAGGCACCATGCATAATGTGCTAGTTTAAAATATTGTTGGGATATAGCTCAGTGAGTAGAGTGCCTGCCTCAAAAGTACAAGGCCCTGGGCTCAATCCCCAGCACCACCACCCACCAACAAAAAAAAAAAAAAAAAAATTGTTGAACAGTTAGCCAAGAACTGGAAATTGTTTTCTTGAGTGCTTGGTTTTGTTTCCTGGTCACCTTTGCTGTCCATGTAGAAAGAATTTTGGCTGGGCTGGGGCTATAGCTCAGCTGGTAGAGTGCTTTCCTTTTAAGCACAAGGCCCAAGTTCAATCCCCAGCACTGGAAAAAAAAAAAAAAAAACATAAAAAAAAAATTTTGGTTGATTGTTTCAATGACAGATACTGTGTTGAAGACTGGAAAATTCTGTCCACACATGATAAATATGAACGGAGGTGTCCAAAGATGAGAAATCGAAAGGCAGAAAATGGTGGTAGAACTGTGGAGGGAGCTTAGAAGTGGTGGCTGCTTGGGATAGCTAAAGCAAGACACTCTGCATGAGAGGATATTACAGTCCTGTTTCTTCACTTCGAAAGCATGGTAACAGCAGCCTACAGCCTAGAGAGGTTTTGTTAATCACCCAAAGTCATATACATGGCTATTGTCAGCGAAGGAAGCAAAGAAATGGGAATTTGGGGTGTTGATGTCGGGTGGGGAAAAAGAGCTCCAGAAAGGGAGGAAGGGTCTGCCAGGCAGTGGAAAGAGTGATCTGAGAACTGACAGCTGTCTCCCTACAAATCTCTTCTCAGCTCGCAGGGACCCACATGCAAATGAAGCAGGAAAGAAAAAAAAGTGAAAAAACTAAAACGACAACGACAACAACAAAAAAAACCCTTTCTTTTCAGGTCCATATGTCATGTTCTGCACTATAAATTCTTCCTAGTAACCTGTTTTTTAATTATAGGAAAGAGGAAAAGCTGAAAAGCAAAGACTGGGTCATAGAAATCCCCTTCACTGCAGCCACAGTGGTGTACGCCTGTAATCTCAGCTACTCACAGGCTGAAGGAAGGGGAAACCAAGTTCAAGGCCCACCTGGGTAACTTAGAGAGACCATGTCTCAAGATAGACAGGGCTGGATGTAGCTCAATGGTAGAGCACTTGCCTAGCTTGTGCATGACCCTGGGTTCATTCCCCAGTCCCAAAAGAAAAACAAAAACAAATGAAAGCTCCTTCTCTAGGCAATTATGGAAAGTGAAGGTTGATAATGCTTAGCATTTTCATTGCTGAGTGAAGTAGAAAGTCAGACATGGTGATACACACCTTTTATACCAGCTACACAGGAGGCTGAAGCAGGAGGATTGCTCAAGTACAAGAGTTCAAGGCCAGCCTGGGCAACATGAGACCCTGTCTCTAAAAATAATATAAAATTTAAATAAGCACACACACACACACACACATATATATATGCATAGATACATATGTATATATCTATGCATATATATATATTTTTGTTTGTTTGTTTGTTTGTTTTTGTTTTTTTTGTTTTTCCAGTACTGGGAATCAAACCCAGGACCTAGCCATTCTGCCACTGAGCTACACCAGCCCTTAAATAAAATATTGACTACATATTAGTACAGGTAGTACAGGGTTTAGGCAAACTGTGAAGGTGGTACTTCTGAATTTGGGAAACAGTGTCTAACTGTTTTACAGGTACCAAAGCATGATCCTTCACATCACCATGAAAGCTTTGTCCTCAAAAATCTTCAAATCCTGTGTAGAAACAATTAAGGTTTGGTAAAGAGTGGCCTCCCCCTCCACAAACTTTTAAATACAGAGATTTAGGGACCCTCAATTCCATCAGGATGTGGGCTTGTCAGAACCCCTCAAGACCTGCAGCAGACTGCCTTCCTTTGTCCACTTTTCTGTTAATTAACATCTTCATTAAGAGCTAGCCTCTGAAATAAAAACTGAAATGTAATCTAAGCACTGTGCTCTAGTAGTGCTAAGAAGAGAATTAATGAAATAAACTTCTGAAGTCCATTTTTAAATACGTTTTATTTTTTCTTCATTGATACAGAAAACAGCTTACTGTAACCTTGTTTTTAATAAAATTTAAAATACAACAAAACACCAGAAAGCAAACCCCAAACAAAACATGAAACCATGAAAAAATAAAATTAAAAAATTTAAAACAAAGTGAGGCATACTATATTCTTGGGGCCACGGCAATTGGTATAGGAAACACTGTAACCAGGTCTTCCAGTGGGGGACAGATTGGATTAAATTCCAACTCCAAGGAGGACAAGTTGGGATTTATAGTCAAGGGTAAGGTTGGGTATCAGTGGATGGAAAATTACTACAGAAAATATCAAAGAAAAACTGGCTAAACAGACTTGATAAGATTCACCATTTAACCCTAAACCTTTGTTAGTTCTCTATTTGGACTTCATATGATTATTTGGTAGACAAACATTCTGCTGTAAGCTGATGGTCATGTTATTTAAAGGTATAGAGAGGAACAAAAAGGAATTTAATGCATCGGGAGAGGGATGGTATTGATAAGGGACTAGAGTGTTTTGCTTTTTTTTCTTTTCTGAAGTATGTTTGTTTTGTGGTTCTATAATGGCTAATGGCACATGCTTATTACCTTTACTTATACAGGTAGAGGCAGTGATGTCTCACCTACTATTTGGTACGTGCATCATTACAGACATTATTCACATGAGTAAATAAAATGACAAAGGAGCTCCTGGTTGCTGGAGCCTCCTACTGAGCCAGGACAGCACTAGATCTGCAACCTGCGACCACGGCTTAACAGCTTCCACAGAGTTCCATCAGGTCCTTAAAAGACTCCAAGCAATAACAGCTCTTCCACATTGTTTCCCTCCTCCATAAGGACCTGAGCTCTTGCAAAATATAAGGACAAGTAAAGAAGGCATTAAAGTTTTTATCCTGCTCTATCATAGTATTGTTTCTAGAAGACTTGGTAATATATCCTAAGCTTTTTAGAGAAACAAGCATACTACAGATAGATGTGCCCCTCTTAAAAATTAAAACATTTACTCTGGCATTTTTTTTGATGGTGGGGGACAGGGCTGAAGGGTTACTAAATAAATACTTAAATGCATGGCTCCAAAGCTTTTAAGAGTACAAGAAAAAGCAAGGACTAGAATTACCAGGGGAAAAGAGAAACTAGATACTTTTGTAGGGGAAAAAGAATCTGAATGTTTGTGAAATATGAAGGAGAAAAAGGAATAAATCTAAATAAAAATAATTAATTTCAAATCTTTCATTTAAACACATTTGGGTCCACTTTATAATTGTCTAGTTCCACAAAAAATATATTTTCCTGTTTGGCCTTGAGTATCTGAGAAAACAAAGGAAGAAACTCCTTTCTGTCTATCCTTACCATTCCATCCTCCACTAGCCTTCTCCTCTGAATATGAATACACCCAGCAACATCTATCATTAAAACTACACCAGAAATAAGATTAATTCCACCTTTAGCTGATGAATGTTGTCTGTGTATTTTTCAAGGCAAGCACTGCCAACAATAACATACATTGAAAGTTATACAAATATACAGATGGATAGACATAAAAAAAAAAAAGACACAGCTGGTCTAAGTAGTAAATAGTTTGTGTAGAATAGGAAACAAAACAGAAATCCACCTGGGTCAGAGGTATACGGTTCATTTCTCTTGCTCAGGCTCAGGTTTCCCCTTGATGGGTCTTTAATGGTTCACTTAAGTTCAAGTGGAGAAGCATCATTCTTCTTTGTTAACCAAACATGCCTAGGTACAGCTGCTTCTCTTTCCTATGGTAGCTGCTGAGTTCTGACTGCGTTAGCTGGAGGTACCTTCGGACATTGGCATCTTGGAAGATGATGGAAAAGGCAGTTAAGAGTTAGACCATAATCACACTCTAGGATTAGAGAGGGTTGTTAAAACACTCCCATTCATTTTATCTCTCCAAAATCTGAATATATAACAATTATTCTACTCAATAGTAAATTCCATTGATTAATGCCACTTTGAATTCTTCAAAAATCAACTGGGTGCTGTAGCACATGCCTATAATCCCAGCAACTCAGGAGGCTAAGGCAGGAGAACTGCAAGTTTCAGGCCAGCTTCAGCAACTCAAGGAAACCCTGTCTCAAAAAAAAAAAAAAAAAAAAAAAAGAACACCCAAAAATGCTGGGAACATAGCTCAGTGGTAGAGCACTTGCCTAGCATGCAAGAAGCCCTGGGTTCAAACCCCAGTACCCACACCTACACCTAATCTCTGTATAGGGCTGGATTGGTTGCTAATTTATAATGAAAGGGGGTTTGATAAAATAGTTGTTACCATCATAGCAGAGCTTCTAAAGAAGATACTATTTGCATAGGTGGTACCTAATCTGTGTAACTGAAAGTTAAGAAACATGAACTAATAATGGCTTAAGTTTCATATCTTTTATTAGTTCATAGTGGGTTTGACATTCATTTAAATCAGTGAGATTTGTCTGGGGACACCTCTGTTTTTAGCTTTACACCAGAATGCACAAAAGGGAGAGTTTTCAATACTGAACAAACCAACACAGGAATAAGCCTGTCAGGCGCTTCACAGTGTTCTTTTTGCCTTGGAAACAAAGTACCACATCTCAAGTTCTCTCAGTAGGTTGTCTCTTTTTCTAGGTCACACCTGAAGTTAGCTGAGCTAAGGAAGAGATAGAATGACAGCTAAAGCAAAGGCCAGTACCCAGCTAGAAAGGGGGCAGAATAAGGATTTTTAAGATTATTTATTGGGAAACACATTCTTATAACAGTTACATTCAAAAAGGCTCAGAAATGAATATTGAAAAACAGTGCTTCTAAAATCCCTGTTGCACACAGTAGGATGACACATAGTAGAAAATGATAGTGTACATTTCAAAAAGCTAAAAGAAAGGATTTGAAAGTTTTCACTATAAAGAAATAATAAAATGAAAAGAGATATTCAATCTGATTTGAACAAGACAACATATCAAAACATTACATGTTGCCAGGTGGTTCACACCTGTAATCAAGTGATTTGGGAGGCAAACGCAGGAGGATTGAAAGTTTGAGGCCAGACTGGGCAATTCTGCAAGGCCCTTAGCAACTTAACGAGATCCTATATCAAAATTAAAGCCAGGCATGGTGGCACAGGCCTGTAATCCCAGCAACTTGGGAGGCTGAGGCAAGAGGATCGTGAGTTCAAAGGCAGCCTCAGCAACTCAGTGAGGCCCTAAGCAACTCAGTGAGACCCTGTCTCTAAATAAAATGCAAAATAGGGCTGGGCTCAGTGGCCAAGTGCCCCTGAGCTCAATCCCCAGTTTAAAAAAATAAAAAATAAATAAATAAAATTAAAAGGACTGGGCTGGGCATGCTGGCTCATGCCTGGAATCCCAGCAACTCAGGAGGCTGAGAAAGGAGGATGGCCAAGTTCAAGGCCAGTCTCAGAATTTAGGTCCTGGTCCCAAAATAAAAAAATAAAAAGGGCTGGAGGATGGAGCTCTGTGGTAAAGTGCCCTTGAGGTTAAATCCCCAGTACTGAAAAAAATAAAAAGACTGGAGATACAGATCAGCATCCCTGGATTCAATCCCAAGGATGGATGGATGGATGGATGGATGGATAAATAGATAGACAGACAGACAGATAAGTGGACTGGGTATGCAAGTTAATGGTGAAGTGTCCCTGGGTTCAATTTCCAGTATCAAAAAAACAAAACAAAACATTTTTTTATACTTAATTTTTATGTATCAGTTAAAAAATAAGGTTGGAGGGCTGGGGATGTGGTTCATGGTAGCGTGCTTGCCTAGCATGTGGGAGACACTGGGTTCAATCCTCAGTATCACATAAAAATGAATAAATAAAATAAAGGTACTGTGTCCATCTACAAGTAAAAAAACCAAGATAAAAAATTTTTTTAAATAAGGCTGGAAGTATAGCTGATTGGCAGAGTACATGCTTCATACATGCAGAGCCCTGGGTTAAAATATTGGTGCAAAAAGAAAAAAAAGAATCCCTACTATAATGGAGGGTGGTGGTGGATATTTTACATATACATAAACATGTATGTGTATCTGTGTGTGTGTGTGTGTGTGTGTGTGTGTGTATAATAAAATAAGCCTTTACATATAAAAATAGGCATATATTTCCTAAAGGCTATGTACAAAATCAATAAATATTGTTTTTTTATTGAAATAACACAGGAGTAGAAGGTAGTTTTTGGGGTAGGGGGGGTTTACCAGGGATTGAACTCAGGGGCACTTGGCCCACTGAGCCACATCCCCAGCCCTATTTTGTATTTTATTTAGAGACAGGGTCTCACTGAGTTGCTTAGGGCCTCCCTAAATTGCTGAGGCTGGCTTTGAACTCTTGATCCTCCTGCCTCAGCCTCCTGAGCTGCTGGGATTACAGGTGTGCACCACTGTGCCCAACTTTATTTTTAATTTTGATACAGGGTCTCACTAAGTTGCCAAGGCTGGCCTCAAGATTTCGATCCTTCTCCCTTGGCTACTGAGTTGCTGGGAGTGCAGGCTTGTGCCACAGTACCAGGCTAGCAGGACAATTTTATTTGTCCTCACCACTTCAACACCCTTCTCACTCACCTTTAGGCTGCCTATTGACAGCAGCCAGGAGGTAGTGCCGAGCCTGGTCATAGTCCTGCAGATGGAAGAAGGCTACCCCGGCCCGATACAAGGCCTTCGCATTATCAGGCTGTCGTTCCAGGACTTTCTGACTGTATTCTCTCACTCGTTCATAGTTCACTGGCTCCATCTGAAGAAGACAGGCTAAGGGGCCAAATTAAAGGTGGAAAGAAGGAGGAGGAAAGCCTTATTATGCTAGATTCCACAACCAACTCCAGGCAGTATCCAACAAAGATGATCTCAATGTTCACTCATTCAGCAAACAGGGATTGTCTCCCATTTGCCGCGAACTCTTTCAGGCACTATAGATACAGCAAGGAATAAAAGGTTTATATACCTGCAATCTACTTTGATACCTACCAATTGCCTTCTTCATGCCTTGCACTGGGTTAGACCCAGTTGTAAGACCAGAAGGAACATTTTTCACAATTTTATTTAAAATACTCTTCATTTTATCTCTTCTACTTATGGCTCTGTGTCCTGAATTGCAATTTCATTAAAAACAATGGTTGTGGGCTGGGGATGTGGCTCAGTGGTAGAGCTCTTGCCTAGCATGTATGAGAATTGGGTTGAATTCCCAGCACACACAAAACAATAATTAAAACAAAACAAAAAAACCAACACTGGTTGCTATTAAGTGTGAGGAAGTAGAAGCAGTATTCTATGTGTTTGGTACACTCTTATCTTCTTCAATCTTCTCACCCATGCTATGAAATTGGTGTTACTACTTCTACTTAATGGATAAAAAAATCAAGGCTCATAGAATTTAAGCAACTTGTCTAAGATCTTGCAGTTGCTAGGTGGAGTAATTATGAAGTATAAACCAATTTCTAACTCCAAAGTCAGCATCATTCTCAATGACAATGTGTCACTTCACTATTCTCTTGGATAATTTAATGGGACCTCAAAATATAAAATGCTTAGAAGGCAAAATTCAGTCTTCTCTAATTTTTTTTTCCTGTACTGGGAATCAAACCCAGGGCTTCATGTATGCTAGAACTGAATCACATCCCCAGCCCCTTCCTATAATGAAAGAAGGAAGGGTGTGGTGGCCCATGCCTGTAATCCCAGCAACTCTGGAGGCTGAGGCAGAGGCGGGATGATTGCAAGTTGAAGACCAGTCTCAGCAACTAAGCGAGGCCCTCAGCAACAACAAGACCCTGTCCCCAAAAATAAAAAGGGCTGGGAATGTGATTCAGTGGTAAACCCCTCCAGGGTTCAGTCCCTGGTACCAAAAGAAAAAAAGAAAAAAAAAAAAAGAAAAGAAATATATTCCCCATTTCACAACTGTGGGAATTAAGTACACTCATGGTGCACAGACAGACCACAATTCAAGGATGAGGAGGAAATTATTAAAGGGCCTATGTTTGCATCCCTTCCACCACACCCCAACAAGTGGTCATAAGGTTTTATGTACTTATTCGCCCAGCACTCAACTAATCCATCACCCTAGCATCATTAATTCATTTGACAACTAGCAAGTGAGCACTGACCGAGTGCCAGACACTGAACTAGGAGCAAAGGATAAAAGGAGCAAAGTAGCCATCTTGTTGATTAGATAAAGCTTACCTGTCCTACTCCCCAAGTGGAAGGAAAACACAATAAACAAATGAAATTTTAAAAGTGTTTTGAAAAGAATAAAACTATTGGGATAGAGAGTGAATGACTAGTGTGCTGCTTATCAAAGGCTTCTCTAAAAGTGACATTTGGGGACGGGGATGTAGCTCAGTGGTAGAGTGGTTGCCTAGCACAAGCAAGGTCTGGTTTCAATCTCCAGCACCACAGGAAAAAAAGATAAAAAGTGACTTCTGAGCCAAGATCTGAATGACAGGGACCATTCAAAGGACAGGACATTCTAGTCCTATAGAGAGAGCCCACAAGTCTGAAAGTGGAAATGTGCTTTGAGCTTTTAGTATATGGAGGAGGAGTCAGGTTGTGTTAAGTGCTGTGGGCAAGGGTCAGAATTTGGATTTTCTCCTGCATGTGATGAGATGTCACTGGAGTATTGTAGTGGTATCTGATTGCATTATCTGAAAAATGAGGATAAACTGCTCAAAATAAGCAGTATTGCTTAATATTGACTGACTGAATGAAAATTGTTAATTCAATGCTTTTTTTTTTTTCTTCATACCAGGGACTGAATCCAGGGGTGCTTAACCACCTAGCCACACCTTTAGCCTTATTTTATTTTTTGAGACAGGGCCTCTCAAAATTGCTTAAGGCCTCACCAAGTTGCTAAGGCTGTTTTTTTTGTTTTGTTTTTAAATATTTTGTTTTAGTTGTAGGTGTACACAATACCTTTTTTTTTTTATTTTTATGTGGTGCTGAGGATCAAACCCAGGGTCTCACACATGCTAGGCAAACACTCTACCACTGAGCCACCACTCCAGCCCCTAAGGCTGATTTTGAACTTGCCATTCATTCTTCTGCCTCAGCCTCCCAAGACACATGGGCCAATTCAGTGCATTTTTTAAAAACATTTTTTAGTTGTCAATGGATCTTTTTAAATTTTATTTATTTATATGTGATGCTGAGTATCGAAATCCAGGGCCTCACAAATGCCAGGCAAGTGCCCTACCACTGAGCCACAACTCCAGCCCATTTTAGTGCATCTTTATGGTACATCTATCTACCAAGCATCCCCAGAGGCTCTAGAGATGCCTAAGGCACAGTCCCAAAAGACCACCTAAACAGTCAAGCTAAGATATATTTAACCAGTGAGATGAGAAATAAGCAGAGTAACATATGCTATATTAGATGGTGATGAGTATTTACAAGTACCATTTCTAAAACATCGTTTCCTTAATTTTTGATCAATTCCCTAATACATATTCTGTTCTGTAATATGTACAGTATTCAGGTCTAGAGGTATATCTCAGAGGTAGAGCACCTGCCTAGCATATGCCAGCACCAGGAAAAAAAAAAGTACAGAATTCTGCAGTAACAATTTAAGCTCTGGTCAGGTGCAGTTGAGTGCATCTGTAATTCCAGCAACGGGGGAGGCTGAGGCAGGAGGATCACAAGTTCCAGGCCAATCTGAGCAACTTGGGGACATGTGGTCTCAGAACTAAAAAAATAAAAAGGACTGGGGGTGTAGCTCAGAGATGAAGGGAGGGAGGGAAGGAGGAAGGATGAATTGATTTAAGCTCTGGAATTAAGACTGATTGGGTTGGAGCTGGGATTGTGGCTCAGTGGTAGAGCGCTTGCCTAGCATGTTTGAGGCACTGGGTTTGATTCTCAGCACCACATATAAATAGATGAATGACGCCAGGCGTGGTGGCACACGCCTGTAATCCAAGCGACTTCGGAGGCTGAGTCAGGAGGATCGCGAGTTCAAAGCCAGCCTCAGCAACTTAGTGAGGCCCTAAGCAACTCAGTGAGACCCTGTCTCTAAATAAAAAATACAAAATAGGGTTGGGGATGTGGCTCAGTGGCCGAGTGTCCCTGAGTTCAATCCCTGGTTCCAATAAATAAATAAATAAATAAATAAATAAATAAATAAATAAATAAAACAAAGAAAGAAAGAAATAAAGGTCTATCAACATCGGAAAAGATTAAAAAAAAAAAAAAAAAGACTAATTGGGTTGAGTGTTAGCCCTACCACATACTGTTTGTTTCCTTAAACTTTCTCAAAGGATTGTTGTTATACATAAGTTAGTATTAGTAAAGGGCTTAAATAGTATCTGTCCAGGGTATTTAATAAATGTCACCTTTACATGCCCCCCAACCATTCTTTTTAAAACTGAACACCCCCATGCCTGTGCATGAGTACAGGGATATATATCTCTCCCCCTTTTTTTTCCCCTCTAGTACAGAGTATCAAATCTAAGTTCACTGAGCTACACTCCCAGCCTATGTATAGGGATCTTTATGTGCTTTATTACACTGCTGATCCTCAGCACCTTATAATTGTTGACTTGAATTAATTAAAACAAGCTATAGTAATTGCTATTATTGTTACTTGAGTCTAAGAGTAGCATTGGACACACACTTATAAAAAGAATAGGTTGTCAACAATCCATTACTAATGAGTATTATTAATTGGATTTTTTAAAAAATCACTTTTTATGGCTGAGGGTGTAGACTAGGGACACAGCCTTTGCCAAGCATGTACAAGGCCCTGGGTTCCATCTCCAGCACTGTGGGGGAAAAAAAAAATCACTCTTCAAACAACAACTAGGAAACATTAAAAACTGCTCCCAATAACTTCTATGGCCTGAACTTGGACTGTTAAAACATTTTAATATATTGCAAAAAAAGTTAATTGGTTCTATGATTATTTTGCTTGTCACCGAACAAATTTAAGACGTCTTCTTTCTCTTATTAAGTTAATCCAAGTCATACTATAGCATCCCTCTCTTCCCTCAAGGCCATCTGGAGACTGAAGACACTAGTTAAAGAGGAAAAGGCCTTCAAACTATAGCGAAATAAGCAAGTAACTTGTTTCCCAAATATTACATTTTTTTAAAAGAAACAATGCCAAGATGGGCGCCGAGCCACACACCTGTAATCCCAGCACTTGGGAGGCTGAGACAGGAGGATCTCGAATTCAAAGCCAGCCTCAGCAACTTAATGAGGCCCTAAGCAACTCAGTGAGACCCTGTCTCTAAATAAAATACAAAATAGGGCTGGGGATGTGGCTCAGTGGTGGAGTGCCTCTGGGTTCAATCCCCAGTACCAAAAAAAAAAAAGAAAGAAAGAAACAATGCCAGTTGTTCTTTACACACTCTACAGTGTGTAAACTGTTCTAAAGCTATCGGCATCACTGAAGAGCTTTGAAGAAGCATATTAATAAGACCCATACCCCAGACCAACTAAATCCGAATCTCTGAGGGTAGAGGTCAGGACGTTGTGTTTTAACATACTCCAAGTGATGTTTAAGAAGTCTTTCTCAATAGCAACTCAATGAGAGCTCTACAGATTGGAAACAGATTTCAGTTCATGGCCAAATAACTGGATGACCGTAGAAAAGAATGGTCAGGGTTCCCCCCGCCCCCAAGGTTGTTTTATACTCCTGCCTGGATGCTATCTCCCCTTTCAGCCTTGTTCTTACCAGCTAGATTGTTGTAGCAGTCTGTCTGGGTCGTGTGCAGGATGTTTTCTTGTTCAGGTGTGAGAGCCGGGCCCTGAGGTCCTAGATTAGGTATCGGGGAGGGAAGACTTGGATCCAGACCCCGCAGCTGAAGCAGAGCTCGATGGTACCTACTCACTGCATCACGGTACTTCCCTTCCCGATAGCGCTGATTCCCTTCCTCCTTGTACAGCTGAGCCTCCTGCAGGCGCTTCTCCATAACTCTTGGTCGCTCACTGCTCTTGTGGAATTGGGAAGTGAAAGAGCACTGAAGCTCTGGGCTTGGGATCAAAACAACTGAGTCTGGTAGTCGACTTAAGAAAGCAGACGATTACTCTTCTCCAGAAGAGCACCTGGGAGGGAAGCTTTGATTGTTTCTACCCCCCCCCCACACACACACACAACACCTCTCTGCAGTCTTTTTCAGTCTCCGGAAGTGCAGGAAACTAGTTAGGAAAAGGATGTGTGAGTAATGAAGCCAAGGATTAAATGCTTTCCTAAGAAGAAGCAATCCCGTGTACAGAAGACTCCGTGAAAAACTACAGGCCCTACTAGGGAAATTCGGCGGGCGTATGAACGCCGGCAGAATCCGCTTCCTCCTTTCTTATGGACACACCCCCTGACCTGGAAGAAGAAGGGAGTAGGCGGCTACAGCCGCTAAAACACGGGAGAGCGTCCCTCCTTCCCAGCTCTTTATTTGTCCTACTCAACAGGCAGTATCGATGTCTATGCTGTGCGTTGAAGATCTGCGGTGAATGAGGTCCGTGGCTCCCTATCCCGCAGGCGAGGCTGCGTTGGCCTCACTAGCGTCCCAACTGCAAGGTACCAGTCGCTGGGCCAGTTTCTGGCGCTCTGCAGATGCCCAAGCCCGGAAGTCTCCTCCCAGCTTTCAGTTTAAGGGCAGGAGCACGGAGAGGAAAGGGTCTGGCCTCCCGGCAGTTTGGTAGCTAAAGAGTCGCGCGCATTGCGCCACACCATCCAATCAGAAACGGCTCCGGAAAAGTAATCCCGCAGAAACGACCCCGCCTCCCTAGCGGACCAACCCGGAAAAAAAAAATCCCCCTGGTCTCTTCGCCAATTGGAAAAATCCGGACGATCACGGATGACCAATCAGAGCGGCAGACGACTATTCAAGCAGGCCAATGAGAGACACATAAGGCGGGGTCAGGGAGTCTGTTGCTAGGTAGAAGTTAAGACATTCAGAGAAAAGGAAGGCCTGGGGATAGGGTATTCCATAGTTCTGGAGAGGCTTTTGCAAACCAGTTGTTAAAATAACTGCTTTCATCTTGCAACAACTTCCTTTCCAGCTTCTTCGTGTTACTGTCAAGACGCTGCTGCCTACACAGGAGTAGGGAAGACAAGCCGCCGAGCAAGCAGTCCTAAGACGCCACGGCGACTGGACGTGAACCCAGAGTACGAGTGGTGAGAGGGTTGGAGGGGCGCGTGATAGGGGAGTTCCGGGCGGCTGCGCAAACCCTTGGCTGAAGTACGGAAAGACGGGCACGCACACGCTTCCGTGCTACGAGGCACTTGATCCGCAGCCAGCCTTGCTCGTCTAAGACCCTGCTGCGGCTGCGCGGTAAAACCACCGGCGCTGATTGGCCCGGGGAGCGAGAGGGGCGGGAGGAGGAAGGGAACTCCATCGTCCTCGGCGCGCGCCCGCCCGCGGTAAGAAAACCGAAGGGCTGGAAGGGAAGCTGCTCCCTGTTGCGCTGTTTTGGGCTCCTTGAGCCGAAAGGGGGAGGGGAGGAAAAAAGCGACACAAACACTACGCAGCGGGGACTGCGCGGCCTCCGCCACTGCGTGCGTGCGTGCGCTCGCTCGCGCGGGCCCAGTGCTGGCGCGTGAGGCGGAGGCGGGCGGCGGCGGCGGCGCCTGCGCGGTCGGGCTCGGTCGACGGTTCGCAGGGGAGGAGGCGGCGGGAGGCGGAGGAGGCGGCGGCGGCGATGGAGGTGAAGCGGCTGAAAGTGACCGAGCTGCGGTCTGAGCTGCAGCGGCGGGGCCTGGACTCGCGCGGCCTCAAGATGGATCTGGCGCAGCGGCTGCAGGAGGCGCTGGACGCCGAGATGCTCGAGGACGAGGCTGGCGGTGGTGGGGCCGGGCCCGGCGGGGCCTGCAAGGCGGAGCCTCGGCCTGTGGCCGCGCCGGGCGGCGGCCCGGGCGGAGACGAGGAGGAGGACGAAGAGGAGGAGGAGGAGGACGAGGAGGCGCTGCTTGAGGACGAGGACGAGGAGCCACCCCCTGCTCAGGCCTCGGACCAGGCCGCACAGCCGCCGCCAGAGCCCCCGGAGGCAGTAGCCATGGAGGCCGCGGGCGAGCCCGATGCTTCCGAGAAACCGGCAGAAGCCACCGCCGGGTCAGGTGGCGTAAATGGTGGCGAAGAGCAGGGCACCGGCAAAGGAGAGGAAGACGAGCCCGAGGAGCGGAGCGGGGACGAGACGCCGGGATCCGAGGCTCCGGGTGACAAAGCCGCAGAGGAACAGGGTGAGGAGCTAGCGGTGCCCTACTCCAACCTGCCGGGTGCATCCCTGATCCAGCACCTCGTCCTGCATCGCGGTCCGATCCCTTGTTCCCACTTAACAGAAAGTGCACGGTTCCCGACGCTATTTGATAGACTCCCTAGGGATGGTGGCCCTCATTCTCTGCACATCTGAGTGGTTTGGCCGCTTCTGTGGCTCCACTGTTTGTGGGAGGTTAGGTTGCAGCCTAACTTGGTTCCTTAGTAGTAATGGATGGAAGCAGTTATTTTGCCTGGGAACTGCTTGGGAGCTACCTGTGGAGCAATCTCTCCCAGTGTTCCTTACCTTTTTCTTAGCCGAGGAAGTGGGATCATTTGACTGACAGTTGCAGGCTTAGGCCTTTGGGTCGACTGTTGACTTTCTCATTGTAAAAATATTAAGCAATAAATTGAGTTGTCAAAGTCCTCTGTCAAAAGCATATTGATAGAGCTTGAGCCACACAGAGAATCTGGAAATTTAACCTTGCTCCTTGCTTGAGCAGTAGGGAACAGCCTCTAGTGTGAGCATGTTCATGTTGAGCTTAATAGTTAACTAGTGGAGAAAGTCTTAATCTGGTGCATTTGAAACAAGTTACTTGACTAGGGCATTTACCTTTGCATGTGTTCTTATGACTAAATTTTGATTCTCTGAGTCAGTGAATGGTCATATTTGTAGATTTGCTGTACAGTTGCACTAGACTTTTACATTTCAGGTCCCTGACTTCCTGGATTGAAATGATTAAGGTTCTGGTGGGTCCCTTGAGTAACCTGGTGGAAGACTCCATAGAGAGTTAGTGACCTTTCTCCTTTTGAAGTGATTGGATAGTGTTGATCCATAACAGTATGTAACAGGGAGGGAAGCTAGAGCTCCTTCCAAGTCTTACTATAAAGTGGGTTGCCTAAGTTCTTTTTATAATGTTTTTAGACTGCTACCAAGTTACCATGGTATAATTGGAACCTATTTTACAACAATCACACGCACCTTGCAGATTTTCTGTCGGATGTCCTGGAACAAAAATCACATTACATAACCTTTGACTTCTGTATACTCAGCACATAAAAACATTGAAGGATAAAAAGACTGCTTCAAAAAAATTAGTGAAAGCTTTCTTAGGCTGGGCGTGTAGCTCAGAGGTACAGGGTTTGCCTGGTATGGAGGAGGCTCTGGGTTTGATCCCCAGCACTACAAAGTAAATAAATAAAAACCTTAGTGTTGCAGAATACAGAAGCCTAAGAAAAAACTGTCCACCCTCCCTTTTCTAAAGAACGTTGCTAAATATATAACAACACCTTTCTCCCCCAAATTACCTGCAATAAAGATGCAGCATTATTTATGGGTCTCTTGTGACTTGATGGTTTGCTCTTGCTACTTTCAGTAAAAAAGATCCCTGATGAAAAATATAGCTATGTATCATGTTCTTGAGTTCATTTGCTGCATAGGTGAGCCAGAGCAGCCGTGTATTTTAATGGAGGAAAGGCAAACTCCTTAAAATTTGAGGCATTTGTATCATGAACCTGTGGGAAAATATTAGAAAATGTTAAGTTCCTACCTTCAAATCTGGTAAGAATTGAAATTAACCCGAAGGTTTTTTAAACATGTAGGAGTATTTTTTGTGTGTCTTATTAATGGGAAAATGTGCAAGTTTGACCTGATTTAAGCAGATAAATTTAGAATGCAAAAATTGTCCAATTTTTATCTTACTCTTTGACTGTAATTAGTCCATAATGTCCTCCCTCCCCCACCATAAAATTCCTACCAATGACAGGAAGATAATCTTTGAAAATGAAGTGTTCTATGGATACAGTGGGAATAACCTGACTATTTTGATTAGACAGATCCTCAGATCCCCTTTAGTTTCTATTGGTCTGAGCTTATTCTACACTCCAGTATGAAAACTGCTGATTTTCTTTCCCTCCTTTTTGTAGGAGATGATCAAGATAGTGAAAAGTCAAAACCAGCAGGCTCAGATGGTGAGCGGCGGGGGGTAAAGAGACAGCGGGATGAGAAGGATGAACATGGCCGAGCTTACTATGAATTCCGAGAGGAGGCTTACCACAGCCGGTGAGGGAAACAGTCCCTTTCCTTGAAGGGAGTGTCTGCTCTGATTTTGGTATACCTGGTGTTGATTTGAGAGTCTGGAAGGAGGGGTGGATTAAAAATGGAATAGGTTTTTGTAGGCGTAAGTTTTTTAGATTGAATCTACCATAGAAGCTCATATTGCCCTTTCTCATTTGTTGAAAGAAGCTGTCTGCTGGGATTTGATATTCACTGAAAGTTTAAAATGGACATAATGTCCTGCACACATCCCTCAAAGAACAAGACTTTGGTTACATTGTATTTGCTTTTCTCTCCTGTGTATAGCTCAAAGTCACCACCACCTCCTGAAGAAGAGGCAAAAGATGAGGAAGAAGATCAAACTCTTGTGAACCTGGACACATGTATGTCTAAGGCAGATAGATTGGGGTTTTTTAACTTATCTACTAAAAGTAATATTGGAGATTAAAACTTCGTGCCCAACAAATTCTAAGAAACTGTGTCCATTCTTGACAAACTGGGTATATTTGTACTCATTTGGTGGCTCTCATGTGTTAGGTATTACAGTAAACCAATTCAATCTTTCTTTCTTAATAGATACCTCGGATCTCCATTTTCAAGTAAGCAAAGACCGCTATGGAGGGCAGCCACTGTTCTCAGAGAAGTTCCCCACCCTTTGGTCTGGGGCAAGGAGTACTTATGGAGTAACAAAGGGAAAAGTTTGCTTTGAGGCCAAGGTAATAGCTCATTAGGATCATTCATTTATCAATTTATTCATTAAACTTATCTAGTGTCAAAGAGATTGTCCTGGGGTGTTGGGGATACAGCTTAGTTGGTAGAGTGCCTGCCTTGCAAGCACAAGTCCCTGGGTTCAATCCCCAGCACCACAAAAAAAAAAAAAAAGAGATTGTCCTCCATGGCTTTGGTTTAAGTCCAAGTTGTGATAGTTGTTGGTTTTGGTTTGTTTAAAAATTGTCTTTTAAGCTGGGCATGGTAGCACATGCCTGTAATCCACGTGACTTGGGAGGTTGAGGCAAGAGGATCACAAGTTCAAGGTCAGCCTCAGCAACCTATTGAGAGCCTGTCTGAAAATAAAAGGGAATGAGGATATGGCTAAGTAGTAGAGTGCCCTGGGTTCAGTCCCTACTGCCACCAAAAGAAATGTGTCTTTCCCTGGGTGCAGTGGTGCGCACCTATAATCCCAGTGGCTCAGGAGGCTGAGGCAGGAGGATCACAAATTCAAAGCCAGCATCAGCAGCAGTGAACACTACGCAACTTTGTGAGACCCTATCTCTAAATAAAATACAAAATAGGGCTGGTGATGTGGCTCAGTGTTTGAGTGTCCCTGAGTTCAATCCTCGGTTCCAAAATGTCTTTCTAACTCAGACTTTGCTCCTGAGTCAGAGTATCTAAGAATTCCTTTTCTGACTTGGCCAGGTAACCCAGAATCTCCCAATGAAAGAAGGCTGCACAGAGGTTTCTCTTCTTCGAGTTGGGTGGTCTGTTGATTTTTCCCGTCCACAACTCGGTAATGTTATTTTGTATCTTCCTTGCTTGTGTTTGCTACCATATTGCTCAGTCTATGGGAACTTTGGGGATAACTGATTTGTTGACTATTCTAGGTGAGGATGAATTCTCTTATGGTTTTGATGGACGGGGACTCAAGGCAGATAATGGGCAGTTTGAGGAATTTGGCCAGACTTTTGGGGAGAATGATGTCATTGGCTGCTTTGCTGTAAGTATTCCTGAAAGTTGTAAATTCACAGCAAGGGGTGGATAAAGGGCCCTAGAAATTCAACTGTGCTTCCCGTCAACTGTTACCTTTAATGAGTTAATGCATTGCTTTTTTAGTTATGTCATGTAGCAGTCTGAGTGTCAAAAAAGATTAAAGGGTAAGATTTAATGAGCCTCAAACCCAGTTACCCATAAGTTCTCATGTCTTTTGTTCTTATAGAATTTTGAGACTGAAGAAGTAGAACTTTCTTTCTCCAAGAATGGAGAAGACCTAGGTGTGGCATTCCGGATCAACAAGGAATCCCTGGCGGACCGGGCCCTTCTACCCCATGTCCTCTGCAAAAATTGTGTTGTAGAATTAAACTTTGGTCAGAAGGAGGAGCCCTTCTTCCCACCACCAGAAGAGTATGTGTTTATCCATGCTGTGCCTGTTGAGGAACGTGTGCGCACTGCAGTCCCTCCCAAGACCATAGAGGAGTGTGAGGTATGCCAACACGATTCACAAACTTTTGAATCTGTAATGCTAGGTCTTTTCTCTAGGCATTACCAAACTGGTTTGGGGTGGATGTTCCTAAATTGGATTTTATAAAATGACCTGCATTTTATTGCATTCCTGGTTGTGTTTACTTGTAGGTGATTCTGATGGTGGGACTACCTGGATCTGGAAAGACCCAGTGGGCACTGAAATACGCTAAAGAAAACCCTGAGAAAAGATACAATGTCCTGGGAGCTGAGACTGTGCTTAATCAAATGAGGGTGAGTTGTTGGCGATTAATCAGATATATTATATGCTTTTGGGGTGCCAATAAACTCATAACCTGTTTCAGTGAAGAGCTGGTCTTTGAAGTGTCTTGAGAACAAAGGTCCCACAAAGAGAGAAGTAAAATTTTCTGTGTATGGGTGGTGGGCTTCATTTATTTGTTCATTTGTTTTTGGTACTGGGGATTATACCCAGGAGCAATTTACCACTGAAAACACACTGAGCCCCACTCCTTTTTTTCCTTTATGTTTTGAGACAGGGTCTTGCTTAGTTTCTGAGACTGGCCTTGAACTTGCAATCCTGCTGCCTCAGCCTTCTGAGATAACTGGGATTTCAGATGTGCACTACTGTACCTAGCTATATGTGTTTTAAATGAAAAAAAAAAATTTTTTTTCTCTGCAGTTTTAAATCTCTAAATGCAGGTGAAATCTGAAATATATCATCCAGGTTGACTGGAAATAGACCGCATTCTTATAACTGAGGGAGAAGAACAAATCAATATGATAGCTGTAGCATTTAAAGCAGTGACAGTAACTCTTGGGCTTTAACTCACTGCATAACGCCTTGCTTTCCTCTTGCCTTCCCCTCATGCTTACCAGATGAAGGGACTCGAGGAGCCAGAGATGGACCCTAAAAGCCGAGACCTTTTAGTTCAGCAAGCCTCCCAGTGCCTTAGTAAGCTGGTCCAGATTGCTTCCCGGACAAAAAGGAACTTCATTCTTGATCAGGTATTGTTCAAACATTCAGAAGAAACCTGATTTTATAGATGATTCAAAGATTAAAATTTGGCACCCAGTTAAGTGGATTAAACTGTTTAAAGTCAGTGGGATGCATATATAGAGAGAGACTAAATTAAGGAGCAGAATTGGGTTACCTAATATGACCAAGTGGTTGTGAGTTATGGTTTTAATGTTTGTGGAACTTGATAAAGGTATACTGAATTAGTGTTTTTTGTCTGAGAATATGTGGACCCTATAATAGAGACAATGGAAAGAGAATTAGTGCTCATTTGAGTTCATCATTTATTAGATTTGTGATCTTGAACAAGTTTCTCAACCTTTCGTGAACCTCAGTTTTTCTGATGTGCAGAATAAGGTAGTACCAGTTACAGAGTTTGAAAAATTAAAGGAGACCATGTATATTGAGACCTAATCTGATTTGGTTGAACTTGAGTGGTAGTTCTAATTCCTAAATATCTGTTACTCCTCCTGATCCTAGTGTAATGTGTACAACTCTGGCCAGCGGCGGAAGCTATTGCTGTTCAAGACCTTCTCCCGGAAGGTGGTGGTGGTTGTTCCTAATGAGGAAGATTGGAAGAAGAGGCTGGAATTGCGGAAGGAAGTGGAGGGAGATGATGTGCCTGAGTCTATAATGCTAGAGATGAAAGGTGGGCTAAAATTATAAGTTAGGAATCCTGCCCCTAACTTACAATACAGTGCACACTGTATTTGGATCTTTTAGCTCCAGGAGTGATTCTCCACATCTGAAGTATAAATCTAAAGTGCAACTTAATGGATGTGAGCCCTTGTAAATAAATGAATGAGTAGAGTAAATGGAGAAGCAGTAATCCTTTGACTCATTCTGCAGTAGACACAAAATGGGGGAAATGATAATAGCTACCAGGATAATGAAAACTCATGGAAGCACTGGGGATGTAGTTGAGTGGTAGAGTGCTCACCTAGCATGCACAAGGCCTTGGGTTCCATCCCAGCACCACAAAAAAATAAAAGTAATAAATTAAGACTTCCTTGAGTCAGCTATTAATGGAGTAAATACTTATGGCATGTCTATTATTTGTCCAGCACAGTCCTAGACATGAGGAAATAGCATATGAAACAAAATTCTGCCTTCCTAGAATTTATATTCCATGGAGAGAAGGGAGTAGGGTTGTTATGGTTCAGAATAAAATGTGGTGATTGGGGTATCTTGATTTTTGATTTCTGGTATCATTAGGCTTACATTGTGTTGTTCACTTTTTCTTTTTCTTTTTCTTTTTTTTTTTTTTTTTTTTTTTTTCAGGCAGGGCTTGGTTTTTCGTTTGCAGTCTTGGGTATTAAACCCAGGGGCACTCAGCTACATCCCCAGCCCTGTTTATTTTTTATTTTGAGACAGTGTCTCACAAAATTGCAGAGTCTGGCCTCATACTTGACATTCTCCTGCCTCAGCCTCCTGAGTTGTTGGAATTGCAGTCGTGTGCTTCTGTTCCCAACTATTTTTTGGTATTGGATGAAATGATTAATGCATCACAAAGCCTGAGAGCAAGGTCCACACAAGGCAGCCCTAACTATTCTGATTGACCCCACTTCCTACTGTTTGCTTAGGATTATGGTTTTTCCCTTTCCTTTTCCCTGGTTGATGGCATCACAGCTGTCTTGTCAACTGCTGGCCCTTTATATTCTGATAATCCCCAACCATAGAAACTAATTTATGGGGCTGGAGTTGTGGCTCAGTGGTAGAGCGCTTGCCTAGCATGTGTGAGGCACTATGTTTGATGCTCAGCATCACATGTAAGTAAATGAATAAAATAAAGGTTTATCAACATCTAAAAGAATATAAAACCAAAAAAAAAAAAAAACTAGTTTTACACATCGATGGGCCAGATCCTCCAAGTTTATACAGAATGAACTATGCCAGAGCATAACTGATAGTTAGCAATCATAGGAATTCAGTTCAGTTTTATAAAACAGGGCTAACTGGATTTTCTTCAAAATCATGAGATTCCTGTCAAAATGAATTATACTCAAACTTAGCCTATGAACTTAATATCCAGAGACTGGCAAATGTGCTCTCCAGTCTTGTACAGGTGGTAAATGAGAGCCTTTGTACTCTTGTTTTCTGTTGTTATATACATGAATAGATTGTTTGGGGCTTGAGTTTCCATTAAAATGCTAACCTCTTAGCATTATATCTATTCAACACCAAAACTTTCTCAGTTACTTTAGCCTCTGTTTCTTCTGTCCTGAATAGAAACTGTAATAAGTTCACTACTGATTTGTTATGGATCACCTGAGAACCTATAGATCTACTGTTGGCAGATAACTTTTTGCCTGGGACTGACAGAATGTAGGGAAAACTTAGGGAAGAGAAAGTTAATTTGATTATTTAAATGTGAGTGGGTATGATCCCCGTATGTTTTTGTTCATTACTAGATGAGGCTTAGAAAGTCTAATTCTTCCTGTAGTAAAATTTTCATAATGAGTTCTTACCCATCTATGCACTTTTCAGGCCCACAAGCTTCTCTCTTACTCTTATAGCCAACTTCTCTCTGCCTGAAAAATGCGATTATATGGATGAGGTGACATATGGGGAGCTGGAGAAGGAGGAAGCTCAGCCCATTGTCACTAAGTACAAGGAGGAGGCAAGAAAGCTGCTGCCCCCCTCCGAGAAGCGGACAAACCGCCGGAACAACCGGAACAAGCGTAACCGGCAGAACCGAAGCCGAGGCCAAGGCTATGGTGAGTCCTGGGACCTGCCAGCCCCCAGCCTCAGTCTGTCCTTTGTGCTAAGTACACCAAGACCCTCAATGACAGGCCAGGAAACCAAGACAAGTTATTAACAATAAGGAAGTGCCTTCTTTATGGAGCTTATTTCTTCCTATGTCATCTACCCCAGCTTCTTATGCTTTTTCCGTAATCCTTCAACAACAAAATCACTTTTCAACAAAACTTTCTTTGAAAAGCAGTGCTGTGCCTTCTGGTCTATTTTCACATTAACGTGGGTTCTCCACTTCACTGTGTTGGTGTGTTAAAAGGATTCGTGCAGTGAAATTTTGATTCTCATCTTAAGTTTTTTTTTGCTGCTTTGTCTTTTGGATCAACCCTGCTGTAGATCAGAAAGTGAATGCATTATTTGGTAATTGGGGGGCGTGGTTTACAAAGCAAGTTAGGCTATTAATGAAAATTTCCCACTGAATGTCTATAATCTAAATCTCTATTGTGCATTCATTGCTCTTTAAAAATTGTGTGTGTGTGTGTGTGTGTAACTATAATCAACAAAAGTTTTAAGTGCCTGCTACATGCTGGACACTAGGAATAATTCCCACCCTCGAGAAGGAGTGTATTGTATAGACTTTGTTTCCTTTGTATAAAATGATGGGTCTGAGTTATATGATATCTTGGGACTTCCAAGGCTGAGTCTGTGACTTACAAATGGCAGTTTTTACTCGTGTTTCTAACTCTGCCATGTATCCTTTTGCCATCTTAAATGTTTTGCAGGAATTGGGGAACTTCAAAAGCAAGGTGGCTTGGTTTTCTTGTGTCTCTGATTCCTCTGCCCTCCCCACCCTCAGACTTTTTAAAGATCTTGGCTGGTGCTTTAATTAACATTGTGTGAGCCTGGCAGAAGCAGGCTTCCTATTCTCCCACAATTGCCTTTGGCTCCACCTTTTTGATTTCCACTCAGATGTGGAGCCAGGACCCCACGCCAGCTGTCTGAGCGCGCTCTCCATTTCTCTTCCAGTGGGCGGGCAGCGCCGAGGCTACGACAACCGGGCCTACGGGCAGCAGTACTGGGGGCAGTCTGGAAACAGAGGGGTGAGTGCAGCTCTCCTCCTGCTCTTCCCTCTGACCTGTGATAGCCATTCCTATTGGCTTGGGGGAGCAGAGTGGTTTGGGCTGTTTTCTCAGGGCTTAGGGTTTTGCCATTTAATGTGTTCACCTGGAAGAATTTATCCTGGGAAAACTACCGTATTTATAATATCAAACTAAGACGAGATGTTTAAGAGGGGGTAACAGTGATCATGCTTCTGCCGAAAACTCATAAATCTTTGCTCCTCCTCTCTCCTTTCTTAGGGTTACCGTAATTTCTATGATCGATACAGGGGAGACTACGACCGATTCTATGGGCGAGATTATGAGTACAACAGATACAGAGACTATTACAGACAATACAATCGGGATGTGAGTATCTTCTTGCGGTGGATAGAGGGTGAGCGGGGGCAGGACCAGAAGGATGAGTATTGTGCTCCCTCATCCTCAGCCAGCTCTGGCTCCGAGTAATGGGGTTTCCCCTCTCTTCTAGTGGCAGAATTACTACTACCACCACCCCCAGGACAGAGACCGATACTACAGGAACTACTACGGCTACCAAGGGTATCGGTGAAGCCCCTGCTGTTGATGCCTGTCAGCCACGAAGCTGAATCTCTGGGGGTGCCAGGCACCCCCCAAAACACAACCAAGGAAAACAGGGGCTGTCGGGGTGGGGCTGAGCTGCCGGGGAGGGTGGTGGGGGGGAGGGTACGCAAGCAGGGGTTGGGGGGTGGAAACAAACAACAAAACTGTACATTTTTTTTAAAGTTTGTTGAAAAGAATATTGTCTTATTCTATAAAACATTTCAAACCTAGTTAGATATTTGTAATCAAAAAACATTTGCGCAGAAAGCAGCACTTAGGGCTGCCTGTTCTATACCCTGCAGTTGGACAGGAAAAGAACTGAAAATGTCACCCTTCTGACATTCTAAGGCAGCTGGACTGGCAGCCAAGAAAGGGACAGTGGTGCCGCGGTGTGGGGAGAAGGGGAGCAGTGTAAGAGTACCTTCCATAGCAGGTAGGAGCAGGCAGGAGTGGGGACAGAGGGAGCGCTTGTGACCGGGGCGGTGAAAATAAACGATTGGCTCTTATCAATCACTTGCACCAACTAACCGTTTGTATTTTCTTTACCGACCTTTCCCTCTTGGGATATCTGGTCTTGTGGGCTGGGAGGCCACAGTGTCCCAGTGTCCACTTTGCTGTGCCTTTGTCCTGCTTGGCTGAGGCATGCAGACTTCTAGTTGGGTGGTTCTATTATATAGGATTCCCAGCCAAGGAGGCACAGGGTCTGTTCTAGATTGCAGAGCAGAATAGCTTGTCCCCTGTATGTATCCATTAATGAATTCCCATAACGTTTTGGGGAGAGTGGGATCACAGCCCTCAGCCTGAAGATTGTGATTTGCCAGTCTCTAGTCTCTGTCTTCCGAGGTTGAGAGAGGTAGGAGGTTTCTGAAATCATCTGTTAGAGTGTCTGCCTCTTACAGTGTGAGAGAAGGAAAGTTTCTCAGGGTTTCAGCTCACAGAAATGCAGCAGGACTCTGTTCACTGCAGCAGGATATGTATATAGGTGAATCCTGTGGTGTGGGCTCCCAGGCCCAGGTGCTGAGAATAGCAACTATTTTATACAGTATGGGGGGCTCTGCCCTGCTGGGTTTTTTGATACACAGGTAGAGAATGAATAGAACAGGGGGGAGGGGGGTGGGAGGCAGCTCAGTGGGGCTGCTGAAACTTGGGCAGAGTGAGTGTGAATGTGTGTGCACATGTGTGTGAAAGGGAGCACCCCTACTCAACTTCCTGAAACGGATCACTTCTGGGGTGCTTTCCCTGTGTGTCCCCAGAGAGGCCTCTAGCCAAGAGACTTCAGTTGGGATCATTTAGTTGAACTTTACTAACACCTTCCCAGTTCTTGACAAAATAGCTGCAGGTTGCTGGGTTCAAGAATATGGGTGGGATATGGAAATGCTCTTTCAATATTTTGCTTCAGTTTTAATTCATCTTCCTGCTCAGCATTGTGTCAGCCAAGAGCTTACTCAGCAAACACCACATATTGCAGCACTCCCTAGTGAGAGAAAACCCTGGGTTGTGTGACTAGAAAATGCTCTACTTCCACTTCCTCACCTGGGCAGTTCTCTTGTTTAAACTTGTGTGCTGAGATTTGATCTCTCTTCTCCCGCAGTCCCTGCTGTGCAGAGCCCTTTCTGTAGGTGTGCAGACCCTGGTTCTGGCCCTCTAGTCATCCCCCTCTGTCATGACACACCCTTCTGCTTAGGCACCTCTGACCCCGAGGCTGGAACAGGGGCTGTTAGGAGATAAGTTTCCTTGCTCATAATGATGTCCTTTCTCTTGGCACCTGCTTCCTTGTGGTGCCATCAAATGGGTTTGTGTGTGGCGATGGCTGAAGTGATTGCATGAACTTTTTATTATTATTAAGAAAGTTTAAGAAAGCTTTGTTCATAGTGTCAGGGCAAGGAGGTAAAAACGAGCCCAAAGAAATTCCCTTAGGGCAAGATTATGTTAAAATAGAAAACTGAATTTCCTGAGGTAGAGGCTGCCCCCCCCCCCCCCCCCCTTAGATACTCAGTCCTCGAACAAGTAGCATCTTCTTACAGTCTGTGACATGGATGGTGGTCCTCAGGGACAGGGGCACAGAGCTTAAACCACTGAGGGTTTTATTCTGGATGGTGATAAGGGAAGTACTTGCTGTTGATTTTTGACACTAGAAAGTCATCTTTTTTCAAAAAGCTGCTTTTCTAGGTGGGTGGAGAGTGAAACTGCCACATCCTTGTTGGGTCAGTTCAAGAGATCACTCAAAATAACAGTGGACGTCTGGGTTTCGTTTCTGTCTGTCTTTCTATTATGAAAAAAAACAAATGTTAAGGGGGGAAATGTGGATTATGGTA
Organism: Glaucomys volans; assembly: GCA_020662805.1. Lineage (NCBI taxonomy): Eukaryota > Metazoa > Chordata > Mammalia > Rodentia > Sciuridae > Glaucomys > Glaucomys volans. Next base: position 52,041 of record JAJEJO010005621.1, on the reverse strand, counting down.
ACAGGAGGGATCCCTAGCCTTGTTTTCCTTAGAAGACGTTTTAGTGTTTTATCAGATGTCTGTTGTAGTTGTAGATGGAAAAGCTTGTCAGAAAAACAAACACCACATGGAGCTTGTAAATGTTTTTGCACAACCTGTAAAGCATTCTTGGAAGTGGCCAGTAAAAAAGGGTTTTACCATTTAAAAAAAAAAAAAATGTAACTGTGTCATTGTTTACATCTGTAACTTTTCCTCCCTGTTCTCATTACAACATTCTGGCAAAAATGTAGGCACAGTAGCTTCCAGTTTTAGAATAAATAACCATTTGGATTGAATTCACCCTATCTCCTGTGGCTGCACTGACTGGGGTAGAGTGTGTTATTGGAGTGTGTTTATTCATTTATTTTTTTAAAGCTTATTTCTCAAGTTGCACTGGGTCCAACCAAGGATGGCTTTCCCTTGCATTGGTTGCTGTTCCCTCCCTTTTCTACCATGCTTCACATGGGAGCCAGCCATGCATTGGGGCTGAGGGGGGCAGTGTTCTTAGGTCTTGCTTATTGAGCTTGAGCTATTAGAATAGAAGAAAATAAATTTTAACTCCACCTCCTTGTACTTGGACTATGATAAAAACCTGAGAGGAAAAGCCCACTCATTCAACAGATGTTTGGATTTTTTTTTTTTTTTTTTTTTTTTTTTTTGAACCAGGGATTGAACTCAGGGACACTCGGCCACTGAGCCACATCCCCAGCCCTATTTTGTATTTTATTTAGAGACAGGGTCTCACTGAGTTGCTTAGGGCCTCACTAAGTTGCTGAGGCTGGCTTTGAACTCAGGATCCTCCTGACTCAGCCTCCCAAGTTGCTTGGATTACAGGCGTGTGCCACCACACCCGGCCTGTTTGGGGGTATTTTATAGTGAATTTGAAGATTAAGAAGGTAAATTAAAGCACTATTGTGTTGCTAGCACTGAACTGATTGTAACTTTTTAAAATTTTTTTTGCGGTACTGATGGGAGGGAATCCTGGGCCTAGTGCATGCTAGGCCAGCACTCTTCCACTGAGCCAAACTCCCAGCCCTGTAACTGCAGTTTCTGGTGGTGGGGTTGTTCATCATTAAAGCTGACAGACCATAGGATCATGGTATACCATGTCTGAGTGGTATTAATGTAGGTACTGTTTTAACACCTCCCTTCTGTAGGTGACAAATTGAGATTCCAAAGTCTTAAAATTTTGGACCCTAAATGCCATCCTTGATTTTGATTGCTGCGTATTCACCAGGCATTTATGGATAGACCTAAATTAATCATCACCCCACCTCTGCTAGGTTTGAACCCTGACCTCATAAATGCTAGGTAAATGTACCACTGAGCTACATGCCTAGTCCTAATTAGTTGCTTTTAATGGTTATTTATAGCTTATGCCTGTCCCTAGTAACTGCCTAGCCCTGTTTCCCCCCAACCAGAGTGATTGGCTTTTTTTGTTTTTTAACCTAATGACAAGGTTACATTTATTGAGCACCTTTGGCTTTTTACCAAGTCTGAGCTGCTGTGGAAATTTTCAGTTACTCTCCTGGAATTTGCCCAACACTGTGATGCAGCAGGAAAAGGGAAGGGTTCTTAGTCTCTCTGCCCTGCTTGTCATTTAACAGTACAGTCCATTCATTAAGTATTTGAGTGGCTACTGTGTGCCAGGCATTGTCATCATGCAGGAATTATGACAGACCTGATGCTTCCTGTAGTTTTCACAAGTACAGAGAAGGAACTAAAGCAGATTCCTGAACAGAATGGGGACTGGTCCCCACTCTAGGAGTGCAACAAGGAGTGTTTCTTCATCTACACAGTGAGGGAATTAATACGATGACTTCCAGAATCTGTTAGGGCTCAGAAATTCCATCAACAGTGAAGTGCTACTGTTCCTGTTATCCCAAGTTTATTGGGTACCCCTGGAGCTCATGGGGTCATCCTTAAGGATTGCTGGTAACATACCCTTTATTCCTTCGGTTTCCTCTCTTCTCTTCCCTTGCTGATTTCCTGTGAGAAGGTGTGGGGAAACTGGGACGAAAGTTTATATTCTGGTCAGCCTCCCTACACCCCACGAATGTCCAGGTACAAAGCAAGAATTGGCCTAGGCTTTTCCCAGGAAGGATGTGTCCCTTAAGTTAGGAGACATGGTTTGGTTTGCTTTGGTACCATACCAGGGATTGAACCCATGTGCACTTAACCACTGAGCCACATCCCTGGCCATTTTTATTTTTCATTTTAAGACAGCATCTCATTATTTAGGACTCTGCTGGGTTGCTGAGGCTGGCCTTGACTTTGCCATCCCCCTGCCTCAGCTTCCTGTGTCCCTGGGATCACCAGCCTGCGCCATTGCCATAGCACCTGTCAGGTTAGATCTTGATCCATGAGGAATATTGTGGGTTTGTTACCTTCTTTGCCTTGGCCGAGGTCCTACTGAAGTTTATGTTCATCTTTGGAAGGAAAACGCTTTTAGGCATTGGGGACTCAGCCTCCTCCGTCAAGTGTTGAGTTCAAGGGGTGCTCGTGAGACTTCAGCTCTGGACAGGCAGCTCGCTAGCCTTGGAAGAAGTGGTAGCAACACTAGAGGCTGGGGACATTGCTTTTTGGAAGATGAGAGTTACATAAAAGCAAACCAATCACCTGTTCTACCAGGAAACCCGAACTGAAAAATTGGGGCTTACGCAGCTCCTGAGACCAGGAAGTGACGAGGAATGGAGCCCCAAGGTGGTCGGTGCCAGGAAGAGATTCCTTATTTGCATTACCACCCCAGCGGGGGCCTTAACTTGGCAAGATGTAGGAACCTTCATTTTTCTCCGAAAATCCGCGCGACCAGCGCCGGCCACGCAGTGCTCACCGGCCCTTGTCCCATGAACCTAAGTCATGGCTGCCCATGTGCCTTGGACACGACGTGGCGGTCGTCAGGTTCAAGACTCCGGGGTGCGGGACGCAGACCCCGAATTCGTGAGGGAAGGGCAGCCATTTTGAGATCATACAAACACGGAAGGGTCCATATTGGGAACGCCTGATGCCCGGGTGCCGCCATTTTGAGAGCAGCCGGTACGGCGGGCCGCCCGGCGTGGGGGCCGCCATGCTGGCGCGGGCGGGCGGCGGCCATCTTGAACGGCACGAAGTGGGCGCAGCCATCTTAGCACAAAGCCGCGCCTGGCGCGGTGCCCGGCCCGCCCCGCCCCGCGCGCCCCGCCCCGCCCCGCCCCTCCATTCCTGAGGCTCCTTCCGCCAGCAGCAGTCTTCCCGCAGCCCCCTAAACCCACCCTGTGGGGTCAGCTTCGCGCTTACTTGCCTTCCTTGCGTGTGTGTGCGTGTGTGTGTGTGTGTGTGCGAGTGTGAGCGCGCGCCCTCCGCAGCTTCTGCGTGTCCGCTGTAACAATCTCCCAGTGGCGATGCGCCACCGCCCCCCGCCCCGCCGAGCTCCCATCCTTGACAATGTCTAACCTTCTTTGGCCCTGTATGGCAAGTCTGTTGACTAAGGACCCCGCACCCCAAGAACTCTAACACAGGAGCTGTCCTCTGAGGCTCTGGATGACTTTATTCTTCAAATGGCTTTACCCCTCCAGGTAGCTCCTGGTGAGACTGAGAGCAAAGCACCCGGAGCATCCCTCTCTCCATTGTCTGGACGGGTCACAGAGGGACGTGGACAGGACGCTGACAGTCTGGCAGAGACCTCTCTGATCGTGGAGCAAAGGGTGCCCGAGTCACGGGGTGCTTGGGGTGTGCCGCAGAGGGCGAGGAGATGGGGTCGATGTGGGTGAGGAGGGTCTTGTGCTTCAGATAACCTCACAGGGTGGGGCAAGGGTAGGAATGGGCTGCAGGGAGCCTCAGAGGCTCTCCTTCCTCTACTAAGGAAGGGCCCCGGAGAGGGAAAGGTGAGGAGGGTAGGAACAGGGTAGCTCAGAGGAGGGCACAGAAGAACTTCTTTTCTCTGAAGGGATTCTCCGAAGTGGGCACAGGAGTGATGAGAGGATCCTCACAGGCGTGGGCATCACAGTAAGTCATCAGGTCTGCTGCTGCCTTTGACACCTGGGGCACAGCCGGGAGAAGGGAAGTTAGCCAGACCCCTGAAGGGGACTACAGCCTCTTTCCAAAGAGGGTATCTTTTACCATGGCTCGGGCTCCTTGAGACTGTCTTCACCCTCATCCCCACAGAAGCCTAGCTGGGGTCAGCCCTCCTAGCAGAGAGCTCCAGACTCCTCCCCTGACCTCAGGGAGTCAAGTCTTACCAGGTTTGGAAACCTACTGCACAGCAAGCCCTGGCCAACTAGTGAGAGCCAGGGTCCCACCCACCTTTATCCGGCACAGACTGGCCTCAATCTTAAGCTGTTCCACCATCTTGCGTGCTTGCCCAATGCTCATGGTGCTGTTCACAGGAGTCTCCCCTTTCATCCTGGAGAAGAGAGGGAGAGTTCAGAGGGCCCTCTGAGCTGAAATTCCCCTCTGTGCTCACTCCTCACCAACCTTTACAAGACTGGGGTCATGCCCAAATATTTTGTTCCCCACTTATCCCAACCCTTCTCTGGCAGCCTGTCCCATGGACAGGCCTGTCTTCTCGGTGGAAAAAATGGAGAGGGTGGGCCCAGGTCATCAAACATTATACAAATGATGTAAGGCTTTTCAGTCCTTCAAGCCATGTGTGTTCCCAGCTCTAGAACCCTCAACCAGAAAGCCCCACCCTGATGAGGAGGGCACATCACCCCCACCTACCCCTTTGAATCCCAATGGGAGAAAAACAGGCTGCTCGCTACTCACCTGAAGTGACAGGCGCGGCAGCAGCCTCAGCCCTGGAGTGTAAGGTCAGTGGGGGGGTGGGGGGCACCAAAACTGCCTCAGATGGGGGGTGCCCCACCCTGCAGGGAGTTGCAGCTGAAAATATCTGATGCAGAAGTAGCTAATTCAGAAAGGATACTGGGGAAGGGTCAAGCTTGAGGTGCGTGAAGGGGTGGTCTCAGTTTCTGCAGCTCAAGCACTGCCTAGATGCCTGATACCTGAAGGATGAAGGATGCTAGAAGGAGCTGCTCCAGTCCTGGAGCATACCAACTGCCTGACCAGTGGGGGAGCCTGACTGCCTGCCACTTGCATCCCCTGAGCACACCCCCACTGTTACTGTCTCACTAGCTGCCCCTCCCCCACTGCAGGCATCCCAAGTCTGGGCTAGAGCCCTCCCCAAAGGAGCTATGGCCAAAGCAGACTCCCCCCTCAAATGGGGTGGTCTAGGCCTGTGACAACCCCTGCATTGGAGTCTTTACTGGCTGTGGGGGACCCTGCTCATTTGAAAATCTGACATCAGCTGGGCAGTCGCCCCCCTCCTCCCTTCCTCTCTACCCTGACACAGCACTTAGCACCTGAATCTTCGTTTCTTTCCCAGGGACCCTCCATTCCCCATATCCAGGAAAATGTGACGCGCTACAGGTGATCAGCTTCTGGATCACCACGGTCTAGCCACAAGTAACTTGAGTCGGAGATCCAGGGGGCATCGACGTCAGGAAGATGTCTAAAGAAATGGCAGACCAAAGAGAAGGAGAAGCTGGGGGCAAAGAGGTGTGCGGAGACCAGATCAAAGGATCGGACAAAGAGGAGGTAAGGGGCCGTGTTTGGGAGTCATGGAAATAAGTGGGCTTCGGAGGGGTAGGGTGGCAAATAGCGAGGGAGGGTGTGTTGATTTGGAAAATTCTCAGACGTTTTGAATGGGTACCTCCCACGCCTGCAGCATTCTGCAAAGATGTACGCACAGTTGGTTTTGCGAAGTGAAGGACCTTATGTGGGGTAGTTAGATACATATAAAATATAAGACGCCACCTGCCAAGACCTAAACTACTGTTTTAGGGAGAGTGCGTCCACTTAGGGTCAGAGGAGGTTGATCACGCACTATAGGAGCTGGAGACCAAAGGCAGGACTGCAATGTCGACACATTTGTAAATAGCGGACAGCAGGCCACCTGCGCAACACGGGAGATGCACAGGTTCCGGCAGAATACAACATTCCCTGAACGAACCCTCCCCGCCTAGGATACCTACTGTTCCTAGGAGCTGTGGGGGATAAAAATCAGTGTCCGCGACCCCCACCCCGCCTTCGCCCCCGCTTCGGGAGTTAAATGGCCCACGGTGAAGGCTGTGGGCAAAGGACCGTGATTGCGGCCTCGAGCAGAAGGCCGAGAGGACGCTGCTGAGTCAGAGCACGCCCTGGGGCATATCTTGGAACCTGCAGGCAGGCGCCATGCCCCTTTGGTCCGGACGACCGAGGCTGTAGGGCTGCGGAGACTGGGGGGGCCGGAGGAGACAGGGCCCCGCCCCCTGTCAGGGCACGCCCCCCGGATAAGGCCCCACCCCCGGGCTGCAAAGACTGACGGCAGAAAGGGGCGGGACTTCTCCGGCAAGCGGAAATCCCTTCTCGCCGTTGCCCCGGCAGCGCGCGAGGCTGGTGAGTCTGCGGAGCTGTGGCGGCGGGCGGGCTGGTTTCCATGGTGGCGCAGTTAGGTGGGGGCTCCCGCGCCGCGCCCACCGCCGAGCCCGAGGGGACTGGCGGGAAGCAGCCGTTGGCTGCAGGGCGCCCTGCCCGGCGTGCGGAGCACCCATCCGGGAGCGAGCGCAGCTGGAGGTGGAGAGGAGAAGCTCCGAAGGCAATTGTGATTGCTCTCAGGCTGCTGGCTTCCAGTCCTGCTGTGCGACCTTAGGCAAGTCGTGCATCCTCTCTGTGCAACCACCTGGCACTGTGGATTCGTGTCATCGTGTGGGTTAAAGAGCTGATTGAACCCAGGGTCACTCTAACTACTAAGCTACATCCCCAGCCCTTGTTTGTTTGAGACAGGGTCTCTGTAAATTGCTGGCTTCAGCCTCCAAGTAACTGGTATTGTAGGCAGGTACCACCGTGCCTTGCTTAAAATTGCTTTGAGAGAATTGTAAGGTGCTCATTCTCTGTGTTATGTATCGCGCACTATGAATGAGTATCAAGCACCAAAATCAGGTGCTTTTGCGGGGAGAGTTCAACTGAAGAGCCCTGGCACTGGGGCGAAGGTCTCAAAGGGAAGGGAAGGCAAGAGAAAGGAAGGAATAATTGGCTGGGAAGCCCAACCATTTGGAGAAAGGCCATATGAAACAATGACTGTGCTTTATCCTGCTAGCTCTGGTTCCCCACTCTCATAAACTTGTCTTTTTTGTCCCAACCTGCTTGTGGAAAGGAATCTTTCTTTCTTCTCTTTTTCCAGGAACCGCCAGCTGCTTCATCCCATGGCCAGGGGTGGCGTCCAGGTGGCAGAGCAGCTAAGAACACAAGACCTGAACCTGGGGCTAGACCCCCTGCTCTCCCTGCCATGGTCAATGATCCACCAGTACCTGCCTTACTGTGGGCCCAGGAAGTGGGCCACGTCTTGGCAGGCCGTGCCCGCAGGCTGCTGCTGCAGTTTGGGGTCCTCTTCTGCACCATCCTCCTCCTGCTCTGGGTGTCTGTCTTTCTCTATGGCTCCTTCTACTATTCCTACATGCCGACGGTCAGCCACCTCAGCCCTGTGCATTTCTACTACAGGTGAGAGGGTCTTCTGTCAGAGTGCAGGAATCCTGTGTGAGAATTGCTACAAGGACCCTTGGAGGTTATTCAGTTCAGTCCACTTATTCACAGAAGAGGAAACTTAAGCCTATTGTACTTACAGAACTTCTCACCTATCACAACCCAAAGCTGGATCAGGTCTGGGCTGGTAGGACTTCAGGGTGCTAGTTCTACCTGTGGTCACTGATTTCTGGTTAAAAAACAAGGGTCAGTTCTATTTAGGTTCTATCAAATCTCTCTCAGGGCCACTGTAAAAGTGTGAGCCAGTCCAACCCCTTGGGCATCTCAAAACTAACTTGGCTTTCAGTAAAAGAGGTATTAGGAAATACCTCCTTTGCCTTTTACTTTACTGCCTCCTATCCCGAATAGTCTGCTGCACAATGGATTATGGAATTACAAGGTGATTGGGTACAAAAACTTGCCTCCCAGAGTCCTGCTATTTGCCTGGCCCCTTAGTTCTTTCCCATTTCACACACTGCCAGATTCTCTCTCCTTCTTAAGAATGGGTGGAGGACCAATCAGCGAAAGGGGGCATTATTCTCAATGGTCCAATATCTTTTTTTTTTTTTTAATGCGGTGCTGGGGATTGAACCCAGGGCCTTGTGCTTAACAGGCAAGCACCCTACCAACTGAGCTATATTCCCAGCCCTCAATATCTTTTTGTTGTTGTTGTTTTCTTGTCCTCAATCCCTACTCAAGCACTGAAATTTCTAAGGTAGATTTTAAACTTGTAGGGGACACAGATCCTATAAAACCTATGATCTTTCCTGCCATAAAAATGTATGTGTATGCCAGGTGTACATTGCATACCTACATACCATATAGTTTTCTCTACAATGTGGTCAGTTTCATAAGCCCTTTATAGGTTATCAATAGAGCCTTTTGGGGAGTTTTCTCAAAATAGGGCCCAGACCATAACTACTGAATCAGAATCTCTTAAGGGTTAGGACCCTGGAATCTACATTTTATCACACTCTTCAAAGGAGTCTTTAGAAACACTGTATCCATAGGTTCCCATCTAAGAATGTCTGCTCTGATGAGAGAAAATAAATTGAAGTAGCAAGAAGAGAATGGAAAAAAAAAAAGGGCTGAAAAAAATTAAGAGGAAAAAAAAAATCATTCTAGTATTTTGAATCTCCTGGCCATGTTTGTTCTCCACCTCTAACAGAAAGGATGGCAGACAGGAAGGAGCCTGAGGAGGCCAAAAGAATTGTAGATACAAGTAAGGTGGACTCTAACTTAGCAGAATTATCATTCCTCCTTCTCATTTAGGACCGATTGTGATTCCTCTATCACCTCGCTCTGCTCCTTTCCCGTTGCCAATGTCTCGCTGGCTAAAAGTGGACGTGATCGGGTAAGTATGGGAGAGGAAGAGAAGTTTAATTAGAGCTTCAGTGACTTAAGAAAGATGGAGAGAGGGGCTGGGGTTGTGGCTCAGAGGTAGAGCACTTGCCTAGCATGTGTGAGGCACTGGGTTCAATTCTTGGCACCACAAAGATATAAATAAAGGTTCATCAACAACTAAAAAAAAAAAAAAAAAGATGGGGAGAGCAGAGATTGAGTAAGAGATTTAAGATAAGAGGAAGGAAAGGGAAGTTAAAGAGAAATCAGAATCTAAATGAATAGTATATTTTGATCTTTCTGCAGCAGACATTAAGAATGTTACTCTCAACAGATTAGGTGAGACATGACTTATTTCAGTCAGGTCATATTTATTAGATGAAGTCAGTAGTGTGTTTTAGATTTAAGTGAATAAATCAGCTATTTCATTCAAATAAGAATGGCATCCACCCAAGAGTTTTAAAAGCTTATATATAAAATTATGAAATAGTTGATAAAAGTATGTGTGATCTGTTATTTCAAAGGGTATTGTGCCAGAGGACTGGACAGATGCCATTGTGACTTCAACAAAACCGGGAATTCAAACCGGGCATGGTGGCGCACGCCTGTAATCCAAGTGACTTGGGAGGCTGAGTCAGGAGGATCACGAGTTCAAAGCCAGCCTCAACAACTTAGCGAGACCCTAAGCAACTCAGTGAGACCCTGTCTCTAAATAAAATACAAAATAGGGCTGGGGATGTGGCTCAGTGGTGGAGTGTCCCTGAGTTCAATCCCTGGTTCCCAAAAAAAAAAAGGATCTTGAAGCTGGGCATGGTGATGCATGCATATAATCCCAGCAACTCCACAGACTGAGGCAGGAAGATCTTGAGTTGGAGGCCAGTCTCAGCAATTTAACTAGACGCTTTCTCCTTTTTCTAGTATAGGGGATTGAACCCAGGGTCACTTAACTCCTAAACAACATCCCCAGGGTCTCACTAAATTACCTAGGCCTCGCCAAGTTCCTGAGGCTGACTTTGAACTTGTGATCCTCCTGCCTCAGCTTCTCAGCTTCTCGAGTTGCTGTGATTACATGTGTGCACCACCATGCCCAGCTAGCTCTGTGTGGGATTTGAGGGGTTTGGGGTAAAGTTCAGTGGTAGAGCATGTGCTTAGTATGTATGAGGCCCTGGGTTCAATCCCTGACACCAAAAAATAAATACATGATTTGATTAGAAGAATATAGGACTGGTCAGGAAAATTTGGGATATGTTTGGAGGCAAAACTTTAACATTTTGAGGTTTAGTACAGTGAAGAAGAACTTCCACTATAGGGGGAGGTTGGGGGTGGTGTAGTGGGCACTCACCAGCAGGACCAAGATAAGGGACTCAAACCCTAGACTATGGTGTATAATCCTGGCTCCTTAGAAGGCTGAGATGAAAAGATCACCTGACCCAGGAGTTTAGAGCCAGCCTGGGCAACTTAGACCTTATCTCAAAAAAAAAAAAAAAAAGATAAGGGGGCTGGTGGCATAGCTCAGTGATAGAGCACTTGCCTAGCACATGTGAGGCACTGGGTTCGATTGTCAGCACTGCATATAAATAAATAAATAAATAAATAAATAAATAAATAAATAAAGGCATTAAAGAAAAAAAGTTGGGGCTGGAGTTGGGGCTCAGTTGTAGAGTGCTTGCCTGGCATGTGTGAGGCACTGGGTTTGATTCTTGGCACCACATATAAGTAAATAAAATAAAGGTTGACTGACAACTAAAAATTATTTAAAAAAAAAAAAAAAAAAAAAGGGTGGGGGACCCAGAATGACATGAAGATGCTGCTGCTACAATGATTGAGAGAGAGCTGGCTAGGGAGGCTGAGTACTTCTGGTGCTTGGTTAATTAATAACACAAGTGAGGGCAGGCTGGTCCCAAGGGGGACAGCCTCACCAGCACACAGGCTGAGTCACACAGATGGCCCAGTTGGCAACATGACCATTCAGTTTGGGGAAAGAAATGTGACAGCCTTTTGAATCTGATTCAGAAAAGCCAAAAGGATATGGAAGTGGAGGTATCCAGCCACCAGAAGGGGGCAGCACCTTCTCTGGACAAACAGTTGGAGGAACTGTTGGGCTCACCCAGGTAGTGGCAGAATATTAGAAAGATGGAGCTTAGGCAGTATAATTTTTTTAAATACTTTTTTTCAATTGTCAGTGGATCTTTATCTTGTTTATTTTTATGTGCTGCTGATGATTGAACCCAGTGCCTCACAGATGCTAGGCAAGCATTCTACAAATGAGCCACAACCCCACCCAGTATAATTTTTTAAAAAAATGATTTTGGAATGATATGGGGGCTACCTTGGGCAGGTGCTGATGTATGGACAGCCATATCGCATCACCTTAGAGCTTGAGTTGCCAGAGTCTCCTGTGAATCAAGATTTGGGCATGTTCTTGGTCACTGTTTCATGCTACACCAGAGGCGGCCGAATCATCTCCACTTCTTCCCGCTCGGTAAGTCATGGCCTATCTGGGAAGTTGTGAAGAATGATGGCAGAGTCAGAATATCTGGGTAGGGCTTCAGTAGAAAATCTTGGCACTGAGGTCAGAGACACGTCAGGATAAGGGAGGAGAAATCTGTTTACCAAGACATAAACATTTGCCAAACACCCCAGCATATTATGAGCACATCCAGCTTGGAGTAGACCTGAAGAGTGGAGCTGTTCTCATAAAACAGAGATCTAGAGCCATGCAGAATGTCCTCACCAGAAAACGTGTCACAACATCTGACAACTCCTGAGGCATAAAGTAGCATAAAATGAGTACCACAGGACTGCCTAATTAGGACTATAGGAGAAAATGGCAATGAAGTTCTTACTCACACATGGTAGAGTTTAATCAACACTAAACCTCGCTGTTGCGTGAATTGTCAGGAGACCCACATGGATGTCTGCCTAGAGGGAAAGCGTATGATGTGCTAGGACTTGGAGCCCATCCTAGACAGAACTATTTGGGGGAAAGGTAGAGCAGTGTTGCACTTCACATAGGAAGGTGTCTTTGGGTGAGGGGCTCTCGCTGTAGTGGAATGAAGAAATGTGGTTAGTGATGGGCAGAGGTCACTCAAGTAGGTGGAATGGTTTAGTGGAGACTGGAAGATAGGAAGTGAAGGTGAGGAAGCAGAGGGCCTGAGGGAGGAACAGCCTGCATGGACTTCTCAGGGGTGGGGGAAGACTGTGGGAACCTGGGTACCTCTCCCCAATCTCTGCCTCCTGGTCCTGATAGGTGATGCTGCATTACCGCTCAGACCTGCTCCAGATGCTTGACACGCTGGTCTTCTCTAGCCTCCTTCTGTTTGGCTTTGCTGAGCAGAAGCAGCTCCTGGAAGTGGAACTCTATGCGGACTATAGAGAGAACTCGGTGAGTGAGGTGAAGGCTGACAAGGAGACCACCCTCCTGTCGGCCCAGAATTGCCTCTGGTCTCAGAGCAGGCCTCATATTGGGGTGGTAGCATCAAGAGTGACAGCATCAAGACCCTGGCTTGATGCTGCCCTCTCCCTACCCTGCTTAGTATGTGCCGACAACCGGAGCAATTATTGAGATCCACAGCAAGCGCATCCAGATGTATGGAGCCTACCTCCGCATCCATGCCCATTTCACTGGGCTCAGGTGAGGAACTGCTGACATGGACCTTGACAGCCCTCCTGGGTGCTGTTCTTTAATGAAGAGTTTCCCAAGCAAAGGTAATAGGTTAAGAGAGCAGCATTGGTTTGGGTTTTACAAAGGCCAGAGATTGTTACCCAGCTGTATGTTAGCATATCACCTCCCAGGGAACTTTAAAAATACCTATATGAGCCTGGCATTGTGGTGCATGCCTAAGTCCCAGCCACTTGGGAGGCTGAGGCAGGAAGATTACATGTTCAAGGTCAGCCTGAGCAACCATAGAAAAGCCCCATCTCAAAAATAAAAATACATAATGCTTTCTTGATCAATTTGCTTAGCAGAGTTGGGGTGACTTGAGAGCCATAATTGAGACCATTGCCTTTGGCCCTGCAATGCTGAGGCTGCCCAGTGTCCTTAGTCTTTATTAGAACTTGATGCAGCGGGGTCTCATAACTATGAGGGGGTGAACAGGGAACACGGAGGCAGAGCCTGGCTCTAACCAAACTCATTTGAGTTGCACAGGAAATCAGAACACTAGTGCTGTCTGGTAATGGCCACTCCTCTCCTGTTGCTATTTCCTGCCTCAGGTACCTGCTGTACAACTTCCCGATGACCTGCGCCTTCATAGGTGTTGCCAGCAACTTCACCTTCCTCAGCGTCATTGTGCTCTTCAGCTACATGCAGTGGGTGTGGGGGGGCATCTGGCCCCGGCACCGCTTCTCTTTGCAGGTCGCAAGGGGCAGTGACCCCTTTTTTCTTCTCTTCAGGACCTTTCTGTGGGTGGGCAGGGACATGGTGCTCTACTCAGAGCATGAGGGCCCTGATCTCTGATGAGGAAAGTCAATCCTCGCTGCTCAGTCCTTTATCTTCTACAGGTTAATATCCGAAAGAGGGAGAGTTCCCGGAAGGAAGGCCAACGAAGGATCTCTACCCATCAGCCTGGTAAAGGTGTTGGTTTCCGGGGCTGTTATGGAGGTGAGGTGGGGTAGGCAAGAGGAGCTGCCTGTCTCCAGTGTGAGGCATACAGCACTCTCATGCTGAGCTAAGGGTGGAAGGAAGGCGGCAGGAGGTGAAGTAGGCAGTGCCCTCCAGGCACAGCCACCCTTCCCATCCTGTTCTCTACTTGCTTTGGAGGAGCAGGGCTGGAAGGACAGGAGGAGTCAACTCAGCTGTCGGATGTGACCGAGGACGGTGAGAGCCCTGAAGATCCCTCAGGGACAGGTATGGTGCCGAAGCAATAGTCCCTTTTCCTGACATCTCAGCCCTCTCCTTCAGCATCTGGGTCTGACTCAGTCCTTCTCTTTTGGCCCCAGAGGGTCAGCTTTCTGAGGAGGAGAAACCAGACCAGCAGCCCCTGAGTGGAGAGGAGGAGCTGGAGCGGGAGGCCAGTGATGGTGAGGGGCACCCTGGAATGGATGGGCTGGAGTAGGATGTCTCATTTGATAGCTCAGTTCAGATTTTTTGTTTTTTCCTTTCCTGGCCCCAGGTTCAGGCTCCTGGGAAGATGCAGCTCTGCTGACTGAGGCCAACCTGCCTGCTTCTGCCCCTGCCCCTGCCCCTGCCCCAGAGACTCTGGGCAGCTCTGAGCCCTCTGTGAGCACTCTGAGACAGCGCCCCACCTGCTCCAGCTCCTAAAGAAATACGAGGACAGATTCCTCACATTCCAGCACTTTCCCACCTGGTCCTTCCCCTTGTTTTCCCTTCAATAAACTATTTTGTGCCAGCTGCTTCCCTGAGTCTTTGAAGTGGATTTAGGCCTGTTTGAAACCCTGTGTCCAGCCAAGCCTGGAGGCACAGGCCTGGAGATCAGCAACTCTAACCCCATCTGAGGCAGATGGTTTCACAAGTTCAAGGCCAGCCTCAGCAACTTAATGGGACCCTGTCTAAAAAATAGAAAGGACTGTGGATATAGCTCCACGATGAAGTGCTCTGGGTTCAACCCCCACTACCAAAAGCAAGCAAGCAAGCCCTGTGCACCCTGGGCACTTTCAGCCCTCCCTCTTAAAGGAGCTGTGCCTGTGGAAGGCCTGCCGACCTGGACTATTTCAGGCACTTAGACTTTCCCTAAGTCTAAGGAAATTTATCCTCGCCACTACCAGGCTTCCCACTTCATCCATGTGACTCCTGTCTCCCTCAGGGAAGGGGGATAATGCAGGGCGGGTCTAGAGAGCTGGAATTCATCATTCTGGCCCCTGCACCCCTCCCATCTCTGTCCATTGGGAGGCAGAAGACAGGAAATGACTGCCACACATGTGGTATGATTTTTACCAAAGCCGTGTTTTGTAACCCAGGCCCCATACTGTCTGCAGCTGTTTTCCACTCATACCAGCCAGGTGGCCCTCTCCAATATTCCCCTCCCCATCCCTTCACATGACTTCAGCCTTTGGATTCTCAGCTCCTGGCCACTTTCCACATTCCACTCCTCTGTCAGAACCCAGGCATCCTGGCCTCCAGCTGAAATTGCTGTGCATGGCTTTCCCCATCCCTGGCCCCGTGACTCAAGCCCTCTGAGTGAACCAGCCCTCCTCTTGGCACTCGCTGGAGAGGGGAGTGGAGAAGGGGGCCAGGTGGTGACATCAGAGTTGAAGGGTATAAAAGCTTTCAGCCAAAGGAGAATTGAAGATACAACCTGACAGTGCGGCCACCGCGGCCTGCCTTTCTCAGGACTCCTCAACCTGATAGTCGCAGACGTCTGGTGGCAGTCCCACTCCCTCAAGGCCTACTCGCTGGTGAGGGGCTGCCGTGGGCCAGAGGGCGATCAGGTGGGGTCCTGGACTCCTCGGACAGGATTTATACGGATAACAGGTGGGGAGCGAAGATTCCAGGGTCCTTGTTTCCTCCTATTCTGCTTCTCTTTTCTCACTTCCATCTTCCTGCTGGGTTTTTGCATGTCTTGCCGACTGATACTCATTTTACTTAGATCTTTTCTCTGGGTGGCAGCTGGGAATTCTACCACCTTTCTTGGCTGAGTAAATCATTTCCTCCTCCCTTTCCTCCCAGCACTGTTTATTCATTAACTTTTTAGCACCTCGCATGTTGCTGGTCACATGTTTCTCTGATATGCAGACTATATTTCATTTTGTCCAAAATCAAACATGTAACTTGGAACATCTGTCAACAGAAGCTGGTTGACAAACACGCGCCTTGTTCCTACCTCTTTTGTCATCTTTGTGCCCAGTTGTGTTTAGGTTCTGTCTAGGCAGGGGGCCTGGAAGGCAGGATGACTGCCTTTATCTATTCATCCCTTCATTTCCAGACTCCATGCTGGGCTCTCACTGCCCTCTGTGGCTCCTGGCCTTGACCTTCCTGGTTCCCAGAGCTCAGCCCTTGACCCCTCAAGACTTTGAGGAAGAGGAGGAAGATGAGACAGTGAGCACACCTTTGCTGGCTGTCCGCTGCGACTACGACCGTTGCCGCCACCTGCAGGTGCCCTGCAGCGAGTTGCAGAAGGCCAGGCCGGTGGCCTGCCTGTGCCCGGGGCTTTCCAGCCCAGCCCAGCCTCCGGACCCGCCACGCCTAGGAGAAGTGCGCATTGTGGCAGAGGAGGGCCGCGCCGTGATCCACTGGTGTGCCCCCTTCTCCCCGGTCCACCACTACTGGCTGCTGCTTTGGGAAGGCAGCGGGGCTCCGCAGAAGGGCCCCCCACTCAACACTACCGTCCGCAGAGCAGAACTGAGGGGACTTAAGCCTGGGGGCGCTTATGTGGTTTGCGTGGTGGCTGGTAACCAGGCCGGGGAGAGCCGCGTGTCCCCGGCAGGTGGGGACGACCTCGAGGGGGTATCCTTCCCGGCCTTCGGGCCCTGCGGACGGCTCACGGTGCCACCCAGACCCGTCACCTTAATCCACGCGGCCGTGGGGGTGGGCACAGCCCTGGCCCTGCTAAGCTGCGTCGCCCTAATCTGGCACTTTTGCCTCCGCGACCGCTGGGGCTGTCCGCGCCGCGCAGCAGCCGCCCGAGCCGCAGGGGCGCTCTGATGAGGGTCTGGGGGCCTCCGCGCAGCCCAGCCCCACCTGGAGCTCCCAGTCCGCCGCCGCCTGGCGCCAGCTGTCCTGGGAGCAGGGCCCAGACAACTGGGCCGCAGCTGGGGTCTCTGAACTGAGAGTTTGTATAGGTCCGGGCTTGTCACTTGGTTGCCTGAGAGCTAGTAAGGGGCAGAGAGGGCCAGAGAGTAAGGGACTTAGGTTTTGCATGTTTAAGAGGATAACATGCAGATATCATGTAGGTACTTATCTAGTCATTTAGAATGTTACCATTAAAGTGTAAAACCCATTCTCAGGACGTGGGTCTTACATGTTGGACCCATATGCAATTAGTTGGTGCGTCCTATACCCTCGAGAGGACTCCGCTGCTGGACTTGGTGGCACATGCCTTGTAACCCCAGCTACTCAGGAGGCTGAGGCAGGAAGATCCCCAACTTGAGACCAACCCCGGGCAATTTTAAAAGACCCTGTTTAAACTACAAATAGAAAAAAGGACTGGGGATGGAGCTCAGTACCCCTGAGTTCAATCCTCAGAAGGGGGGATTGGGGGGGATGAGACTGAGACTGCCATTGCAGGTAGCTTAAGTAGGATTTGAGAATAAGCTTCTGCAGGGTAAGTGCTTCCCATTGGAGCCACCTTCTCCTTCGACTTTTCCTTAAGTTGTACAGGATGAGGGTGGAGATTAAGGATTGACATGGGGCACCAAAGAGAAGGAAGCCCAAAGCCTTTGTCCGGCACAAATTTGTGATCGTGCTAATTAAAGCAAGACAAATACAACAGTAATACCAAGGAATCCCTACCATTTGTGTTTGTTGTATAGCGACTGTGATAACATTAAAGGAAATTTAAATGACATTGTCACTTTTCATGATTGCTTCAGTTCTCTGTCTAGATACCTATTTTTAATAGTAGTATACATTTTTAGATTGATTGATTGATTGATTGGTACTGGGAATTGAACCCAGGGATGCTTAACCACTGAACCACATCCCCCGCCCTTTTAATTTTTATTTTGAGACAGGGTCTGCTAAGTTGCTTAGGGCCTCACTAAATTGCTGAGACTGGCCTTGAATTTGTTATCCTCCTACCTCAGCCTCCCAAGCTGCTGGGATTACAGGCATGCACCATCATGCACATCTTGAATTTATTTATTTATGTATGTATGCATGTATTTATTTATATATTTTGTGGTGCTGGGGATTGAACCCAGGGCCTGTGTTTGCAAGGCAAGCACTCTACCAACTGAGCTATATCCCCAGCCCTTGAATTTATTTTTAAGTTAAGTGACTATGGTAATTCCAGCCACGAGGTGAAAAGAGCACAAGTTTGAGGCCAGCCTCTGGAATTCAGGGAAGTCCTGTCTCAAAATAAAAAAAAAAAATTTAAAAAGGGACTGGGGTTATAGCTCAGGGGTAGAGCACTTGCCTAGCACCAGTGAGGCACTGTGTTTGATCCTCAGCACCACATAAAATAAATAAATAAATAAAATAAAGGTTTTGTGTCCATCTACAACTAAAAATTTTTTTAAAAAAATAAAGTGTTGGGAATCAGTTACAGAGCACATCTGGGTTTAATCCCCACAACTGGGGGGGGGGGGGGGGGGGGGGAAAAAAAAAAAAAAAAACTGGGTATAGAAAAGTCTGTTTTGGCCAGGCTTGGTGGCGCACGCCTGTAATCCCAGCAACTCGGAAGGCTGAGGCAGGAGGATCACGAGTTCAAAGCCAGCCTCAGCAACTTAGCGAGGCCCTAAGCAACTCAGTGAGACCCTGTCTCTAAATAAAATACAAAATAGGGCTGGGAATGTGGCTCAGTGGCCGAGTGCCCCTGAGTTCAATCCCTGGTTCCAAAAAAAAAAAAAAGAAAAGTCTGTTTTGTGTGGCTACATAGAATAACTTCGTCTTTACTGGTCTTGTAACTTTTCTTCTTCTTTTTTTTTTCCTTGCAGAGGTGGGGATGGAACCCAGGGCCTGTGCATACTAGGCAAGCCCTCTACCACTGAGTTATACTCCAGCCCTAAATTTTATTTCTTTTAATTGTGAAAGAAATACAAGTTTCAGCCAGGTACAGCGGTGCACGCCTGTAATCCCAGCACCTTGGAGTCTGAGGCAGGAGGATCAAGAGTTCAAAGCCAGCCTCAGCAAAAGAGAGGCATTAAGCAACTCAGTGAGACCCAGTCTCTAAATAAAATGCAAAAAAGCGTTGAGGCTGTGGCTCAGTGGTCAAGTGTCCCCGAGTTCAATCCCCAGTATTCCCCCCACCAAAAAAAAACAAGTTTTAAGTAATACTGAGGAATACAAAGTGAACCTTCTTTCTTAATTGCCCTTGCTAGGATCTGCCTCAGTGCTAGAGCACTTGCCTAGTATGAAAGAGGCCCTGGCAAAATCATTGGGTTGGGTACGGTGGCACATGCCCATGATCCCAGGGGCTCTGGAGCTTGAGGCAGGAGGAGGATCATGAATTCAAAGCCAGCCTCAGTAAAAGCGAGGCTGCTAAGCAACTTAGCGAGACCCTGTTTCTAAATAAAATACAAAGTAGGATTAAGGATGTGACTCAGTGGTTGAGTGCCCCTGAGTTCAATCCCTGATAACAAAAAGAAAAAAACAAAAACAAAAACAAAAACAAACTCAACACATTGGACTGGGGATGTGGCTCAATTATAGAGTGCTTGCCTAGCATGCACAAGGTTGGTTTCTGGTTTGATGTCCAGCAAAAGACAAAAATGTCCTTAGCCTAGCAGACTTTTTTTTATTTGGTACTGGGAATCAAACCAAATAAAAAGAAGAGGTGCTTAACCTCTAAACTACATCCCCAGCCTTTTTTTATATTTTATTTAGAGACAGGGTCTGGCTGAGTTGCTTAGCACCTCACTAAATTGTTGATGCTGGGTTTGAACTAGCAATTCCCCTGCCTCACCCTCCCAAACTGCTGGGATTACAGGCATGAGGCACCCTGCCCAGCAGCAGGGAAGATCTTTACAAAGTGCAAATATTTTCTTTTTTCACTCATTATTCAGTTATGGACAATGCTGAACATTGCTAAATCATAACCTACTTACTGATGTTAAAGGCTACATAACTTCCTACAAGATAATGCTCTTTAAAGGACAATAGCCATAGCTCTTTGTTGGGACATTTAAATTTTCTTCAGCGTGTTCTGTGGACATCCTTGTTTCTGTATCCTAACCTGTTTGTGTACTTAAGTACCCTGGAGAAGGCACTTACCTGGAATTAAGTCAAACAGGCAGTACGCTAAAAATTAATCATTCTTTTTTTTTTTTGGAACCAGGGATTGAACTCAGGGACACTCAGCCACTGAGCCACATCCCCAGCCCTACTTTGTATTTTATTTGGAGACAGGGTGTCACTGAGTTGCTAAGGGCCTTGCTAAGTTGCTGAGGCTGGTTTAGAACTCGCGATCCTCCTGACTCAGCCTCCCAAGTCGCTTGGATTACAGGCGTGCGCCACCACGCCCGGTTCCTTAATCATTCTTTTATTATTGGATCTTTAGAATTGTTGTACCCAAAGAAAATAAAATCAACCAAGCCGATCACGTAAAGCCAAAAGAAGCCTTTATTTTAGGGGGCCAGTGACGACCTCTCTTACACCTAAAAGTGGGGTGCGGGGAGATCAGGTGTTAATTGTGTCATTACCAACTTTTATAGGGCGGGGGAAGGAATTAGGGCGGGGCTATAGGGGCGTGGGAGAGTTTAAGGGTGGGCTATAGGGAAGGGGGATTAGGGTGGGGCTGACTCTGGATGGCACTGGAGAATCTTTTTGGGAAGTATAACAGAATAAATCTAGAATAGCTTGTTATCTAGAACACCCCAGCATTACATTGCAGTGACTACCTTGCAACTTTTTATCTAGGGACTATTTCCTCAGCATTTTTTCACACACACCTGTAATCCCAGCAACTTGGGAGGCTGAGGCAGGAAGATCGCGAGTTCAAAGCTAGCCTCAGCAACTTAGCGAGGCCCTAAGCAACTCAGTGAGACCCTGTCTCTAAATAAAATACAAAATAGGGCTGGGGATGTGGCTCAGTGGCCGAGTGCCCCTGAGTTTGATCCCTGGTTCAAAAAAAAAGAAAAAAAAAAAAAAAAAAAAACTAAAGAAAGAAAAATGGAGGGACATTGTGGCTCAGGAGAAGGGAGGGGAAACTGCCAAACTTCAAACCTCTCCTAGTGCATTCTGATAATAGTGGGCCCTGGGGGAAAGGGGCGGATACTGAATGCCAGGCCCTACACCTTGACCTTCCTACATGGCAAATTAGTCCTAAATGACAATGGTCAAGATTGGACTACTCATTCCTCAGGGTCTGGTTTTAACCTGTGCAATTAGCCCATGATGGTCAAAACTGCAAGTGCATTGTTTCCAATGATTACATCATCCTCATTGTACCCTATAAAACCAAAATCCCCTCTGTAACTGGCAGTCACTTTCCCCATCTGTAAAATGGGCCCCAACTGCGCCCGGGTCCGCGAAGGAATAAAGGCTTCTCTCAATCCGTTGAGGTCTGCTTCCAGTCCTTTTGCGCTTACACTTTCCGTGCCTTTCTCACTTAATGCACTCTCACTTAATCCTTACCAGGATCATTCCAAAGATGGTATCACCTTTGCATAGATGAGAGATATAAAGTTCTATATGGTTTGAAATTACAATTAAGGGTTTGTTAGTATTCCTGCTTAAATTGGCCAACTCAAAAGCTCTTCACTTTACCATGGAGAAGGGAACAAAATACAGTGGTTTAGTGAAACACAACACAGGGTCAAATTCTAGCTCTGCTACTTACTACTGCTTTCATGATCTTAGATAAATTATCTCATCTTTCTGTGTCCGTTTCCTGTGACTAACAATAGTACTTACATCATAGGGAGTACTGTGATGATTAAATATGAATTAATCAACTAAGCCTCAAGAGCATATGTTCTCAATATGAGTAACTATTATTATTTTGCCTCCTAAATAAACATTTTTTTGTAAATTTTATTTTTGGGCACTGAAGATTTAACCCAGAGGACCTTTATCACAGAGTTGCATCCCCCAGCCCTTTTTATTTTTTATTTTGAGACAGGGTCTCACTGAGTTGCTTAGGGTCTAAGTTGCTGAGGCTGGCCTTGAACTTGCAATCCTCCTACCTCAGCCTCCCCAGTCACTGGGATTACAGGCCTCTGTGCCTGGCCCAAATAAACATTTAAAGGGAGCTTTACTTGCTAGGACCTAACAGCCTGGGTAGGGAAGAAGAGTAAGTAATCTATAATGACTACACAACAGGGGAATTCGTGGAATGGGTTAAGTATTGAAACTAGGGGACAAAGATGGGTGGTCAAAGCAGACTTTCTTCAGAAAGCAAACCCTGGAGTCTTGAAAAACAACTAGGAGTTAACTAAGCTGAGGGAAGAGGCCAGGCATCCCAGGCAAAGGATCTGATAGATGCTAAGGCCAAAATGATGTGTAGGGCCTACTTCACAACACGCACAGGCTACCCTCAACTTGTATGAAATGAAACTGTGCAGTAACTACCATAATTTACACCTTACGGTCCTGCCAGGCACCTGCATAGCTGTCATCATTATGTCCATTTTATAGATGTGGCTCTTAAACTAAAACACGGGGGCAGGAGAAAGTCAGCATTTGGGCTTGCCTTAGATGACTGGGGTGACACGGAAAATTTTGAAGCAGGGAGGTGATGACTCAGGTTCAGATACCGTGTTTTGCAAAGATCCCTTTGGCAATCGGGCACAGAATGGCTCAATTCCCAGAAGATGAGTGGATCAAAGAGCATGCAGGGCTGGGGATATAGCTCAGTTGGTAGAGTGCTTGCCTTGAGAGCACAAGGCCCTGGGTTCAATCCCCAGTACCGCAAAAAAAAAAAAAAAAAAAAAAAGCCGGGCATGGTGGCGCACGCCTGTAATCCAAGCACACCTGGGAGGCTGAGTCAGGAGAATCGCGAGTTCGAAGCCAGCCTCAGCAACTTAGCGAGGCCCTAAGCAACTCAGTGAGACCCTGTCTCTAAATAAAGTACAAAATAGGACTGGGGATTTGACTCAGTGGCCGAGTGTCCTTGAGTTCAATCCCTGGCTCCAAAAAAAAAAAAAAAAGAGCATGCACATTTCTATGGCTCCTGATGAACATTGCCAAACACCTTTCCAATAAGTCGCACTAAGGGGCCACAGTTTTAATTTTTAAGGAAGGTGAAGCAGTGTGAAACCCTGGGACCTGGCTTCATTCGGCTCACGAGTTTACAAGCCTCAATAGGCTTCGTCTACACCGTGGCTAAGCACTGGGATTTGGTGGGTCTCCTTCCGCCACGTAAAGTTCCGGAGGCAGACGCGAGTGTTTTCTGGCACTCCGCGGCATCCGTCCACGCCCGCCCCACGTGACCCAAACAGATCGGGCACTTCCGCTTCCCCTCGCCTTTCTTCTCGTCCGTGTCCCCGGCGGGTCCCGAGCCGGGTGAGTGAACGAGCCGCCGGGTCGGGGGCGTCGGGAACAGGGTTCACTTGCGCTGATCTTCCTCACCCTCCTCGCCACATCAGGTCCCCGCGGAAGCGGCGGCGGCGGCGCCATGGCGGAGCTGACGGCTCTGGAGAGCCTCATCGAGATGGGCTTCCCCAGGGGACGCGCGTAAGGGAGCCCCCCAACTCCGGCCCGCCGGGGTGGGGGGCCGCGGACCTGGCTCGGCCTTTACCCCAGTCTAGCCCGGGCCGGAGCGTCGCCATGATCCGTGGGCGCTATTCTCGGTGTTTCTGCCCGCAGGGAGAAGGCTCTGGCCCTCACAGGGAACCAGGGCATCGAGGCTGCGATGGACTGGTGAGCGATCGGACCGGTGGTGGAGGATTGGGGGCTGCTGGGAGGAGCAGTCTCACGCTGACCTCACTGCCGACTTTCCCTGCCAGGCTGATGGAGCACGAAGACGACCCCGATGTGGACGAACCTCTAGAGACTCCCCTTGGACATGTCCTGGGACGGGAACCCACCCCCTCAGAACAAGTTGGCCCTGAAGGTTCTGACTGGGAGACGTGGTGTGATTATTCAGGCGGGCCCGACGAACAGCTGACGGGGTAATAATACTGGTTGTTTGTAGGACCTGGAACGGCTGCTGGAGAAAGCAAACCCGTTTTGACTGAAGAGGAAAGACAAGAACAAACTAAGAGGTAAAAAACTTTTTTGAGGGTCATCTTCTACCCTTCCCTAATACATACGCAATAGGGCTCGGGTTGTGGCTCAGTAGTAGAGAGGTTGCCTAGTATGTGTGAAGCCCTGGGTTCGATTCTCAGCACCATATATGAATACATGAATAAAATAAAGTCCATCAACATCCAAAAAAAAATTTTTTTTTAAATACATACACAAGGGCTGGGGATATAGGTCAGTTGGTAGAGTGCCTGCCTCACAAGCACAAGGCCCTGGGTTCAATCCCCAGCACCACAAAAAAACAAAAAAAAACACAAGCCTGGGTGAAGAACCTTCACCTTTTCTATTCCCTCTTTTCTTTTTCTTTTTTTTAAATCCAGAACTTAAATATGCTAAGCATTTACTCTACTACTGAGCTGCATGCTATCCTTGTTCTTTCTTGGCATCTCCTTTTCATTTCTTCCATCTGTTTTGGGACACATCACCCAATTTTGTTCTGTCCCTTCCTACTCCACGTCCATTTCTCTTGAACTCTTTCCTTTCTGCAACATAGGATGTTGGAGTTGGTGGCCCAGAAGCAGCGGGAACGTGAAGAAAGAGAGGAGCGGGAAGCATTGGAGCGAGAAAAACAGCGCAGGAGACAAGGTCAAGAGCTGTCAGCTGCCCGTCAGAGACTACAGGAAGATGAGATGCGCAGAGCTGCTGAGGAGCGGAGGAGGGAAAAGGCCGAAGAGTTAGCAGCCAGGTCTGGGTGATGGGCATGTTGGTTAACAGTTAAGAGAAAGAAAAAAAAATATCAAGATTTGCTTTGTTAAGGTCTGACCTATTTTCTTCCTGTCTGCATTCTAGACAAAGGGTTCGAGAAAAGATCGAAAGGGACAAAGCAGAGAGAGCCAAGAAGGTGAGTGATTGGAAAGACAGTAGTTATAATGGAAAAGGCACACTAGTACCCTTTTCCAGCCTCAGCGGGGAAGCATGAGTAAATAACATCCATACCATCCATTTCTGGAGGGTGGGGGAGTGCCTGATTCAGTATTGTACTTTGTCCTCTAGTACGGTAGCGTGGGTTCTCGGCCATCCCCACCAGTGTCGGAGCCAGGTCCTGTTCCCTCCTCTCCCAGCCAGGAACCTCCTACCAAGAGGGAATATGACCAGTGTCGCATACAGGTACTGATTCTGATTTCTGTCTTGCTCCTGGAACCCCTTTGTTGACCTGTAAGGTGCCCAGCTTAGAGCTTTTTTCAGTTACTTTCCCTTTGCCAAATCTCTCCCTTCTTTGTACATGACTTGAAATACTACCTCTTCTACTCTTAGGAAAGATATCAAATTTCACCTGCTCCAGTCATATTTAAATCCATACCTCCCTCTTACTCAGCATTTACCCTTTTACTTATTCATAGTGTTTTCATTTGGTTCAGTACACAGCTGGCTTTCACAATGTGGAATTTATTCTAGTATTTTTGTATATCTTGTCTTTTTTAAATTAGGAGGGAGCTGGGGCAACTTGTTCAAAACTTAGTAAGTCAGAGCATAAGTGGTTGTTCATTAGGTGCTTTAAATAGTAGTTGTACTGTTCGGTCTAAGAGGAGGGAGGGGCCAACTTCAGCTTTTCTTTTCCTTATTGGTTAACTCACTCAGTTTTGATGCTTACAGTACTGGAAATCTCTCTTCCCCTTAGGTCAGGTTGCCAGATGGGACTTCACTGACTCAGACATTTCGGGCTCGGGAACAGCTGGCAGCAGTGAGGCTCTATGTGGAGCTCCACCGTGGGGAGGAACCTGGAGGGGGCCAGGACCCAGTGCAGTTGCTCAGTGGCTTTCCCAGACGGGCCTTCTCAGAAGCTGACATGGAGCGGCCTCTGCAGGAGCTGGGTATGGCATGTGAGACCAGAAACCAAGATTTGGAGGAATGGGGGGCATACCTGGGAAAAGAAGGGATTTGTGGAGATGGCATGAGTCCAGCAGTTTGGGGAACAAAAAATATCCATGTGGTTCAAGCCTGTATTTTTTTTCCCCTCCCCCCCATCTTCAGGACTTGTGCCTTCTGCTGTCCTCATTGTGGCCAAGAAATGCCCCAGCTGAGGGGCCTTTATTCCACCATCACTCTCTGACCTCTTCATCTTTGATAAAGCACTGACATCTCCTTCCAAATAAATAGACTCTGAGTTCTGTATATGCCTGACTCCTTCCTGACTGGCTGGGAGGGGCAAAACCAAGGCAAAGGAAGAACTTAAATAAAGGGAAGGCATTTGGAGAAAATTCCCCTTCCCCTCCAAGAGAGACTTGTTTCTAAGTCTTTGGGTCTTAGCTGCTTCAGAGGTGGAGGGGACAGGGTGCTGAGCCAGGAAAGGAGAGAATGCATCACACGGCACCTGTTGCTCCTGTTGGTAAAGTGATGCATAAACTTAAAATTCCAGCTGGTTGTGTGCCTTGACTTCTTTAAACCTGGTTTATAAAGTAGAATAGGAATTAATATTACTTATTTCTTGGGGTTGTTGCGAGGGTTACATAATACTGACATGTGCTTTAGCACAGTGCCTCACACCTAATAAGTCCTCAGTAAGTATTAGCAAGTTTTAGTATTAGAAAGTATTAGTAATTTTTTTGATGTGGCCATCCACAATCATCTAAAGGAAAGTTAGAGTGATCTTTGCAAGTGCATCTGTTCTAAAGAACAAGTCAAAACCACATTCTGGTGCTTTCCTAGACACTAAAAGGTGTTAAACTGGGCATGGTGGTGCATGCCTGTAATCCCAGTGAGTCAGGAGTATTGTGAATTCAAGGCTAAAGCCTCAGCAACTTAGGGAGAACCTAAGCAAATTACTGAGACCCTGACTCAAAAAATAATGGCGA
Organism: Glaucomys volans; assembly: GCA_020662805.1. Lineage (NCBI taxonomy): Eukaryota > Metazoa > Chordata > Mammalia > Rodentia > Sciuridae > Glaucomys > Glaucomys volans. The sequence goes on along the minus strand of JAJEJO010005621.1, from coordinate 25,554 downwards.
GATAACTCAGTAGTAATGCACCCCTAGGTTCAATCCTCAGTACTAAAAAATAAAAGATGTTGATTACTTCCACTTTTTTGAGGAGATTAGTTTTGTTTTGGTACTAAGGATTGAACCCAGGCCTTGTGCATGCTAGGCAAGCACTCTAACACCAAAACTATATCCACAGCTTTTTTTTCTTGTACTGGATATTGATCCTAAGTATGCTTTACCACTGAGCTATATCACAACCTTTATTTTTTGAGGCAGGGTCTCACCAAGTTGCTGAGACTGACCTCAAATTTGCAATCCTCCTGGGTTGCTAGGATTGCAGGCATTTTATTTTCCAGCAGGGTCTAGGTTGCCCAGGCTGCCCTTGACCTCATAATCCTCCTCCCTCAGCTCCCTGAGTAGCTGGGATTACACATGGTTTTAAGCTTTATAGGTACTGACATATGAAAGCACTATTTGTTATCTAGGTGTAGGTATAATTATCCCACTTAGAGACTAAAATACCAAAGTACAATTTACTTTCCCAAAGTGACACTGGTAGCAATTACTAGAACCTGCATACCCACATCAGAAGGCCAACTAGGGCTCAGGTTCTGACCCACCAAGCCATGATGGTTTTTTTGCTGCTACATCATATTAGTCTCCTGTCAAAGAGCTACTGACTTTTCCTTCATTTCCTGGGCATAAGGAAGAAACCACAGTTAAGTCATAAAGATCACAACAAATGTTTTGAAAATGACTCCACCATGCAGCAGCTGAAAAGAGCACCAACATTCATCTCTGGTTATAAACTGTTCATCACGGTGTTATAAAACTTTTATTTATTGTTCTGACTTTATTCAATAAAAGCAGCCTTTTTTTTTTTTTTCAATTGCAATCTTGCTTGGGAACCACAGGGTATCAAAGGAGGCTGGAGGGTGTAGTTCAGTAGTTCAGTGCCTGAGGAACTAGATTCAAACACTTTGAGCACCAAAAATGAACAAAAGGGAGTGAGTGACCTGACTGACTTTACAATGGGGCTGCAACCCCAGTGGTTTATCTCATTCTCTCAATGCATTTCCAACAGGTCCTGTTACTGGATTCAGAGATTCAGTGAAAACCTTCAGAGGGGAGAGGACCCATTACATTGACTGAGAAGCTGTTCTGTGTCAGGCCTTTAGATTTCTAGATTTTTTTTTTTTCTCTCTCCAGTACTGGGGATTGAACTCAGGGCCTTGCACATGCTAGGCAAATGCTCTACCACTGAGCTCTGTTCCAGTCTTTTCATTTTTATTTTGAAACAGTCTGGCTAATTGCCCAGGCTGGCCTGGAACTTGAGATCCTACCTCAGTCTCCTGAGGAGGTGGGATTATGGATCCGCACCACCATGCAGGCTAGTCTTTCTTTTTTTAAATTTGTGGTATCAGAGATTGAACCCAGGAGTATCATGGAGCAACACTCCCAGCCCTTTTATTTATATTCGTTGGTATTGAGGATTGAACCCCGAGGCGCTTTACATACTAAGCCACATCCATAGCCCTTTTTATTTTTTATTTTGAGATGGGGGTCTCACTAAGTTGCTGGGGCGGGCCCTGACTTGGTGATCCTCCTGCCTCAGCCTCCCAAGTAGCTACGATCACAGGTGTGGGGCCACTGGATCAGGGATAATATATTGATAGTTCTGGAGATAGTTATGGCCTTTTATAGAACAGAACAGACTCAGGTTTTGTAACATTCAGGAGTTGAACTAGATCTTGATTTAAAAGTATGCTTCTTTTACCATCCTTAGTAGGTCAGCCTCTCTAAGCCTCTTTAACCAGAGGCTAGGTAATGGCCGCAGAGGGCATTATTGCATCTGTTAAATGCTAGTTGCCTCTCTCCAACCTCCCTCTACACGTATCCCATTGCTTACAAGCCTTTCCGGAATAGTTTGGATTTCGAGAATGTCGCTTGGTTATCCCCAGAAGTAACTCTCGGACCACAAGACCTGTTTTGAAAATGTGGTTACTAAGCCCATAAAGCTTCAGGCTCTGCTCATCAGAGCTCCCGGAGCCTGCGTGAGCACTGACCCGCACAGCTCTCAGCACTGGTAGGCGTGCGACTGCACGGCTCACTTAGGAGGCACAGAATTTATTGGTTCTTTCTGTTCACTACATCTGAACCTCGATTCGACCGTGGCGGACGATGTGGACGTTAAAGCAATCAGTGCAGAGTTGGAGGGGGTACGGTGCTCACCCGGCGGCAACTCTCCGGGACTCCGGGAATCTTGAGTGCGGCATCCAGGGCCCTGATTCCCCGCGGGTTTCACGGAGTTGAAAGGCTGCCTGTACTCTGCGCTGCAGCCGAGGTCGTAGCGCCCATCGGGATAGGCCCGGCATCATGCGGATCTGCCGCCACCAACCAACCAGTTCTTCCTCCACGCTACGTTCTCCTGTGTGGTCGCGGCCTCCTGCAGCGTGGCCATCACTAGCTGCTGGTTCCTCATCGTTTCATCCCTGCGCCGTGGATCCTGCTCGGGCATCTCCTGAGGAACAGGAAAGGAGTTCACAGACCAGGACCCTAGTCCAGGGTTCTCCGCACGCCCTCTCCGTCTCAGAACTCTCAGTTGTACCTACCTTCAGCATCTCCCGCTTCTGCAGCTCTCCCGGGGTTACTAGGGCAAAGAGCGCGGACCCCACGCCAGCCCCAGCGCCCAGCACGGCTACTACCATCAGCACTTTCCGCGCGCTCTGCATGGCTGACGGCGCAGCCAGCGAGACAACCTCCGTAGTCTCCCGCAGCCTAGAGGGGCAGCTACGACGTCTCACTGGCCCCTGCGCAGGCTAGAGCGACCCGTAAAAACCATAGAGAAGCAGCCGAGGTGTAGAGAGCCTGGCCGTAGAAACGTTTAGAATCCAGAGCTCCTGGGTCTTAAAAGCAGGGGACGTTGCGCATATCTTTACGTGTTGGCACAGGGTCGGACGTTGGGGTGCGCCCCTGTAATCCCAAGGATTCTGGAGTCTGAGGAAGTTTGGTCGCAAGTTCAAAACCAGCCTTAGCAACTTAGAGACCCTGTCTCAAAATAAAAAATAAAAAGGGCTGGGCTGGGGATTTAGCTCAGTTGGTAGCGTGCTTGCCTTTGCAAGCGTAAGGCCCTGGGTTCATCCCGCAGCACCGCAAAAAAAAAAAAAAAAAAAAAAAAAAAGGCTGGGTATGTGGCTTTGTGGTAAAGCGCTTGTGGGTTCGATACCTGGTAATGAGGATGATGAAGATGATGATGATAATAGTAATGTTTTGGCGCCAAGGACTAAGCACCAGACCCATTGTCCAGAGTCGGATCGCTAGGAGCTGGGGGGAGGACTCATGTCTTTATGGTTATTGTGGATTTTACAGTTTCCTGTTTTCTGCCCTTCGAACTTTTCAGATCAGTAATAGACTGCTTTGGTTTCCTGTAGAATTTTATGCGTTCTCAATACAGCACAAAGTCATCCTCCATGTATTTACACACATCAATCAATTGGTCCCTCCCAATCCTTTTAACTCTGAAACAATTCAGTACTAGGTGAACAGGTATAATTATGTATTTCTTCTTAATTTTTTTTTATTCACACAGTTCATATAATCTTACATATACATAGGGTAATGCTGTCTGTCTCAGTCTACTATTTTTCCTTCCCCCATCCCCTCCTGTCCCATTTTCCTTCAAACCATCCATACTTCCTCCATTCTTTCCTATCCCCCCATAACCCCCGCCCCGGTTATGTATCAGCATCCACTGATCAGAGAAAACATTCGACTTTTGGTTTTTTGGGCTTGTATTTCTTTTTTATCTTACAAATGGTTTGTTACTTTTTTCGCTAAGGGTTTAGTTTTTAACCATGAAAGCTGTGGAATTCGTGTAACATACCAAATTGTAGTTCGGAGATGAAAATATCCCTTAGCTGTGTGACTAAGGAAATCATTTAAGTTCCTTGCCCCAGCTATCTGTATTGGAAAACGTGACTCCTAGGAGTAAGTGTCTCATAGTTTTCGGATAACTGATTTTGTATGTAAAGCACATTAAAGAGTGGCATAATCGGGCGGGGTGGCGCATGCCTGTAATCCCAGCACTTGGGAGGCTGAGGCAGGAGGATCGTGAGTTCAAAGCCAGCCTCAGCAACTTAGCGAGGCCCTAAGCAAAGTGAGACCCTGTCTCTAAATAAAATACAAAATAGGGCTGGGGATGTGGCTCAGTGGTGGAGTATCCCTGGGTTCAATCCCCAGTTCCAAAAAAAAAAAAAAAAAAAAAAAAGTGGCATAGTGGCACATGCCTGTAATCCCAGAGACTGGAGAGGCTAAGGTAGGAGGATCACAAGTTCAAGACCAGCCTCAGCAATTTATCGAGATCCTAAGCAACTTAGACTGTGTCTCAAAATAAAAAATAGGGTCTGGGAATATAGCTCTGTTGATAGAGTGCCTGCCTCTCAAGCACAAGACCCTGGGTTCAATCCCCAGCACTGCCAAAAAATAAAAATAAAAAATAAAAAAAATAATAAAATAATAAAAAAGGGGGCTACTGATGTAGCTCAATGGTAAAGTGCCCTGGGTTCAAATCCTCAGCACAAACACACACACACACACACACACACAAAGAGAGTTCCTGTCAAACAAAGAACATTATATATTCATTAGCTCCAATACACACAAGCAAGTCAGCCTGGGAAAAATCAGTAAGCCGGGAAATTCCAAGATCATTAGCACCACTCTTCACTCACAAGGCTTTAAGTCAGGTGCCTTTGTTGCCTCCAACCCTGTCTGCCATCCTGTGTCTCAGAAAGTAAATAGAAATAAGTAGAAATAAAGCTCCTAGTCCATCTCTTGAGCATTTTCCCTCCCTAGAAATGCCCATAATCTCCTGGAGTGTCATCTTCTTCTCCTCAGCAGTGATTAAGGGGCTTGGTCCAAACAAAATTGAAGGAGCAGTCTGTGCTCTGCGCTGGTGAGGGCGTTATTTGGAGTTCAACAGTCGTGCACCCTTAGAATCACCGCCATGGCCCTTTTGCCAGGGAGCAAGAAGGAAGATGGGCTTGGTCTACTGACAGCCCAGGCTCCTCCTGGCATCCAGAAATCAATACTCTCTGGAAGGACAGAGAAGAGATCAACAGGGTTTAAGGTCACCAGGATCATCATGTATGTCCTCAACTGGTGTCATGCTGCTGGCTCAAACTCCACTTGTTCATAACATTCCTGCTGTCTTTATTTAGGTTGTCTCTCAAAAGTTCCACCTGCCCTCTATTAAGGTGGAAGCCCCAGAAGCAAATGAAGATGGTGGGGATCTCTAGTAATCACAGGAACTTCAACTGCTCCCTGATGGGGAGGAAGGGGAGGCTGAGGCCTTCTTCCAGGACCCAAGTGTGGAACCAGGTGAGGGAGGTAACTGTTTCATTTTGGATCCTGTGATCTGGATGTTCTAGACTGGGCCAAGATGGAGCCACTGTGTCCCCTGCATATAGCAGGGCCAGGTACACAGTAAGTGTTCAAAACATAGAAAGGGGTTGCGGGTGTAGCAGTGGTAAAGTGCATGCTTACTTAACATGTTTGATTCTCAGCATTCCCTTCCTTACAAATAAATGAATGTGGTAGAGAAAAACATGGGAGAAAAAGCAAGGCAGTTGACAAAACTGATGAACACTAAAAGGCAGTTTGATGTCAGAATCGGTGACACTCTAATCTGCATTTTAATTTTGGGGAGGAGGGACTACTGGGGATTGGACCCACTGAGTTGAGAAACTTTAATACTGAGCTATATCCCTCAAGTCCTTTTTTCACTTATACAGGGTCTCATTGCTGAGGTTGGCCTTTAACTTGTGATCCTACAAACACAAGCCACCATGGCTGCTTGTACTATACACTTTTACCTGATTTTTGGAGCAACCCAATGAGGGGGAGATGGTTTTCTTTATAAATCAAGGCTATGAAGCTGGCCTTTTTTTTTTTTTTTTTTTCTTTTTCTTTTTTTGGAACCGGGGATTGAACTCAGGGGCACTCCTGGCCACTGAACCACATCCTCAGCCCTATTTTTGTATTTTATTTAGAGACAGGGTCTCACTGAGTTGTTCAGCGCCTTGCCCATGCTGAGGCTGGCTTTGAACCTGCCATCCTCCTGCCTCGGACTCCTGAGCCAGTGGGATTACAGGCGTGTGTCACCATACCAGGCTGAAGCTAGGCTTTTAATAAAAAAAAAATTGCCACCCTTATGTTTTTTGGTGCTGAGGGTTGAACCCAGGGTCTAATGAATACTAAGCAAATGGAGTTCCTACCATGTAGCTGCATCTTGTCCATGTTACTTTTTTCTTTAAAATTTTTTTGTAGCTGTGGATGGACAGCCTGCCTTTAATTTTTTTTTCTTTTGGTACTGTGGATTGAACCCAGGGGGACTCCACCACTGAGCCACATCCCCAGCCCTATTTTGCATTTTATTTAGAGACAGGGTCTCACTGAGTTGCTTATGGCCTCGCTAAGTTGCTGAGGCTGGCTTTGAACTGTGATCCTCCTGCCTCAGCTTCCCAGGTGCTGGGATTACAGGCGTGTGCCACCACGCCCGGCTGCCTTTATTTTATGCAGTGGTGAGGATTGAACCCAGTGCCTCACAAGTGCTAGGCAAGCGCTCTGCCACTGAGCTACAGCCCAGCCCCCATATTACCTTTTTTATAAGCAAAAAAAATTACATGAATTAGTTTTATACATTTTAAAGACTCAAGAATACATCAGGAATATTTTTTACTGTTAATGGGCTCTTTACTCCCCTTTTTCCTCAGATGGGGTTTGGAACCTATAGAACCTCAGATCTCCCTTAAGAACATTTAACCAGGGACTCAGCTGGGAACAGGAAGAGCAAGATGCATCCTGGATTCCTGAGGACACTGTGTATTTGGAAGCTCCCACTCCCTGTCCTTGGGACCCAATAAGAGTCTCTCCAGCTTCCCAGTACCTTTGTGGGTAAATACCGTCTCTCCAATATTTCACCTAGGCTTGTTTTTTAAGTCTATCTACTCATCCTCAGTCTTCCCTTCTTATAGATGAGAAAAATGAAGCTTAAAGGTTAGGGAACCCAGTTACACAGGTCAATCCTGGGAGTTGGATTGAGTTCGTTCTTACCTGCCACTTTTAGCAGCTGTTCATTGGATAGACCGATCCACTTCCAATGCCTGGGATTACAGGTCATGTGCCATCATTCCCAGGCATGCACTTTCCCAAGACAAAGCTCTTTCCAACAGAAAACACTGGTTAAGACGAAAATGTCTTTAATGATAGCCTTTAACTAAATAAGCAAAATAGGTGATGCCCCTGAAAGGGCCTAACCCCTGCACAGTCACAGTCCTACCTTGAGATCTTTGCTCTAGGCAGGGCAGTCGCACATCAGGGTCCTCATCTGAGAACTGAATCAGGGTGCCTTTGGGGCTTAGGACCCTCAAGCATTCTGAGAGCAGCTGGTACGCTCCAGGCAGACCACCCCGTGCGACAGCATCCCAGGTGCCCTTGTCCAGCAGTAGCTGGAAGGAGCCTGAGGCAGCCACAGGTCCCAGATTTTGGGCATCAGCCTGCATGAAGCGGAGCTGGGAGTTAGGGTGTCTAGGGTATAAGGGTGTTTGACCTTGGCCACCCTGCAGAAGGTTGTTCATATGAGTCACAGCCACAGGGGAGAAGTCCACTCCTAGAACATTGACAGGGTATGGGGACTGGGTGTAGAGGCCTGTGCACAGGTTTGAGGTCCCACAACCCACATCCAACACCCGCCGTGGGGAGTCAGCTGGTGCCTCCTGCAGTAGTGGAAGTAGGAGTTCCTGAACTTCCTCGTATCCAAAGAACCAGTCAAAGGTAGGGCCATTGACCACACGAGGCTGTGCGTGGAGCCGATCCCAGAGGCAGCGGTCTGCCAGGCAACTACTGGCCAGGGAACCTAAGAACACGGATGGAGGAAGGTGTCACCAGTGCTAGAGTTCACTGCTGAAAAAAACGGTGCCTATGTGTGTTTTTTTGGTAATGGGGATTGAGAGAAGGGTCTTGTACAAATGCTCTACAGCTGAGCTTTCTGGGGGTTTTAAAAGCCACAATTTCATATACTAGACCCCCCAGGCCACTAGGAACTTGTCTTTCTTACCCGCCAAGGCGCGGCTGGGCCCCGTTAGGAGTGTTCTGCGCAGCGCAGCCATCCGGAGGTCCCAGCAAGGTCAAGGTCAGCCTAAGAACCTTGTGTTAAGGGTACTCTGCACTGCAACAAGGGCCTGAGCTCCAAGGGAAGATCTGCAAATTCTGAGGTACAGAAAAATGCGTACAATCTCTCCGAACTCCGCAGCCTCCGGGGGGAAAAACCAAAGCAAACAAAAACCTTTACACTCAGACCTAACAGTAACAACAGCCTTTATTGGTTGCAACGGTGAATGGAAGACAGGGCATACGGCAGCTCTCCTCCTGAGGTGGCATTCGCAGATCTGAAACCAAAAAAGACGGTGTGAGAACCCTGCGGAGACCGAAGGACCTCAGTTCTGTGCTGCTCCGAAGAGAACTGTGTCCCGGCGCTTGAGGATAGAACCGGCGGACGGGAAACCGCCGGCACCGAAGACATGACGCCGAGGGGTAGAACCCTTCCTTCTGCCTCCGTACATAACAGGAAGCAGGACCGCACGCCCGGTTCCCGCCAAGAAAAGGAGGGTCCACAAGCCCCCCCCAGAACTATCTCAGCCGGGCCTCCCGGACCCCTGCCACAACTCAGCACTTACTGGGTACCTGCTCTCCGAAAGGCCGGGATTGCGGCCCAGCTCCCTTATATAGGTCCTAGACCCGCCCCCGAACTCGGATTGGCTCGCGGGGAGCGGGGGTGGAGCCCTGCCGACCTGGCGTGAAGCGGAAGTGAGGCCCGCCGAGGAGTGAGGGGATGCACGCATGGGGGGTCCAGGGGGGAAGATCAACCGGCCCCGAACGGTGATTGTGTGGGACTGCGGCTTTTTTCCCCAGGCTTCCCGGAGCCCTCTTCTCTCGCCCGAGATAGGATCGATGGGGGACTGGGGTCGCCGTGTGTGGGGGCTCTGGGTGGCCGTCGCGGCCTCAGCCTGATTGGCATCTTTCTCCCCCGCAGGAGCTGAAGAAGAAGCTGTTCAAGCGCCGGCGGGTGTTGAACCGGGAGAAGCGACTGAGGCATCAGGTGGTCGGGGCTGTGATAGACGAAGGGCTGATCACGCGGCATCACCTCAAGAAGCGGGCGTGAGTACGAAACCCCCCTCCCGTGGGTCCCCCCGTCGCCTCCGTCCTCCTCCCGGAGCAGCTCCGGAGCAGCCAGCCGACGCTTCTCAGCTTTCCTTGTACATTCACTTTTCTGAAGGGAATGTTTGTCGGCTGTTTGCTCCTAAATTCTGCCCTTTTTTGGGGTCTTCGATCCTAATGAGAATCTCAGGAAGGCTGTTGACTTTCTCACCCCGCCAGTAACAATGTATATTAATTTAAGTATTGATAAGTAAACTTGCCGATTGAAGTGGCGCACGCCTGTTAATGCCAGCGACTCCGGAGCCTGAGGCAGGATTCCAAGTGGAGCCCTAAGTAACAGCGAGACCCTGTCTCTAAATAAAAAATGAAAAGGGCTAGGGATGTGTTCAGTGGTTAGGCACCCCTGGGTTCAATCTCTGGTTTCCAAAACAAACAAAAACAAACATTTTTACATACAGAAGACAAAAAAGTGCATATATAAGTGTGCACAACTTGAATTTTCTCAAAGGTACACATAGGATTTTTCATACAAGTTTCAAGGCCGCCGAGTTTTGGAGAAGAGTATCCACCCCATTAATCACTTTTTTTTTTTTTTTTTTTTTTTTTTTTTGCGATGCTGGGGATTGAACCTAGGGCCTTGTGCTTGCAAGGAAAACACTGTACCAACTGAGCTATATCCCCAGCCCCTAAACACTTTGTTTGTTTTCAGTACTAGGGATTGAACCCAGGGGAACTTAACCTCTGAGCTATATCCCAGACCTTTTAAAATATTTTGTTTTAGCCGGGCGCGGTGGCGCACGCCTGTAATCCCAGCGACTTGGGAGGCTGAGGCAGGAGGATCGCGAGTTCAAAGCCAGCCTCAGCAATTTAGCGAGGCCCTAAGCAACTCAGTGAGACCCTGTCTCTAAATAAAATACAAAATAGGGCTGGGGATGTGGCTCAGTGGTGGAGTGCCCCTGGGTTCACTCCCCAGTACCAAAATAAATAAATAAATAAATAAAATATTTTGTTTTGAGAAAGAGTCTGGCTAGGTTGCTGAGAATGGCTTCAGAGTTACAATCCTGCTTCGCTTCCAGATTCACTGGGCTTGTGCCATAATGGCCAGCCCACCAGCCCATTAATTACTTTCTTCTTTTTGGTCCTGGGGATTAAACTCAGAAGTACTTGACTACTGAGACACATCTGTGTGATCCTTTCTTTTTTTTTTTTTTTTTTTTTTTTGCGGTACTGGGGATTGAACCCAGGGCCTTGTGCTTACAAGGCAAGCACTCTACCAACTGAGCTATATTCCCAGCCCTTGTAGTTCTATTTTGTATTTAGAGACAGGGTCTCAATGAGTTGTTTACTGCCTCACCATTGCTAGAGTTTTAAAAACTCGCAATCCTCTTATCTCAGTGTCCAGAGTGGCTCAGATTACAGATGTGCGACACCGTTTCCCCAGCTACTCTTCACTTCTTAGTTTTTTAAATTTTGAGACAGGTTCTTACTCAGTTGCTGATAGCCTTGCCAAGTTGCTGAGGCTGGCTTGGATCCTGCAATCCTCCTGTCTCAGCCTCTGGAGCTACCTGGATTACAAGCATTTGCCACCACACCTGCCCCTTTAATTACTTCTACATCTTCTCCTTGGGCTCTTAAAAATATTTAGAAGCCAGGCAGGGTGGCGCATGCCTGTAATAACAGTGGCTGGGGAGGGTGAGGCAGAGGGATTGCAAGTTCAATGCCAGCCAAAGCAACATAAGAGTTTAAGCAACTCAATGAGACCCTTTCTCTAAATAAATACAAAAAAGGGTTGGGGATGTGGTTCAGTGGTTTAGTGTCCTTGAGTTTAGTACCTGGTACAAAAAAAAAAAAAAAAAATTAGAGTATCTACTATACACTAAACTTTAACATTTAACTAACATTTAACATTTTACTTTTTTTTTTTTTTAGCATAGAACTCCAACACATCTTTTAAAAAAAATTAAATATATATATATATTTTAGTTGTTGATGGACCTTTATTTATATGTGGTGCTGAGAATCAAACCCAGTGCCTCACACATGCTAGGCAAGCGCTCTGCCACTGAGCCACAACCCCAGCCCCTTAACTAAGTACTTTCTATAATGCTTGGTCCTGAAGTATGTGTTGAGATGTAGATCAAGTAAAGTATGTTAAAGTCTAAAATTAGAAAGACTTACAACCTTAGACTTAAAGTTATGTGATTTGAATATGAAAACCCTTTCCATAGCCAGAAGTGCTTTTGTGACCAGGTTAACCTGGATATCTTTGCTCCTACCTACCCTTCAGATCCAGTGCACGTGCCAATATTACTCTGTCAGGGAAGAAACGCAGAAAACTCCTGCAGCAGATCCGGCTTGCTCAGAAAGAGAAGGCGGCAATGGAAGGTGACACCAGGGCACAAAGGGAGGGTGAGGGGACCATGGATTTATTTGGGTTCCTTAGTTCTTTTTCTTTGTTTCCTTTTGCTCAGTGGAAGTCCCTTCAAAACCAGCCAGGACTAGTGAACCACAGCCCAAAGGACAAAAGAAGATAACCCCACCCCAGGATGTAGACATGGAGAATCTTGAGGGTGAGAGCTGAAGCTCTTACCTCTTCCACCAGATTTTCAAATGGAGTCAACAGGATTTGATGGTTGTTTCAGAGGACTTTGGAGAAAGCATTACCTGCTTTCACTCACCCCTGTTCCTCTTACATGATGGCTTACTGACTTCCCCTGGAGGGATATTTTGGGAGGGAAGAGGGTAGAAAAAGATTCAAGAGGGCCCAACTTCCATTTATGTTAAATCCCTAGAGCTTTGACTGATGTGTGATAAAGTATTAGAATGGGGGGTGGACCATGAAAAGGTCTATAGGTGTGAGTGGAGACAGTCTAGAAACACAGACTTGCTTGAGCAAAAACAATGAGAAGCTAGTCTCTGGTGACCTTGTCTCTATCTCTCCAACTTTCCATTTCTGACAATAATAGAGGTTATTGTAGAAATGACATGGGGGGTAAGGATCCCAGTCCTGCCTTGGCCCCTGTGTGACCAGGATGGGGAAGTCACTTTACTTCATGTTTTTCTTGCTTCCTTTGCTGGATTATGTTTTTATTAAAATAAATACCAAACATATATATATTTTTTTCTTTATTTTATTTTTTTTTAACTAGTGCTAAGGAGCAAACCCAGAGTTTCACATGCCAGGCAAGTGCTCTACCACTGAGCTACGTCCCCAGCCCTTTTTACTTTTTATATTGAGACACATTCTAAGCTGCCCAGGTTGGCCTCCAACATGTGATCCTCCTGCCTCATCGTCCTGAGTAGCTGGGATCACTGGCCTGCATGGTCATACCTGGTCCACATTTTCCTTTCACCATTTAAAACTGTGGGAAGCTGTGATTGAGGTATTTAAAGGGAAAAGTTGTCCGTGCAAAATTGCATTCAACTGAAGAAAGGCACATTCTTACCTGCCCTGTTTAATCGGTATTATCTGGATGAGGGAGGGTTTGGGTCCATTATTACCACTCCCTAGCTTTATAGTAAAGTTCAGAGATAAGTACAATGAACCTGTATACCCTTTACTTAAATTGACTAGTTAACATTTTCCTACACTGATGTCTGTACACATATATGTGTGTGTGTTGTCCTAGCTGAATCCAATCATTTGAAAGTCTAGTATAGAATATCCCTAAGAACATTCTTTATAGCCAAATAATATCACACCTATGATTTTTAATATTGATAAAATAGCTAGTTTTTCATATTCAGACGTCCTATTCTTTCAATAACATGCTTTGTCATTTTTTCCCCCTTCAAGCCAGGAGCCAGTCAAGGATCATATGTTGTATTTGTCATGTCTCTTTAGTCTTTAATCCAGAACAGTACTCCCTTAGCTTGTCTTAGATGAGTATAACCTAATTTTATTTGAGAGTATTCCACAATCTGGCTTTGTCTGAGTTTTTCTAAATATTTCCTTCGATTTAGGGTAAGCATTTTGAACAAAAAATACATAAATGATATATACTTTCCCCTTGCATTATATCATCCCTGTTGTAACGATAGTTTGTCTCATTAATAGTAACTCTAAGTGGTAAGGGAAAATGCACTTTATCTTTGTAATTAATTCATGAATTACTAACCCATAGGAATTAATGAGTATGACTATTTAACAATGACACCAGTGGTGTTAATATCCATGATAGCTGGGCGCGGTGGTGCACGCCTGTAATCCCAGCACTTGGGAGGCTGAGACAGGAGGATCACAAGTTCAAAGCCAGCCTCAGCAATTTAGCGAGGCCCTAAGTAACTCAGTGAGACCCTGTCTCTAAATAAAATACAAAATAGGGGCTGGGAACGTGGCTCAGTGGTTGAGTGCCCCTGGGTTCAATCCCCAGTACCAAAAGAAAACAAAACAAACAAATTCCATGATAATCTTTATCTGGATTAGTTATTACTATGCTGCAAAATGGTGATTTTTCTAATTTTGTCATTCATTCATTCATATTATTCCTATGACAGTCTGTAAAGAAGAGCCCCTACCCTTTTAGAATTACTACGGATATAGTTTTTTTTCGGTGTGTTAACATTGCGTTATTTTTTCATGCTCATTGTGCCAAAGTTGGTCAGCACTAGCTGTTTAATGTGGTCCCTGTGACCTTTTACACAATGACTGTATTTGAGCTCTTCCTTGCTTTCTATTGCAGTCTGTTCCAGGCTTACCTAGTATTTTCCTCTGTCCAGGTGTTTTGTTTTGTTTTGTGTGCTGAGGATGATATCCAGGGCCTCACAAATGCTAGGCAAGTGCTCTACCACTGAGCTACATCATTTGCCCTTCAGTTTTGAGCACAGGAAAAATAGTTGTTTGAAACAACTGGCAGGCATGGTTGGCACATGCCTGTGATCCCAGCAACTTGCAAGATCCTGTCTCAAATAAAAAGGACTGGAGATGCAGCTCAATGGTGAAGTGCCTCTGGGTTCAGTCCCCAGTGTCCATCTCCCAAGAAAAAAATTGAACTGTATTCAGATGTAGCAACCCAAAGGAAGGGAGAATATATCCATTTTTGTAATTGTATAAGGACAGAATGCCTCTATTTTGTTTATTTTTATGTAGTGCTAAGGATCAAACCCAGTACCTCACACATGCCAGGCAAGTGCTGTACCACTAAGCCACAATCCCAGCCCATGGCCCTTTATTTTTATTTATTTATTATTATTATTATTAATTTATTTATTTATTTATTTTTGCGGTGCTGGGGATTGAACCCAGGGCCTTGTGCTTACAAGGCAAGCACTTTACCAACTGAGCTATATCCCCAGCCCACTATTTTTATTTATTTATTTAAAAAATATTTTTAGTTGTAGATGAACACAATATCTTTATTTATTTATTTTAATGTGATGCTGAGGATCAAACCCAGTGCCTCACGTGTGCTAGGCAAGCGCTCTACCACTGAGCTACAGCCCCAGCCCAGGCCCTTTATTTATTTATTTATTTATTTATTTTATTTTATTTTATTTTTTGGAACCAGGGATTGAACTCAGGGACACTCGGCCACTGAGCCACATCCCCAGCCCTATTTTGTATTTTATTGAGAGACAGGGTCTCACTGAGTTGCTTAGGGTCTCGCTAAGTTGCTGAGGCTGGCTTTGAACTCTTGATCCTCCTGACTCAGCCTCCCAAATTGCTTGGATTACAGGCGTGCGCCACCACACCCGGCTCAGGCCCTTTATTTTTATTATTAAAAAAAATTTTTTTTGAGACAGATTCTTGCTAAGTTGCTGAGGGTCTCCCTAAATTGCTGAAGATGGTCTCAAACTTGCAGATCCTCCTGCCTAAACCTCCTCAGTCCTTGGGATTACATGTATGTACTACCACAGCAGGATTTTTTTTTTCTTTTGAGACAGGGTCTCCTAAAGTGCAAGAAGCTGGCCTCAAATATGTGGGTGTTCTTATGTTAGCCTCCCCGAATGGCTGGGATTACATGCATATGCTATCTAACCCAGCTTTTAAAGTATTTTTAAAGAACATATATTTCCAGGAAGACACTCTTTTTGCAGTGTTGGGGATTTTCGAGGGTCTGGTTCATGATAGGCACTGAGCTACACTCCCAGTCCCAAGACTATTGCTTTTGACAAAATAGGAGCTGGGGATGCAGTTCAGTGATAGAGCACTTACACCAAACGCTCTAGGCCCTGGGTTATAGCCTCAGCATGGCCAAAAAAAAGGGAAAAAAGGTTAAATTCTTATTGTCAAAGAGCTTATTTTGTTCGTTCAACAAACAGTAAAAATAGCTAATACTTTATAGTGCTTTACCATTGCAGGCACTAAAGTGCTATACAGTGAATGTTTTACCTCATTTCAATTTTTCTAACCTGTTGTAAGTGCAAAAGGATGGGAAGCAGATGTCAAGGGATTCAGAGAAGCCTTATTCCTTCACGGACTCCGGCGCACTTGGGGTCCATTTTCCGGATGGGGAAAGTGACTGCCAATTACAGAGAGGATTTTGGTTTTATAGGGTACAAGAGGAAGACGTAATCACTGGAAGCCATGTACATGCAGTTTTGGCTGTCAGGGGCTAGCTGTACAGGTTAAAACTTTAGTTTAGGAGGGTACTTGTAAAAAGATTGAAACTCATTGTTTTCTGGGGAGATGAAGAGTCCAGACTCTGAGGGATGAGTACTCAGATCTTGCCTATTGGTATTTGCTGTGCCTCCATTTAGGACTAATTTGCCATGGGGGAAGGTCATGGTTTAGGGTCCAGCTGCATTCAGTATCCACCCCTTTCCCCCAGGACCCCTGTTTTCTTGGCTACTTCTCCTCCCTCCTCCCTACCCCCACCTCTCTCCATTTTTCTTTGGGGGCTATGTTGCAGGAATATTATTTTCCATAGCCCTTCACCTGTGAGGTGAACTATTGTTGTACAACAATAGTCGTACTAGTGCCTCCTTATTTCCAGAAGAGGGAAGCAGGCGTAAAGAGGTCATGTAACCTGTACAGCTAGTGAGGTGAATAGCTGGAACTTGATCTATGTAGACTGGCTAAACTGGGGGTGCTTGCTGAGGTGTACTGGCTCTCTATGTACATAACAAGATCAGTCTACCTGATGTGATGAGTCCCACGAAGGTCCCCGTGTTGTGAAGTTGCGGGGATGGGGGTGCAGTGTACCAAAGTTTAAGTAAGAAAGACTGAAGAATGTTCCTGTCTATGACTGGAAGGACCACTTTCAGTCTAGCCCAATTTGTTTCGTTCTGTTTCTCTTCCTACGTATTTTTTCTTCTTTCCTTCTCTTTTCTGCTTGCCCCTTCTCTATCTTTAATTGCTTTTCAGTTTAGTTTTATTGGTGCTGGAATCCAGGGCTTCGTGCATGCTAGTCAAGCAATCTACTGCTGAGTTACATCCTAACCCGGTGCTTCATTTTTGGGGCGGTGTGTGTGGGGGGGCGGGTAACCAGGGATTGAGCTCAGGGTCACTTGACCACTGAGCCACATTGCCAGTCCTATTTTGTATTTTATTTAGAATCAGGGTCTACACTAAGTTGCTTAGCGCCTCCCTGTTGCTGAGGCTGGCTTTGATCGGCGATCCTATTGCTTCAGTCTCCCGAGCCGCTGGGATTTCAGGCGTGTGTCACTGCGCCCAGCTGGTGCTTCACTTTTTAAAAGCTCGAGAGCGGCACATTTGTATTTTTGACTTAAGGAAAAATAAATCCCACCGTGAATGGCCACGGCCAGCTTTGTTGTGTCGATAGCCCTTTGAAAAAAATGGTTGCGCCGAGAGGAGTCAGCTTCCAGCTACCAGGATGGGGTGCGGAACCAATGTACTCGGGTCGCGGATATAGCCGGATTAGTTTTCCCGAGAGGCCTCGTCGCGGGTTTCTTTCGTGTTTCCCGTCAGCGAGCATGCGCCGCCTACTCTGCCGCTCCCGCGTCGGGCCTGGGTAGGGCTGCGGGATGTCCGCGTTGTGCGACCCTCCCGGGGCCCCTGGGCCTCCCGGGCCTGCCCCCGCCACCCACGGTCCCGCGCCTCTCAGGTAGTCAGAGCCCCTGGTGTCTTCCCCCATCGCGTGGCTCCGCGCGGCTCCCTAGCGTTCTCGGCAGAAACCCGGATCCTACCTCCAGAACTCGCGTCAGGGTTCTCAGCGATTCCTAATCGCGTCCTCCCAGAACTCAGGGACTATGTCACCAAAAGTCTGGGCTCTACTGCCCGCCCGCCCAAGACCTCGGTCCTGCCTCTCCCTAGACCCCTATACCTAGCTACCCCAGACCCTGGCCTTGCCCTCCTAAGAGTCGGGGATATCCCAGTCGCCCTTCCCCTTTTAGACCCGTAGAGACCCTGGGCCCTGACTTCATGGACAGTCCCCGAGAACCCAAGCCCAGAAACCCTCTGAATGCTTCTGCTAGCTGTTCCTTGCACATTCCCTTCATCTTGGGTGGTTTTTATTTTTGTTGGAACCCGAGAAGAATGGCCCAGTAAGAGCCTGTACCCTTCCATCCACCTCCCGACCCCCCTGCCCCGCCATCCTGTGTTTGACAGAAAAAGCTGTAAGAGGAAGGGGGTTTTTGCCTTCTGTTTTCACACTGCCTTCTGAATCTCCAGGACAGAACCCATATGTTTCAGAAGGGGAAGGGTTGAAAGGCATTATCCAGGGCTTTGGGACACCTTGATTCCCAGGCACATTGAGGGTGCTGGGTAGGTGGTGGTTGTTGAATTGGTGGTGAGTGGTTAGGATTCTTGTTCATATGGGAAGAAACAGGTGTTTGGAGAAAGAGTCCTTGGTAAAGGGTTAACAATTTTTTCCCATTAAAAGTAGATTCCTGAGTGCTTGGGTTGGAGGAGGTGTATTAAAGCTGGGCAGATTTGTTTTTGTTTGTTTTTAAATGGGGATTGAACCCAGGCGCCCTTAACTACTGAGCCACATCCCTAGACCTTTTTTTTTTTTTTTTTTTCCATTTATTTAGAGATGGGGTCTCACTGAATTGCTTAGGTCTCACTAAATTGCTGAGGTTGGCTTTGAACTTGCAATCCTCCTGCCTCAGCCTCCTGAGCTGCTGGGATTACAGGGGTGCACCAGCATGCCCAGATTTTTATTTATTTATTTATTTATTTATTTGTTTATTTATTTATTTATTTATTTTTTGAGATAGCTCTCTCTAAATTCCTGAGGGTCTCACTTAATTGCTGAGGCTGGTCTTGAACTGGTGATCCTCCTGCCTTAGCCTTCCAAGTTGCTGTGATCACAGGCATGCACCACCACACCTATCTTGGAAAGGTACTTTTAAAGCAAATTCTATAGAAACACAAAATATACTTAATTAATTCAACATAATTATTGAGTACTTTCTATACGTTAGACACCTTAATGAAAGGGGATTCAGTTCTGAAGAGCACAGAAATGGTTTCTATCCTTTTGGAACATGTAGTCTGATTGCTTGACCTTGATTTTCTTACCTGTAAAATGAGACCATAACAGTTCTACCTTATTGAACTGTTGACAGGGCTGAAATAATAGGTGCCAAGTACCTAAAAGAGCACCTGGCCTGGCTAGAAAGTAGCTCCATGGCAGATTCAGTCCCCAGCACGCCCCCCCCCCCCAAAAAAAAGGCATATGACCATTTTATGAATTGTTGAGGCTGGGAGCATCCAGCCTCAGCATCTTAGTGAGACCTTCAGCAACTTAGTGAGAACCTGTCTCAAAATAAAAAGGGCTGTGGGGTATAGTTCAGTGGTTGAGCAACTGTGGGCTAATTCTCCAGTACTGTGAAAAAACAAGTTCTTGTCATGGGGAGGAAAAAGCATTTATTGAGTGATTAGTGTGAGCCAGGTGTAGTACATAAGTGCTTTAAAAACTTAGGGAGCTGGGGTTGTAGCTCAGTAGCAGAGTGCTTGCCTAGCATGTGTGAGGCCCTGGGTTCCATTCTCAGCACCATAATAAGTAATAAAATAAAGGTCCATTGACCAAAAGTAAAATTAAAAAGACTCAGGTACAGTTATTATCTTTATTTTACATAGAAAGAAACAAGTTCACAGTGGGAATAAAGCTTGTCTAACATCACCCAACACTCCTTTTGCTTCCTTATAGTGCTCAGGAGCTGTCCCAGGAAATCAAGGCTTTTCTGACTGGCGTAGATCCCATTCTGGGTCACCAACTCTCAGCCCGGGAACATGCTCGCTGTGGTCTTCTCCTGCTCCGGTCTTTGCCACCTGCTCGTGCTGCCGTGCTTGACCACTTAAGAGGTGTTTTTGATGAGAGTGTCAGGGCCCATCTGGCTGCACTAGATGAAAGCCCTGTGTCTGGTCCACCTCACCTTCGTCCATCTCCATCCTCCCATGTCCCTGCTGGGGGACCTGGTCTAGAGGATGTGGTGCAGGAAGTACAACAGGTGCTGTCTGAATTTATTCGGGCCAACCCAAAGGCCTGGGCACCTGTGATTAGTGCATGGTCCATTGACCTCATGGGACAATTGAGCAGCACATACTCAGGCCAGCATCAGCGTGTGCCCCATGCTACTGGCTCTCTCAATGAATTGCTGCAGCTGTGGATGGGGTGTAGGGCCACCCGCACATTAATGGACATCTATGTGCAGTGCCTCTCTGCTCTCATTGGTAGCTGCCCAGATGCATGCGTGGATGCTTTGCTGGATACTTCTGTCCAGCATTCCCCACACTTTGACTGGGTTGTAGCACATATTGGCTCCTCTTTTCCTGGCACCATCATCTCCCGAGTCCTCTCCTGTGGCCTTAAGGACTTCTGTGTCCATGGTGGGGCTGGAGGTGGAGCTGGTGGTAGTGGTGGAAGCTCATCTCAAACCCCCTCTACAGACCCCTTTCCTGGATCTCCTGCCATTCCTGGGGAGAAACGGGTACCCAAGATTACCTCAGTTGTAGGAATCCTAGGGCACCTGGCCTCTCGCCATGGAGACAGCATCCGACGGGAGCTTCTGCGGATGTTTCATGATAGCCTGGCAGGGGGTACTGGGGGCCGGAGTGGGGACCCATCTCTTCAGGCCACAGTTCCCTTCCTTCTGCAGCTGGCAGTTATGTCACCAGCTCTGCTGGGCACAGTCTCTGGAGAGCTCGTGGATTGCCTCAAGCCCCCAACTGTGCTGAGCCAACTGCAGCAACACCTGCAGGGATTCTCCCGAGAGGAGTTGGACAACATGTTGAGCCTGGCTGTGCATCTGGTGAGCCAGGCCTCTGGGGCAGGTGCCTACCGCCTGCTGCAGTTCCTGGTAGACACAGCTATGCCTGCTTCAGTCATTACCACCCAGGGCCTGGCTGTGCCAGACACTGTACGTGAGGCCTGTGACCGGCTGATCCAACTTCTGCTACTGCACCTGCAAAAACTGGTTCATCATCGAGGAGGGTCTCTTGGGGAAGGGGTGCTTGGCCCACCCCCACCCCCCCGTCCAGTACCCTTTCTAGATGCACTGAGAAACCATGTTGGAGAGCTGTGTGGAGAGACATTACGGCTGGAACGGAAGCGCTTTCTCTGGCAGCACCAGCTCCTAGGTCTGCTATCTGTCTATACCCGGCCTAGCTGTGGACCTGAAGCCTTGGGTCATCTACTGAGCCGAGCCCGAAGCCCTGAAGAGTTGAGTTTGGCCACCCAGTTATATGCAGGACTGGTGGTCAGTCTCTCTGGCCTCCTGCCCCTGGCTTTCCGAAGTTGCCTGGCTCGGGTACATGCAGGGATTTTACAGCCTCCCTTCACAGCCCGGTTCCTGCGCAACTTGGCACTGCTAGTGGGGTGGGAACAGCAGGGTGGTGAAGGTCCTGCAGCCCTTGGAGCTCGCTTTGGGGAGTCTGCCTCAGCCCATCTGTCTGACCTGGCTCCTCTCCTGCTACATCCTGAGGAGGAAGTAGCCGACGCTGCTGCCTCTCTTCTGGCTATTTGTCCCTTTCCTCTGGAAGCCCTGTCCCCCTCCCAACTCCTAGGACTGGTGAGGGCTGGGGTGCACCGCTTCTTTGCCTCTCTGAGGCTGCACGGCCCTCCAGGTGTGGCCTCGGCCTCTCAGCTTCTCACCCGCCTGTCTCAGACCTCCCCAGCTGGGCTCAAGGCTGTCTTGCAGCTGCTAGTTGAGGGAGCCTTACATCGGGGCAACACGGAACTTTTTGGAGGGGAAATAGATGGAGACAATGAGACTATCTCAGTTACATCAGCTCCATTGGCTTCTGCCTCCCTGTTGGACACTAACCGTCGGCACACTGCAGCCGTGCCAGGTCCTGGAGGGATCTGGTCAGTTTTCCATGCTGGAGTCATTGGCCGTGGCTTAAAGCCACCCAAGTTTGTCCAGTCACGAAACCAGCAGGAGGTGATCTATAACACCCAGAGTCTCCTCAGTCTTCTGGTACACTGCTGCAGTGCCCCTGGGGGCCCTGAATATGGTGGTTGTTGGGGGGCTCCCACCCTGAGCCCAGAGGCAGCCAAAGCAGTTGCAGTGACCTTGGTGGAAAGTGTTTGTCCTGATGCAGCTGGTGCTGAGCTGGCTTGGCCGCCAGAGGATCATGCCCGGGCCACTGTGGAGCGGGATCTCCGCATTGGCCGGCGCTTTCGGGAACAGCCCTTGCTCTTTGAGCTGTTAAAGCTGGTAGCAGCTGCTCCACCAGCCCTGTGTTACTGCTCCGTGCTGCTGCGGGGGCTGCTGGCTGCTCTCTTGGGCCATTGGGAAGCCTCTAGGCACCCCGATACAGCCCACTCGCCCTGGCATCTGGAGGCATCCTGCACCTTGGTGGCTGTCATGGCTGAAGGATGCCTCCTTCCACCAGCCCTGGGTAACATGCACGAGGTATTTAGACAACTGGCACCTTTTGAAGTGCGTTTGCTGCTGCTTAGTGTCTGGGGCTTTCTCCGGGAGCATGGGCCTTTGCCCCAGAAGTTCATCTTCCAGTCGGAGCGAGGCCGCTTCATCCGGGACTTCTCTAGAGAGGGTGGGGGTGAGGGAGGACCGCATCTGACTGTGCTGCACAGTGTTCTCCACCGCAACATCGATCGCCTGGGTCTTTTCTCTGGCCGTTTCCAGGCACCTTCACCACCTACCCTACTTCGGCAGGGAACATAACCTTTCTCCTCCAGAAGTTAAGGAAAATTGAGCAATGGGAGAAGAGCCCGAGGTGCTACAGAAAGGTGGTTTCTCTTTTGAGTCCTTGGCTTACTGAGCGCTGTCACTTTTTTCCTATCTTACCATTTTTTTCTAAATAAAATTTGGCGAGTTGAGACAAACAGTGCTTCTGTCTGATACGAGCGGGTAAAGTCGGACAGGGACTCTGGACGTCCCTGTCCCTGACTTCTGGCCCCGCCCCCGAGAGCGTTTAGTGTGTATCTCTGCCAATGAAACAGGAGTTGGCTATGCTCCTGTCGGGCCAATCAAAAAGCCGGAAGGGGCGGGCACTATGATACGTGGCTCAACGTGCGCAGGGGGTGGGGAAATTCGGGGTCAAAGAGCAAACCCGGCACAAGATGGCGGCGGTAGCGGCAGTGGCGGCGCGTAGGAGGCGGTGAGGAGCCGGGAACCCGGCGGCACGTCCGGACGCCCCTAGATACCCCAAGCCCGATTTTTCTCTTTTCTGTTTGTCTTCCTACCACCCCTGGCCTCGCGGCAGCCCTTTGTCCCTCTAGAGGCGGCCTTAGGCTCCTCCAACTCCTCCGCGGTAGATCCTCGCGTCGTTGGCGGCCCTTGTTTCTGGGGCTCTTGGCTGTCGCCCGGCCGCTCAAAAAGGTCGCAGCTGTGCGCTCTGTTTGGCCTTGGTCTCTCGCAGCCGTTGTTCTGCCCTGGCGGCTCGCCCGGGTCAGCGCCGCTGCCTCCTCCCTGCAGTGCGCAGGGCTGTCGGGGGAGGTGGGATGGGGGAGGAGACGCAGTCCGGCTTCGGGGAAAGCACCCTGTTGCCCTACTGTTGCCCCTCAGCCAGGCTGGAAGCACCGTGGCCAGCAGCACATCCTGTACTACCCGTTTTGTCCCTCCTACTCCCAACCCTGCCGTTGTCTGTCTTCACGTGGGCACCAGCCCTGGCTAATTCATGTCCACGGTTGCTGGGCACGGCTGGGGCAGGATCCAGTAAGTTCACAGTCTGCTTGGATAATGTTGCTCAAACACAACATGTAATCGTTTGGTCCGCTCTGGAGTTTACAGTACCAAGAAGAAGAAGAAAAAGTTCTAAACACATAAGCGCCACAAAGTGTTTACCAGAACGTAACGGATGTAGTGAGGTGGGAGAGGCTGTACTGCCTGTCCGCTGTAGTGGAGAAAGGGCGGATCATAAACTTAAGAGGCCTGTGATTTGAAACAGCAGGTGCAAATTGCCCTGCAGCTCACTCCTGACTTTGGCTTGTGAACACCTCTTGTTCCAGGTGACCAAGACATCCTTGAACACTCAGGGCCTTCCAACAGGTCATAGCTGAGAGGTTCTTTAGAAATCTTATCCCCATGGCATCTCTCCAAACCAATCACATAGACTGGAAATAGGGCTGTAGGTTGGGTTCTAGAGAGTATGTAAGTCGCTGATGACTGCTGCTTTGGGCTGCTAAGGTGCCTTGTGGTAGTCACCCCTCAGGACTTGGGCTGCATGCCTTGCTGTTGAGTTTTCTGGTAGCATTTTTTCTACTTGTTTTGTTTGTAACTATTCCTACTTGGCCTATTCAACCAGTGCCTAGACTTTTCCTTGGTTTTCTGACAGGCCTGGTTAGAGTGTTTGCCTTGCAAATTCTGGCACTACAGAGCTTACTGTGTTTTGTAATCTACATTCCTGTAATTTTCTTTTTTTTTCTTTCTAAAAATTTTGCGGTGCTGGTGAACAAACTCAGGGCCTCTCACATGCTAGGCAAGTGCTGTATCACTGATCTACATCTCTAGTCCTCTGGTAATTTTCTTTGCCTTTAGCTTCCAAGCAGATACTGAAGTTAGTGCTACCTACAATATGTATAACTAAGGCCCTGCCTTTAGCTATGCTCTTATAGGTTGCAGTTATATTGCTTAGAAGAAACCTGTGTCGCCCGGCGTGGTGATGCACGCCTGTAATCCAAGCGACTTGGGAGGCTGAGTCAGGAGGATCGCGAGTTCAAAGCCAGCCTCAGCAACTCAGTAAGGCACTAAGCAACTCAGTGAGACCCTGTCTCTAAACAAAATACAAAATAGGACTGGGGATGTGGTTCAGTGGCCGAGTGTCCCTGAGTTCAATCCCTGGTTCAAAAAAAAAAAAAAGAAACCTGTGTCCTTCTGCCTCACCCTGCCCTCTTTGGAACACTTCTCAGAGTATGCTCCTGGACCACTCACATCAGACTCATCAGAAGAGCATCTTTAATACTGAGGAGGCTGAGGCAGAAGTTCGAGGTCAGTCTGGGCAACTTAGTTATTAGCCCCTTTCTCAAAACAAAAAGGACTGGACAGTTAGTTCAGTGGTAGAGCACCACTGGGTTCAATCCTCAGTACTGGGGGTAGCAGGGGAAGCATGGTGGGGAATGGGGATGTAGCTCGGTGTTAAGAGGGCTTGCCTGGCATGTCCAAAGCCCTTGGTTTGATCCCCAGAACCACAAAAAAATAAAAATGTACATGTCCAAAATTTGATAATCTTCATTGAGTAAACACTTCAGTGTTTCTTAACACACTAAAATTTGAGAATCCCTGTTTATTCTGAATAGATGAATATATCCTTCAAACTAACTTATTTACATAAACCTACTAGTCCCTCATCTTTCATTTGAGCATATTGGGAACCCTGGGGTGATGGTCTTCAATAAGACAGGCCTTCAGTGAGACAGTTTGTCCTGCCTGTGATTAGTGTGTTGTGTTGTACATTATGTTGAAGTACATAGGCCCCAGAGCTGGACTGGGTTCAGTCCGATAGCTGGGGACTATAGGAGCGTATCACCACATTAGCTGGGGAGCTTTTACCTTTTTTTTTTTTTTTTTTAAACCAGGGATTGAACTCGGACACTTGGCCACTGAGCCACATCCCCAGCCCTATTTTTTTGTATTTTATTTAGAGACAGGGTCTCACTGAGTTGCTTAGTGCCTTGCTGAGTTGCTGAGGCTGGCTTTGAACTCGCGATCCTCCTGACTCAGCCTCCCAAGTCGCTTGGATTACAGGCGTGCGCCACCACGCCCGGCTCTGGGGAGCTTTTAAAAGAACATGCCCAGATGAATGTTGTGGCTTATGCTTGTACTCTGGTGACTGGGAACACTGAGGTAGAAGGATCAAAAGTTCAAGGCCAGCCTCAGCAACTTAGTGAGGCCCTAAACAACTTAGTGATACCCTCTCTAAAAAATTAAGTAAATAAACAAAAAATAAAAAGAGCTGAGGATGTAGCTCAGTGGTAAAGCATTCCTGGGTTCAATTCTCAGTACCAAAACAAACAAAACTATTCAGATGCACTGATGAGAGGAAGGGAGGGTACA